>OX380342.1:35212437-35812437 GCA_947425015.1 Pterostichus niger
CTACCGCAGCCTCGCTACTTTCATACCTTCAAACACTATAACTGCGTGCGCGCATATCCAATCATCAGGAGTCAAATAACCTCTCACCTCCATACATCAACATCTCATTCAAGCCGGTAGCCTTGCCATTCTTTAGACGCAACATCATTCTCACCTCTAACATTTTCTCTTGCAATTTCACTACAACCATTCAGTCCATTTACGCTACCATAGAAACCCCTAAAATACTCACACCATCTATTCCTAACACCTGATTCATTCCACAATATAATTCATCATTCGTACCATCTTACTACCTCTCAATCTCTTCACACAAAGATTCATTTATTTACTCAACAGACATATCTCTAACATCCTCATTATACACCCTCATTTACCAACTTTTATCCAGACGTATACGCGACACCATCAAATAAACTTCTCATGCTAGGTTTTTCAGTGGCGGTTTAAACTTCAATTCAGTTGAACCTTGAACTTGAGCCTGAACATTTTTTTGTTTATAACTTGTCAAATTAAACTAGTTCAGCATGTCAAAATAATTTTATGGTGTTGTGTAATTTGAGATTCTGAGAAAATTATAATCATTGCCTTGGTTACCGACATTCAGTTTACATTCTGTTACAGGCAAAATAAGAAATATATTTATATACACATGATGGAAAATATTAAAAGAGCTGCAAATTTTCCCACCAATGAAGTTGAATTATTAATAGATTTATTGCGAGTTAAAAACATGTATAGAATGAAAAAAACTGATAAAGTATTGTGTTAAGGAGACGAAAAGTGTTGGGAGAAAATTTCTGGTTCATTTAATACTGTAAGGCCAAAATTTAAAAAGCTCTCTAGTCCAAAGATAAAAATATTAATAATGTAGAAGATTAAATTTAAGTTCTACGTCAGGTACGTGTTCATTAAAATTCTAGCAAAAGTTTAAATAATTTTAAAAAGAGAAAAATAATGGGGACAAATTGGTGCAAATTGAAAGAAAAAGAGGAATACGTATAATTACAAATTAACTCAATAATAAATAAAGATAATTATAAAAGAATTAAATTGTATATGAAATAGTAAATAGAAAAGTGTATATTGTAATATATTTCTAATGATACCCTCTTCTGACGGTTTCTTTACTGAGTAAGTGTTGTTTTACTATATTTCTAATTATTTTAGGTCTTCTAACACGATCAAGTTGCTCAACAAAATTGTGACAAATAATTAGGACATATAAATGTCAGAATGTACTTAAAAACACTCAATTATGTTTTAACTTGAACCGATTTTCAAGTTTAAATCTCCACTGAAAAACCGTGCATCAATCGTTCATCACACATAATAAAATCAATCACTCTTTGTCCATTTTCACTTACATTCTCCCTTGTACACAATTGCGCTATTTTATATAGATTTAAAACAACATATTTATTTTATTACTGTTTTTAACCGACTTTTAACCAAATAATTTAAAAAGGGAATAATTTAAATGAGCACCGATATCATTGTATCATAATCAATAAGAACTGTGTTGCTCTTGCCAGATATATATTTATTAAACACCAAAAATATATATTTTTAACCCTAGTTAAATTATATTTTGATAGTCTGAAATAATTAAATGCATACTAAAAATAATAATTAGACATAAAAAATACCAACTAATCTTTAAATATAATAGTAAATAAGTTTCATGGAAAATTAAATGCTAATATGGCAAATAGCAAATACAAATATTTGATATTTAAATTGATAAACAGATTAGCAAAGTCTAGTATTTTGGATATCGAATATGAATTATTTAGAGCTGATATTTTGGTGCTCGATTAAATACAACCCACTTAAAACTAATAATTATCTTATATTGATGTTGGAGGCAGCGGTCTTGGCGACATTCTGCGTTGGTTTTGCAGTCATCTTCTGATGTGTTTGAAGAGAAGCTGTTGATTATGTTGCTGATGAATCTTCCCAGCATTTGATGTAATCACCAACGGGAAACGTTGGTTTTCTTCATTCACCACCGCACCTAACAACAAAATATTATTAGAAACAAGTACAAATACTCCTTGAAAAACAGTAAGTTTTCAATGATGGTGTCCTTCTTCTCCCTATCTATCCTATCTTACCTAAGTTTTTGTCAAAGACTAGCTACGAATCTACGACAAAGCAACCGCGAAACGCTTACAGTATGTATGTTGGGCCCCACGGAGGGCCAGCGTTTTGTGGTGGACAATACAAAACATCCGATATCGACTCGTGAGGTTGATTACACATCAAACCCACGATAGATATCACAATATCAATTCGTAAAATTGATTTATGGAAATAAATCAACCCCACGATAGATATTGTTCTAACCAATTTCGATTCGTAAAATTGATTTATAGTAATAAATCAACCCCACGAAAAGAACTACATAGTTATTAGGAAGGCCTTCTAATAAGGCAGAAACTAAACTAACTAAATTTAAATGTACGTAGAGATAAAAGACACGATATTGACTCGTGAATATGATCTTATAGTATAACTATAAATCATATCCACGATAAGATATCGGTCAAGTGTTAGGAAGAACCTGAAAGAGAATCACAGATTACGTAGTCTTCAATAAAGGTGCCATCTTTTTCTCCCTACCTACCCTATCTTACCTAAGTTTTTGCCAACGACTAGCTACGAATCTACGACAAAGCAACCGAAGCGTGCTTGTCAAGTTAGCAAAAACGTTGAGCATATTCCGTGCCCACGACCTCTCGGTTCACCGCCTACCAACCTACCCGACTGCTGGAAAGATTTCGCAGTGCTCGAACAGTCGAATTATGTCTAGATCTCCCAATGACTCATTGGACAATATGGTTCCTGTGATTCGATAACTCGACCACCCAAGACATCGGCTTACACCTTTTAGCTACACACAGCAGCACGCTCGCGAGGGACTCGCCCCACCCGCATCACGAAACGCTTCAACACTTGCCTGGTGATGTAAATATGTTGAGGCCCCACGTGGGGCCAGCGTTTTGTGGTGGAAAATACAAAATACACGATATCGACTCGTGAGGTTGATTTCAAATCAAACCCACGATAGATATCGATCTACACAATATCAATTCGTAAAATTGATTTATAGTAATCAATCAACCCCACGAAAAGAACTACACACAGTTAGGATGGCCTCCTATTAAGGCAGCAAATAACTAACTAAATTGAAATGTACGTAGTGGATAATAAAAGACACGATATTGACTCGTGAATATGATCTTATAGTATAACTATAAATCAAGCCCACGATACGATATCGGTGAATAGTTAGGAAGGCCTTTAAATAAGGCAGACAAAAGTTAAATTACATGACGACGTTTGTTGGGCAAGTGAACAAACACAAACTTCTTCATAATGTTCATTTTTCCTTGTTGCAGACTCGCAGCGACCTACTTGATAACACACTCACAACCAATGAATGAAATAAAAGTTAATTTAAAACATACACAACATATACACATCTAACATACACTTCAAATACAATATTACTCTACTGTTATTATTATTATAAATTATTATTGTAATTGTAATATTTTTATTTAGTATAAACAAAAGTAAAATAATAACGTTAGTATAATTTAGCAATTTACTTTTAAAACAATTAAACAAATATTTATCACATCAAACAATAAATTAAATTAAAAGACACCAGATGTATGTCAAGGCTGTGTCTCAAGAAAATTGTAAACAAATTATTCATAATTTCTTTTCTCATATTGTAGATGAATTAAAATTAAAATAAACGAAATTTTTACTCATCTTTTGTTCTTGAAGTGTGTTGAAGCAACCGGTGGACAGCGTGGACAACTCCTGGGACTGAATGCCGCGCATTCAGATAATTTGCGTAAACTGCAAAACAGAATTTAAAATGAGCATCTATCATTAAAAATACTAAACGATCTTTAAAAGTAATTTTTAATATTAAAGAATAGTAAATTAGCAAAATAAAATTACATGTTTAAACCAATTGTTAATATCACAAATAATTTTCACAGAACATCCACTCATCAGTCTTTGACAAACATTCTCAACCCAACACACCATCCTCGCTTCAATAACGTTTATTTTAAAATTAATTCTTTTCTGGAGGGTTGATATTAGGGGATGAAACTATGGTCAATAGATGAGGAATTGAATGTTGAAACCCGGTTGACTGGTTACTAAAGTACAGCCGTTTTTAAAACATGTTTATCTAAAGTTACGGAAAAACTGTCATTCATATTCATAAACTAAAGGCAGTTCAAATTTTCAAACCTCTTCAAATTTAAAAGATGCACTCCATTTAAATATTGTAAAGAAATCTTTTAAAACTCATATATTTGAAACAATTACCCAAAAGGATAAAAGTATCTGTGAACTTGATTTATAAAATACAATGACCGCTAGTATAAATAATCATTGAAGGATGGTTTAATTAAATTTATTTATATCAATCATTTAGTTGAAATATATTTGTATAAAATAATGCCGGAACGTTTAACAATGAAAAATCTAATTAATCATCCGTAATTTGTTTTTTATACTAACTGTCACTGTATCACAATGTTTCAGTAGCTGATAATATGCTAACGTTATCAATAATAAATATATATAGCTAGCAATGTATTGTGTTACAGATGATAACGATCCATCATTATATTTTTAAAGTGAATCGTTATTATATAATTTAAACAAATAATAAATATGTTGTAAAGATAATTATTACATATAGCATCACGCTATATCTTATTAAACACATTCTCTCATTACATGAATCAAATAATCAACCAATATTCTCATTCTGACAGACCATTCTCGCTTCAACCACATTTCCTTTCCTATCCACCCATGCAATCTTTCATTCGACATTATCAACAATGCAAAACTAACATCACTCTCATCTATATCACCTCTAATATTTTCAATATAACCATACAGTCCATAAGAAACCCTTACACCATCTGTTCCTAACATCTGAGATTCATTCCACAATAACTCACCATCCGCACTGTACCCTTTGCCAACCAAAATATTCTTTTTTATTCATACTAAAATCAATCGTCCATATTTCACTAATCGAATCAACAAAATGCCCAACAAATTTATTGAACCTCTTATTCATCACGTAATCTCTCAGCCAAGCAAATCTTTCATTCATTTTTAAATCGCAAACACGATCTCTTGTTCTCTACAATGCATAGAAAATTACCTCATTCACACAATCCTGTATTTATTACTGTTTTCACATACTTTTACCAAAGAGAATACATTACATATGTAATTTATGCTCTTTGCTTTTACCCAAATAATTTTACATGGGAATAATTTAAATGAGCACCGAAATCATTTTATCAATAAAAACTGTATTGCTCTGACCAGAAATAATTCAATGAATATTAAAAATAATAAATGAACATCAGAAATATTAAACAATCTTAAAATATAATTTTTAATATCTACGAATAGTAAATAAGCTTCCCGGATTAAATTAAATGACAATAGCAAAACTAAATATTTAGTGTTGAAATTGAGAAACAGATTAGCAGACTCTAGTTATTTGGGTACCGATTATGAATAATTTAGGGCAGAAATTTTAGTGCTCGGTTAAATAAAACCCATTTAAAAATAATAATTTTCTTACATGTTGCGAGCAGCAGACTTGACGACATTCTATGTTGATTTTGCAGCCATCTTCTAATATATTTGAAAAGAAAATGTTGACTTCTGTCGCTGATCATTCTTTCCAGCATGTGATGTAATCACCAAAACTTTTAGTAGAAGACTTCGGCTTTCGTCGCTGCCGCAACTAACAAATACAACAACAAAATAATTAGAAACAATTACAAATAATATTTTTAAAACAGTAACATAAATTGATTTTCTCAAAACTCGAGCTTATTTCGTAGAGAGAGCCGGATGGTTAGAAAAAGTTTTTTCGTATGCATTGCTCCCCAAATTATTTTAGAGAAAATTGTTTCAAATAAATGTTGTAGAGCATAAAATTCTATACTTGAATCAATAAACAAGATTAATTTCACATGCTTTATAACTGCAGAAATTAGATTTGAAAATTTACAAAATTGCAGTTTAATAGTACTACCTATTACCTATTATGTATATATAAATTATCTTTTTAATACAAATACGTAATTGTTTTAAGTGATAAATTATTAATTCTATCATTTTTTTCCAGTTTTTAAAATAAAATAAATTGAAATATTATAAAGAAAACTTTTAGAACTAATATTTTAAATATTGGAAACAATTATTTTGTGTAAAAGTATTTCATTATTTTTATTTATAAATTACAATCATCGTTTAAACAAATAATCGATAAAGAGTGATTTGATTAGCTTTAATTTTCTGCTCTGAATCAAACAAAAATATATTTAAAATAAAAGTACTACAAATTTATTTATATCCATCTCATATTTCAAATATTTTTATCCGCTCTCTACTTATTATAAATTATCAATTTAAAAACAACATACTTATTACTGTTTTTAGCAGACTTTTACCCAAATAATTAAAAAAGGGAATAATTTAAATGAACACCGAAATCATTTTATCAAAAATAATAAATAAAAATAGTGTTACTCTTATCAAAAACATATTTACTAAACAATAAAAATATATTATTACCCAAGGCAAAATTATATTTTAATTAATTAATTAACTATTTAATTAAGTGAATACTAAAAATAATAATCAAAAATTATAAACGATCTTTAAAAGTAATTTTTAATAAATATCCAAGAATAGTAAATAAGTTTTCCGGAAAATTAAATGGCAATGGAAAAAGTAAATATTTGTGTACAAATTGATAAACAGATTAGTAGACTCTAGTTTTTAAATATCGATAATGAAAAATTTAAGGCTTAAATTTGGTGCTCGATTAAATACAATCCATTGAAAAATAATAATTTTCTTACATTGTTGATGTGTACAGTGGACTTGAAATTCTGCATTGAGTTTGCAATCATCTTCTATATGTTTGAAGATAAGATGTTTGACTCAGTTGATGATGTCCACGATAATAAGAATACCAGCTGCTTTAAGATAATTATACAAGCTGATGATGAGGCTGCAGGAGATGATTCCAAGTCCATGATGTCCCTATACACATAAAAACAATGTATTAGTAATGTAAAATAGATAAAAATATACAATTTAGCAAAAACGTTAAGCATATTCAATGCCCACGACCTCTCGGTTCACAGACTACCAACCTACCAGGCTTCTGGGAAGGTTTCACAGTGCTCGAACAGCCGAATTATGTCTATAACTTATCAATGACTCATTGGGTCGCTCCATCCCGACGCGAAACGCATATCAATGTATAGTTATGAAGGCCTTCTAATAAGGCAGAAATTTATTTATATTAATAGTACGTAGCCATCTTGACACTACGACGTTTGTTTGGCAAGTGAAAGAGCTTGTGCTCGTTGTTTGATTGTCTAGCACCGACACAACTTACGTTCAAAAACCACTCCGATAATTACAATGTACTAGAGAGAGATAGACAACTTGGATAATAGCGTACACATACTTTATAACGTTTATTTATATTATATATTTGTTGCAAGTTCAGGCCGAATAATTAGAAAATAATTGGCTAGCAAGACGTAACTACTGTAAATAAATTTACCTTGAAACATACAAGATATCTACACTTCAACTACAATTTTTATCATTTTACTTTTAATATTATTATTAATAATTATTATTATTATTGTATTTTAATTGATAAAAAAGTAAAATCATTGTAATATATGTATTATTTGTTTTTGAATAAAGTAAATATTAACATCTCAATAATTAGCATTTACTTTTAAAACGAAAAACAAATATTTATCACATCAAAAATACTTAACTTAAATAGTTGTGTATTAGGAGCGTAAAGTGATGCTTTATTCCTCTTGCACTATGACAGCTCTCGTCTTCGGCTCGCGCTGCAATTACCGTGCTCGAGTAACAAAGACACTTTACACTCGTGATACACACATAATTTTTTCTATGATTGCATCTTAAATTATTAAAACACGTATACGTACTGAAAATAAATTCGTTCTGTCAACTGTCAATATGACAAGTTTCTGATTTGTTTGTATCCCTGGTAATTATTGAAATAAGAGCACATTTAATATCTTTTTCGCGCATTGCCATTGAAGACGCAACTTGGTGTTTATTTGCATCTGATTTATTTATTATTTTTAATATTTAATATGTCATATACTCATATACCGAGTGTACTGCTTTTGAAATATAAAATATACAATAGTGAATTTTTAATTTGGCGATAGTATATTCCCTATAGATTTTAGAGCAAAGGTGCAAATACAAAACATGTTCAGAATTTAAAAACTGCATGCAATGAGTACAATTCTGTCACAAAATAGAGGTAAATTTAAATTGTGTTTGCAATTTGTTGAGCGTTTATAAAGCTAGTATCTAGTTTAAGAAATTAGAGATAATAATAATAAAAATATAAATTTACATAACATTATGTCCGTAATTCGCTCAGTAAATTCCGAAAATTCTACTAAAAAAAACTTCAGTGCCTTACTGTTTACGTAAATTGTTAATTATTATTTTAATAATTAAAAAATATTGCACACTAAACTGAACCTTAAATTAATTTATCTGTGGATTTGATATTATATACATATTTAAACCAAATCACTAATAATTTTCCCCTGCGACATTCACACTCATCAGATTCATCCAAGAGTCAGTCTTCGACAAACATTCTCATCTCAACCCACTATCCTCGCTTCAATAACGTTAATATGGTTAAATATAGTTAAAAAGATAGAGAATACAAAATTCAAAACTAATTTAAATTTCTTTACTGGTTTAAAAGTTAAAACATGACAATTATACAAATCCAAGAATTTTTCTTCATAAATTGACTTTTTTTAAATGGCTAAGAACTTTTAAGAGTTGAATATATGGTCAAGTATATTTCAAGAAGTGGGGAATTGAATTTTGAAACCCAGTTTACTGATTACAAAAACACAGTCGTTTAAAACATGTCAAATTTGTAAATGTTGTTTACAAACAAAACTATAGGCAGTCCAAATTATCGCACATCTTCAAATTTAAAAAATACATTCCATTTAAATATCGTAAAGAAAACTTTTAGAATAACAATCTACTAGCGTTATCATTAAGAAAATATCTAGTTACTATTCACCATTATTATTTTAAAGTGAAAATGAATTTATCTTATAAATACTCAAATAAATGTTAGACAAATAATAAATATATTGTAAAGATAATAAATGTAAATATAGTAATTATTATTGTTTTTAATATACTTTTACCCAAATAATTAAAAAAATAAATAACAATTTTCTTACATTGAGCAGCGGACTTAATATTCGATCACGATCTTGTGAAGATGTTAATGTCCATGATGAGCACCAACTTACAAGCTTGGGTGACATTGTCCAGGATGGCAGCAGCTCCAATGACACTGGTTCCGTGATGTCCCTATAAACATAAAAACAATGTATTAGTAACATAGAATAACACCCTTCATACTGTTTATTTTAAGTCCTAGTCAAAATAACTTTTGAGAGTGAGTATACTATGGGTTGAACATACAGTTTAGTATCATTCAAGGAATGTAGAAATAAAATTTTAAAACCGTCTTCAATTATTTTTACTTGTTTAAAAGTTACAACTGTGTCATTCAGATTTCCATGCGCCATTTTATTATTTCTCCGAGAAATAGGATTGACATCGAGAGCTGTTGATAATTTAGTGGCACGTTAGTCGAAACCTAGTAGAGATTTTTGTTTGCAGATTGTTTCAATGGATTCCTAGGATTGATTTACTAAATAAATTAATTTACACGATATTTGATTCAATATTAAAAAAATAGGAAACCATAAAAAGTTGGAAATCTGAAGAAAATAAGGAATTTCGCTTTTCTAAAGGCTATCGTGTTTCAAAAACCAGTCGAGTAGAAATAAACTTAAAAAGTAATGTCTCTTGTATTAGGATGTTGTAATTAATTAATTAATTAATTGAAAGTATCACACCTTTTACTCATTATTGGGTCAAATCACGGCCCTCAAAGATGTTAGTGGTGAAAATTGTTTGTCATTTTCCAAACTTACATTTATTAAATTACTTCAATTAATTTAATTAAACGTGGATTTTAGCGGAATGAAAAGTTTTTCATATAAAATTCATGAGATTTTGTAAAGAATATTAGACTATTCAAAGTTCATGAATGAAACAAGCTCTAAAGGGTTCAGTATGCACATGCCTAATCTGCAATTGTAGAATATGAATAAATACACTTCAAAAGATGGAGAATTCAAAATTTAAAACCAATTTCAATTATGTTTACTAGTTTAAAAGTTACAGCCGTTTAAAAAATGTTCAATTGTACATGTTTAAGCCGACATTTTATTATTTCTCTCAGAAAAATAATAAAATTAACCATATTTACAGCCAATTTAAATTTTAAAAGATACACTCACTTGAAAAAGTAGTGGAAGTGAAACGTCCGGACACGCCATCAAACGTCAAGTCCCCGGGGTCATCATCTCCATTGGTGGTTCCTCGGTTCAGATTCTCGGTAGATTTCTTACAGCTGTCCAAAGTCACCTAAATTAACACAGAGTGGGTGTCAAACATATCAAGTTTTTCAAGAATCAGTCGAGAAGAAATAAATTTTAAAAAGCAATGTCTCTTGTGTTAGGATGTTGTAATTAATTAATTAATTAATTAATTGAAAGTATAATTATATCATCACATCTTTTACCTATTATTGGGCAAACTATCGCAATTAGAAAAGAAATGCAATAAGAGCATGGCAGCAATGACTAATGTTTCAAATTGAAAAACAGAAGAACCACTCTCTTTGACAAAATGTATTTAAAGAAAAGTACCTGGGCGTGCGTCTATAGTCGCTGTAGAGGCACCTCGCTTGCACTTCTAGAGCTAGTTCTCTGGCGAGGCTCATTCTGTTTAAATTCCTCGACTCCTGTTCTGCAGGTTCCAATCTCTTCTCTCAGGATGGGCCCGAAGATGTCAGCTTGGTCCAAAATAGTTCTTCAACGAAGGGTTTCATGTCGTTGTGGATGAGTATTCAGTGGTCGTATTTCTCTTCGATTTCGCCTGAAAGAAAGAATAAACAGTTACTATTAATTGTAATTGCTACTTGCAATTACTAATTAGATATGCAACTAAATCACAATTACTCAGACATAATCATATTTTATTGAAACCGCTAACTTTTGTTTAGCTAATCGATAATAAACATGGCTTCCTTCCTACCTTCCAGTAGCAGTCGAATCCACAGGAAACGCATCATCCACCTGGTGCTGGAAGGTTTAACAATTAAAAATATAGTTATCACCCTTCATAATAACTGACACTAGCTAACAATATACTAACGTTATCATTAAAAAATATCTAGTTACTATTCACCATTATTATTTTAAACTGAATATGAATTTATCTCACAAATTCTCAAATAAATATTAAACAAATAAATAATTTATATATAATTATTATTGACTTTTACTCAAATAATTAAAAAATAACAATGTTCTTACATAGATGTTGAGAGCAGCAGATTTAATATTCAAGGTCGTCTTTGCTAATGCCACTGGTATGAAAACCAACTGCTCCAAGATAATGCTGAGGCCGCTGAGGATGCTTGCAGGTCCCGTGATGTCCCTATAAACATAAAAACAATGTATTAGTAGTACACTTCATAACGTTTGTTTAAGTTAATAATGATAACAGAGATAACAATCAATAGAATAGCTCTAAAATGCATTTAAAAATTAACCTACCAGAACCCAGAACCAACTGTGGTTGCACATTACTAACAGGCCATTGATTTAAACTGCACACACTGTAATCCATGTACAACTTTTTCACTAACTACAAAATGGCTGAATTGAATAAAAATTATTAAGACTGTATTTGTAAACGCTGGAGCCTCGAATAAATGGTTTTACTTGTTGAGCGCAGTTGGACTTGAATACGCACAGACTTGTCTAATTTACGTTTGACCAGCCACCAAATCAATACTTTTATCAATTTAAATGCATACAAAGCAATATTTATAATGTAAATGATAATAAATAATATAAATACTTATTTGGCCATTAACAATATTTGAATTAAATTTTTATAAATGAAAATTCACAAAAATACTCAAAATGAATAGAATATTGTTTTAAAATAATAATTAACAATTGGTAAAACCAACTAGTTAAATGCATTATTATGATGTCGTAACACTAGTAGCTGTTACGTATTACAAAGTACATTTTACACTACTTTTAAGTAGAAATATCTATTGAAAACATTAGAATAATGTTCTCGTTAACTACTCGTATTTACCAGTATTTTGTTATAACGTACAATTATCTATCCAGCAATACTCAACAACACAGCGTCATAAAAGACTAAATTTATGGAATAAACCTGTTCACTGAGGCAAATTTATCGTTTGACCATAGCAAATACTTTTATAAATCTATATAAAATAAAGAAAATACTTCAAAAACCAATACTTTTACACATTTTCATGTATAAAAAATAATATTTATGTATGTAAATTATAATAAATAATATATATAACATTTTTCGGAAATAGAAATACTATTTAAAACTGTTAAAAGATATGCAAAAATATTATTGTGATTTTAAAGAAAATTTATTAAAAATCATGTTCAAATATGATGTTAAATCCGTTTATTCCAAATGTAATTATTGAAATGAAATATTTCTATGTGTTACGTACAAAGCAATTTATGTAACAAAATGTTGATACATTTTTAAGTATCAAAAACTATATTTCCAGGTGAAATTTGTATAAAAATCGTCAGAATATCATCTATACTTACGAACGGCACTATGTTTTGTTAATATTTATTGATATTTTTACTCAAAAACACTAATATCCTAGCAGCAAAACCACCTACCACTCACAAAACATTTCAAATAGACATAGTCGACATGTCTGGCCTATGCTCGACACGCAGCGCATGCGCACTACGTGATTCTTCAAAACAAACCAGTGCACATCAAAATGTCTTGGAATGTATTTTATGTATAAAAATTATTATTTATTGAAAATATATTTAATAACATTCATTCAAAAATTGTTTTTTTAATTAAGTGTTTATGAATTTCATCAGTATTTTAAATATTTAAATACAGAAATAAACATTCAATTTAAATGAGAATTAGTACTTTAAATATGATTAAATTTCTATTGTACTTTAATAAAAAATTCAAAATATTTACTTTAATAGGGATGGTTTTATTGGGATCTATTGCTAGGTATAAGTATGTCCATAACCCCTCATTTAAGCTAACTTTTCACATTTTTGTTGATAGTTTATTGAAGTAAATGTAATTGTTTATATAAGTACGAAATTTTATAGCTGAGAGTTTAATAGGAGTGAAATAAATAAATCGCCGATGGCGCATATTGATAACATCACTTCGCTGTGTTTCTGCAGTGCTCCTTTAAATCTATTGCTGAGTATAAACATCTCATAATGGAACAATGTATCAATTTTCAGTTAATTGTAGTATACATGTTTGTTGATAGTTTATTGAAGTACACGTAATTGTTTATATGTATACGAAGTTTCATAGCTAAGACTTAAATAGGGGTGATTTTATTGGAATCTATTGCTAGATATAACTATACCTATAACGCCTCATTTTAAACGAGATTTTATTTATTTATTGATTGTTTACTGAAATACAAGTAATTGTTTATATGTATACGTACTTTCATAGCTGATAATTAAATAGGGGTGGATTTATCGAAATCTATTGCTAGGTATAAATGTGTCCATAACGCCTCATTTAACGTAATATTTCACTTTTTTGTTGATTTGTTATTGAAGTACATATATTTGTTTATATGTGTACGAAATTTTTAACTGAGAGTTTAACAGGGATGAAATAAATCAAATATTGCTGGAGACGGCACAAGTTACACATGACGTACATATTGGTGACGTCACTTCGCAGTGTATCTGCAGTGCTCTTTTAAATCTATTGCTGGGTATAAACGTCTTATACTTCTATTTGGAACAATGTATCAATTTTCAGTTATTTGTTTATTGTAGTAAACATTTTAATATCTATAAATAAACTAAATTTCTAGTGATGAAGTTGAATAGTTTTGGAAATAATGAAACTATTGCTGGCTCATGTTATTGATGAGGAGCGGTCACTGACAGCCTGCTGTCTGAACGGTAGGACTATAGTTGAGGTAGGTTATAGTGTATTGCTTATTTCACACAGATATCACAGACCAAATATCTAAAGATAGACATATGATCTTTAGATATTTAGGCCGGTTACGTGCCTGCCCGCAACCCATGCTTACAGAAATATTAACTTTTAATAATGACAACTTTAATAGTGAGTGATAACATTATTATATTGTATTTAGAAGATAAAATATTATCATTTAACATTACAAATAATATCGTAAAAGAAGTTAAGATACCACCGTTGGAATTACCTCCTAACCTAACTGAGAATCAACAAAATGCTTTAAAAAACGAAAAAAGGACTATACAAAGCACAGCATTTTCAAAATGTGGCAATTTTTTTGCTGTATGCACATTAAACAAACAATTAGTTGTATATAACAAAGACTTTGAAGTTATGAAAAATTTGAATGTTCAACGAGCTGTCAGCAAAATCAGGTTTACATCAGAAAACATTGTAATTGCTGACAAAACAGGAGATGTGTACTTATGTTGTCTGAAAGAGAATAAAAACGAACGTGAACAATTATTGGGACATTTAAGTATGCTTCTAGATGTGTTAGTTACGGACAATGAAAAATATATCATTACCTGTGACCGAGACGAAAAAATCCGAGTTTCTCATTTCCCAGGAAGTTACAATATTGTAAGTTTTTGTTTGGGCCACGAAGAATTTGTATTAAATCTCGATTTTTATAAGCCTGATATTCTTATTTCATCATCTGGTGATGGAACAATTCGTTTGTGGGATTACATAGCTGGAAAATTATTAAAAGTTGTAAACACGAACGATTATATACAAGATAAAAGTTTAATACAAAAGTTTTCGGAGTACATGGATTCTGAAACGGTGGAAGTTAATTCTCTTCCAATAACTAATATGAAAGTAAAGAGATTTGAAGGTGGAACAATTATTATTGTATCTTTGCATAATTTTGAAGGTTTACAAGTTTTTCAGATTACTGAAGAACTTGACATAAAATTGCTTCAAATTATTGAATTAAGTAACATATTATCCTTTGATGTATCAGACAAGTTATATGTTTTAACAAATTCTGATGTAAAAGTTTATGAATTTAAAGACAAATTTTCTTTAACGGATAGTTCAAATTTAATTCAATTTTACGATAGTTGTCAGGACATAATTCAAAATAATAATGCTGAAAGCATATCACTTTTATATAAAAGAAAATATGATAATGTTCAAGAGTATCAAGAACGAAAAAAATTACGAATTGAGTGTAGTAAAAAGTCATAAATATTTTGATTTGTAACTAACAAATAAAAATAATAAACAAATATTATAATTGTAATTCATGTGTTTTATTTAAGTATATTCTGTAGTTCTGTGATAAAAGTGAGGGGCTACTTCTATCAGCCATTCATTTTTAATAACAGTTAGATTTCTCATGTAAGTCTTGCTTGTATGAAGGATCTCGCAAAATACAATCCTAGAGAAAATTTCAATTCATTAAACTAGTCAGCTGCACCAACTATAATGTATACAGGGTGGTGAATCGAATTGCGCACCATAGCGTTTTCAATGCTATTTTTCAAATGTTCAATTATTGGCTTCCCTAATTATTTTATGCAAAAAAGCTTCAAATAAAAGTTTTAGGGCATATATTTCTGCATCTAAATCAATAAACATAATTTCTATTACATGCTTTGTAACGACTGAAATTAAATATTAAAATGTCGAAAGTTGTGTTGAAAATTCAGACAGCCATGGAATTGAACAAAAAATAAATAAATGCTTGGCGTTTTATCTGTCAAAACGACAACGTTGAACGTTTTATGTCAATCGTTGACGTTAAAACGCCAAGCATTTATTTAATTTTTGTTCAATTCCATGGTTGTCTGTATTTCCAACACAACTTTCGACATTTTAATATTTAATTTCTGTCGTTACAAAGCATGTAATAGAAATTATGTTTATTGATTTAGATGCAGGAATGTATGCCCTAAAACTTTTATTTGAAGCTTTTTTGCATAAAATAATTAGGGAAGCCAATAATTGAACATTTGAAAAATAGCATTGAAAACGCTATGGTGCGCAATTCGATTCACCACCCTGTATATGGTAATGTAATTGGCCATATTAGAAAGAAAACATATACTAACCATTGTGGCTGTTCAATACTGTAAAAAAGGCTATCTGGATGGATATAAAGTTCTATGTCGCCGCGAACAGTTTTGTACACCCCTGTATGATGTAAATAAGCAGCATTAGGAAATAAACCTACAGTTAAACATTTACATACTGTTTCAATATTTCCTGAAAACAAACAGTTATTAATTTACAAAATGTATTTCAGTTGTCCTATTATTTTTAGTGTGAATTTGTATTACATTTTTTCGTTATGTTTTTCAAAAATATGATAACAAATTGTATGTATTAATACAATGGTCAATCGCACCAGCATCACTTAAATTTTAAATCTTTCTTAAACATAAAATAATAATCGAATATTTGATAGCAATAGAAGATTGGCCACAAATATTTCTTGAATTTCTGCTATGTATAATAGTAACATTTTACGATACGGTACAATTAATTAGTAAAAATCATAGATAACTTACTTGAAGATTTCATAGGAATGGCATACTTTTTCAACATTTTACTAATATGGTGTCTAATATCAACCACTCGTTTCATGGCTTTATAGTTCAAAAAGTTTCGGTGACTGAAATCTTTGGCCATGTTATTTTCCATGAAAGCTGTGTATACGTTCAACAGAGTAATTAAATCACCTTCAGCAACTTCGAAATTCCTTTTTTGCACTCTGGCTCTTATTGAGGCTTGGCCACTAGCTGGTTTGCTGTAAACATTTTCCACTTGTAACATGGCAACTATGGTCAAAATTTCTTCTGAACATCCATATTCTCCTAAAATATAGACATAATTGTAAATAAAACGATTAAAAATAAAGAAAATTATTCATATTATTTTCACTAGACATAACTTAATTCCTATTGCATCTTTTTTTTTTGGTTTAGTAGTCGAGTATGAATAAATGAATCCAATAATGCAATAAAATAGTAGTTTATGTAACAAGTACATAATTTGGGTCTTTATTGGACGAGCCGAATTGAAAAAAGTGTTGAGATGGATGAAGACATTGAAAATGTTCCAAAATAAATCAAAGATCTTGCATGTACTGCAAGAGAATATCTAACAATTGTATGAAGACACATATAATACATACAGAAAATGGTGTTTAAATATTTCTTTTGAATTTTGTTTTAATGTGACATTGACAGCAGTCCAATTTTGCATTTTTATCGTACTAGTCCAATAAAGTACCCGATTATGGACAGTAAACAGTGTCATAAAGCAAGGTAATATGATGCAGTCGAACATAAACACTATTAATACGAGTTGCATACATCATTTTTTTCTATGATCGAGTTTTAACTAATTATACTAATTTTACTTATTACATTTATTTCTAACGTTATAAACATTTATTTTGTAAGTTACTTAAAGTTTGCTTCGTAAAAACTATTTTATTACGTTTTTTTGCATGTTGTAAAAAAGTTTTATTGCGCGCCATGCAAAAATAATCATATTTTGCACTGAAAATGAGTACATAATGACTCAGTTCTCGCAAGATCCTAGAAAATAGTATATTATTTAATTATATGGAATCAAATACTATTTTTTAACTACAACTACAACTAAACGCAACAAAAATAGTAAAACTTAACTTTACTTAGATCCATGGATCAATAAACGACAAACCATGTGATTGAAATAATACTTGATTGCTATTAGTTGGAAATAGACATTGGAATATGAATTTCATATTACACTAGTGTAATATGAGCACCTTTATGTATAGGATTAGATACATAAGTTATTATTTAATAGTTGAAGATAAACTTTTTTCTTATATACGTCCCCATATTTTGCTCTCATTTCACAATAAAAATGCCACCGATCAGAGAGATACAATTAATAAACTGTATTGATTAAAATAATATTACTGTCATTTTATTATTTATTTAAATTTACCAAAAATGTAAATATTATTAAAATATTGACCAAATAAATGCATTTATTATTATTACAACGTTTTGGATATAAGTTTAAATACATTATATTAAAGTTTGGAAAATACCTGACGCCAACAACATCTTGGTATAGACCGGCTCTAGAGCAAACTCAGCCATAGTGGTACCATGGGGTTCCGTGAGTTCACCGTCATCGTCAACAGCATGCAGGGCGTAGAGTAGTTCTAGTGCTGAGTGCAAATTACGAGCAGGCGGTGCGCTAGGAAACGAGAATCGAAGCAAATTGTCGATGCCCAGCGCTTTCAGCTGAAGCACCACACCGCAGAGATTCGAGCGCTGGATCTCGGGGGGAGTGGTTGGTGGTAAGATAGTGTAGTCTTCTTCACGATACAGCCTGGAAAACATTCGTTTTTAATATATTGTATTTGAAACTAATGTACAGACGAATGTAATTGAAGGTCAGAGATTGTTTGTACGAGAAATAAATTGATACGTTATGATTAAAGGTTTGTTGTTTGAACGAAATATTCTGAAAAGGAAAAATGAATCTCGATGAAACGGAAGTGGTATGTTAGGATAAGAATGTTTGGCAAAGTTTAATTATGGAATTAATCTAATAATATCTCAGTAAATGTTTCAAAAGTTCATGCTACCCCATTTGATATAAGTTTCTTCACACAATAAAATTTCATGACTTAATATGTAGATAATATAAATTTTTGATAACTTTTGGAACTAATATTAGCAGTAATAAGAATAAACTACAATGAAATAAGTAAAATAAATAATTGTGTTAATTGATGTAGATGCTTTACAACTTTTATTCAAAACATTTTCCTATAAAGTAATCAGGAAAGCAAATAAGTTTATTAATATTTTATTCAATATTTGCTAGTAATATTAAATAGGCGTCTTACATGTTATTATTACTTAAAAGACAAAAGAGTGTATCTTAAAATTTAATGTTATACGTTACCTATAAACTTTTCCAGCGCGCATCCTTCCAGCTCGACCTGCTCTCTGTTCTGCAGAAGCTTTGCTAATCGGTACTACCACTAAACTATCATTATGTGTTTCTGGATTAAACCACCGCAGTTTTACAAAACCACAGTCAATCACTGAAAAATAATTCATTTAGTTTACGTTGGTGAGATTGAGAATTGTTATTAAATGCGTGAGTTAATTGAGATGATTTGAGCATGTAAAACGCATGTCGAATAAAACATTAGTGAAACATATGTATTTTATTAAAATAGGAGATAAGAGATGAGTATGGACTATCTAGAAATATATAGATGAATTTGATGCATGAATGAAAGATCTGAGTGGGAGGAATAAACGAGGATGAAGCGAAAATGCAGTGTCAGGATTCATGCGATTCCATCTGATGGAACATACCGTCATGTTATTTATATAGGTACCGGGTGGAACATCATACCTGTGTACATAGGCGATTAACATGAAAAAACAATTTTTCCGTGCACATTGCTCCCCAAATTATTTTAACCAAAAACGCTTCAAATAAATGTTGTAGAGCATAAAATTCTGCATCTAAATCAATAAACAGAATTACATTTACATGCGTTGTAACGACAGAAATTAAATAAAAATATATTAAAAATTACGTTCAAAATATCAAATAGCCATGGAAGTGAAACAAAAATAGATAAATGCTTGACGTTTTTCTGTTTATTTGATATTTTACCCCCGACAAATTAATCATTCAATAAAATTCATACAAAAAACTCCATACCTATGATTACAATTTAATCATAAATAAACAATTGTACCTTTCAATGAAACGTTTATTTCTTATAGGGTTGGTCATGTAAAAATTATAACTTATCTATTATAATTCAAATATCAAACAATAATTCTCTCATTAAAATAATCACTACAATTTATTATTACAATAAATATTCAAATAAACCTCCATTTTCAGCCAAGCAATAACAAAGTCTATTGTAGAAGGAATGTCGTACATTAGCGAGCTGCCTATTTGTGATTAAAGCGCACTTATCCACGATAGCTTCTCTCAAAGAATTAATATTTGGGTGGCGTTGCTTATAAATTTTACATTTAAGATGACCCCATAAAAAAAATCGCTAGGTGTTAAATCAGGAGATCTGTCAAACGTCAAGCATCTATCTATTTTTGTTTCACTTCTATGGCTATTTGATTTTTTCAACGTAATTTTTAATATTTTTTTATTTAATTTCTGTCGTTATAACGCATGTAAATGTAATTCTGTTTATTGATTTAGATGTAGAATTTTATGCTCTACAACATTTATTTGAAGCATTTTTGCCTAAAATAATTTGGGGAGCAATGCGCACAGAAAAACTGTTTTTTCATGTTAATCGCCTATGTACACAGGTATGATGTTCCACCCGGTATAAACAACTATTATTTCTTTAAATAAAATAATTAATCGTATGCGTCATTATGTTATTTTATATAAACACTCACCATAAACTACTCCAGAGATAGTAATGGAGGTCTCAGCAACATTTGTAGCAATCACAACTTTCCTGTGTCCTTTCGGCGTGGATCTAAACACTTTCAGTTGCTCATTGTACGGGAGGGAACCATACATCGGTAGTATCATTAACTGTTCTACGTTTTTCTCTGACAGAGTAAGTTTAGCGTGATCTGAGAGCAGTCTTACAACTCGTTCCACTTCGTCCTGACCGGTTAAAAACGCTAGAATATCCCCTGGTGGTTCATTAGTGTGAATTTTCATGACTGTGTCCACTGTGGCTTGCACGTACTCAGGAACTGGATCTGTGAAGATATTTTTGTTAGTTTTACTATTGTCGATAACACCACGTTCTTTTTCAATAATGGGGTAGAGAGCTCAGTGGAAACGCGTCGACCTGTAGATTTCAGAATCTAAGGCTGATTCTCACAGCCGAAAAAAAAAATTTCACGTTAAAATGACCCCTGCATCCCCCACAATTTGTTATCTATTTATTTCCATCAAATTCGGGAGCCCAATCTCTTGAAACATTCACATTTATTCATTAGATTAATTCTGAACCATTTCCATTATGGCACCCCGCATTCACTTCATCTCCATTCATAATTCCTTTCATAAATGGGGTAGGTGGCTCAGTGGTATCGAGTCGGCCTGTGGATCTTGAGAACCCTGGTTCGATCCCCACAGCCGACAAACAATTTTCACCAATTTAAAAAATCTACCCCTGTGGCTCCTTCACCACCAATATCTTTGGAGGCCGTGATTTGACGGCTGGTAACCGTACTTCACGCGAAAAAATATATCACTTACCGAGATCTGTTTAGGCAGAATGCCACACCCAGTGATGGGTAAAAGGCGTGATGATATATTTATTTATTTATAAATGCTCGTTTCATCTTCAATCATATAGCAATGAATTAATTTTATTTACCTTGCAGGTAATGGACAGTGACAGGATATAATCTTCCTTCAACACTCATAATAACTGCGGTGTCTTTAGTTTTATTTTTAGTAGTATTATTGTTGAAGAAATCTCTGAGTCGTTCAGCATCCATTGTAGCTGATGTTACAATAAGACGAAGTGATTTTCGCTTCTATAAATACAAAAACAATATTTGCATTAAATATACAAACATATTAAACAATTTTGTATATGTATTTGTATTACATACCCTGAGAATTTTTTTAAGAAGACCCATCAATATATCTGTGTATAAAGTTCTTTCGTGTACTTCATCTAACATAATGGCACTGTAACTGTTTAGTAATGGATCTGCCATCATTTCTCGTAGTAATATGCCTTCCGTCATATACTGTAAAATAATATAATTAAATATTATTTCTTGAATATAAATACGCTTTTATAGTTTCCAAATTTATAACAAATAAATACATAACGCTATGTTTCATCAAATGGAATAGCAAGAACCCTTGAAACATTCACTGAACATTTATTCATTCTGTGACTAGATTTAAAACTGTGTAAATGATTTTTTGTAATGTTCCTTTCAATGTGTTTTATTTGTTAATGTTAAGAGTTGTGTAATTTTTAAACCTTTTTAATTATTTATTTATTTATTTTTTAAAATTTGTGACATTATGTTCTGTTTTTTTAAACATTTTGTTTATACTTATGACTAGACGTTACATATCCCTGAGGAAGGCGATAGTTATCGTCGAAACGTAGGAAGTGTAACCGTTTCAAAATATATTAGACTGATATCCCGATCATCAAAGTGTTGTCATTACTCAAACAGTCGATCATCGTATTTACTCATTTATTCATGAGATTCATTCTAGAATTAATGTACGCCAAATATACGTATCCTGACACCAATTTCGTTTCATCTATAATCATAATTCCTTTCATACAAGCTCGTTTATCCTTCCCGGAATCTTTTGTTCATGCAACAAATATTCAATCATATTAATTAATTTCTTATTCCTAACTCATGACTATTTTCATCGACAATTCTGAATTTCAAAATTCATAAAATTATTTAAATGCTATTTTATTTATCATTCATAATGCCTTTCATACAAGCTTAAATTTTTTCGTTTACGCAACAAATCTTCAATCATATCCATGATTTATTCCTAGTTCATTCACCAAATCTCTCGCCCTTAATTTCACATTTATCAAATCTAATATTTGTACATTTTATTATGAAGTAAATATACTTTGTTTTACCTTAATATTGGGTTGAGTTTCGCAGGCATCCCAGCGTACTGCATAGCCCACTGTGGAGCCCTGAACCAGAGTACCTGTCTCCTCTGCAATACGGTTAGCTAAAGATACGGCGGCTACTCTTCTTGGTTCTGTAACACCTATCGTGCCCGGCCATTCTGCTTCTATCATATACTGTACAAATTAAATCAAATACAAACATGTACATATTTAAGCAAAAATTCAATTGTAGAAACAATATAATATGTTTTTATTATTGTTATTTAAAGGTTGTGAATATTTACGTTCGTTTAATGACGGCCTTCAAACACAAATTTTTATTCAAATAAAACTATTTAAAGCCGTAAAGCCAATTATTATGTAATATTCAGTAATTGTTAATTATAACTTATATAAACTTAACAAGATAGATTATATTTTAAATTACAATTCTGAATATTTAAATAATTGTCCCAAATTGATTTTTTTCATTCATTTTAAACGACCAGAAAGTTTATTTACCTTAATAAAAATTAAATAAAAGTCATTAACTATGGAAGAAAATAAAATTAGGATACTATTACAAATATATTGCACATTTCAAAATTGTTTTCTTTATTTAACACTGATACTTTTTAACAATTCACAATTGACTTGCATGCATTTAGTATTTCAAATTTATAATTAAAATATATTGCCTCACTCTTTTTATTTTTCTAAAATTTACTTATTATAAATTGGTTAAAGTTTAATACAAGTCAGTAAATATACTGGATCATTTAGAAACATTATTACAAAAAGATTTGTTATCTGATTGATGACAAACAAATATTGTTTTTATACCAATAAAGTATTGTATTTGTTGTTAACCTGAGAATTATTAGTTTCTCTAGATTTACATTTTCTACAAAAAAAATTAGGTCTTCCTTTCTCTTTCATTTCATTTAATATTATTCATTATTGTAAACCCATGCTGAATTCAACTACTTTGACAATGATACAGATTTTTGAAATCATTATTTTTACAATGTGTACATTGTACTTTAGTATTCTAGACATTTTTTGTTTTTACTATTTAAAACACTTTTCAATTCAATAATATAATAACAATGCTTAAGGCGAGTTCATTTCGACTTGGCTCTACAATAAAATGAACATTTTATTTATTTCAAGAATAGTATTTCACAACTGCTTTCAAGTAATTTTCTTCATAATAAATTTCATTGTTATAATTCAACTACAGTAATATCGTTGTAACGAAACAATGTTTGTTTTCAAACAATAACTTTAATAAAAAAATATAAATTATATTTCCATAACAACTGTTAGAAATTTCATTTTTTTGAGCTTAACATATTTCTTTATGAAATTTTAATACTCTTCAATACTGTTTTTTCAATAACAATAATTCTTAGACAAATAACTAGATAATATATTTTTTTCATACATGCCATTTACGTATTTTTCCAAGACTATATAGGATAAAATGTTGACGTATATGGCTCGTAAAATGTAATGAAACTGGAATTAATCTTATTTTCTAGAATCTATATTTATTAAAAAACTAAATTAGTATTATTTATAAACAATAACAATAAACTTTAACAAAAAATATGTGAATCAATCTCACAATCCAATTATCAAAACAGTTTTAGCTAATCCTGAATTTTGGATTAGTCAAATTAAGTCACATCATATTCTCAAAAAAAAGGTTAAACAAACCCTAATATAATTTCTAGATTTATTTCTGAAAACATTCAGGATTAGATCAAACTTCTATGAGAATCGGGCTGTTAATGAACACAAATAATACAAAAATTAAAAAAAAAATCAAAAAAATCATAACTATATATTTAAAATCTATCAAATATATAACAAAATATAAAAATGACTCTTAATATAACTGTTAATATTAACATGGAAGAATATACAAAAAATAAATGCAATTTAATATAATTTGAACACAAAACAACTAGCATCTGTAAGCATTTGCACAACCAGTTTATATGAAATAATATAAAATGTATATTTATCAAAATATATAAAATATACAAAATAAAATTAAAAAATCTTTGGAAGGTTTAGTAATTCTATACGCTCGAATTAATTCAAAACGGAATTAATATAACTGAAGTACATCGAGTTTAAATAAATAAAAATCCGTACACTGGCACCACTGGAAGGACAGAAATACATAAAAAGTTATTTCTATCACAAAATAAAATATCTCTTTGGTAGCTGCATTAAAATATATACAGGATGCTTCAAAAATAGCGTTTGATTCAACCTCTATTTGTTTGACTGTTTTATGCATAAAAATATATGGCAGGTCCATAAATATGTGCCAAATGTACTTCTTAGGTTACAAGCTTATTTAACTTAATGACTATTAAAGATTAATTTTAATGTAATTATTCGTTAAACGAATAAAAAAAAAACAGTTCTCAAAATAATGAACATGTGAAATATTCGTTACCATTAAATTCTTTTCCGGAAACATATAAGGTAAGTAATTAAATATTTGTAACGTTTCCTGTTAAATTATTAAAAATAAAATTTTCAACTTCTAAAACATGCATTTCCGAAATACAAATAATGCAAATTAAAATAACAAACCCGATATATTGAATGCCTCTTAGAAATTCCCATAGCTTATCGCAAAATGTTGCAAGCAATAAACAATGAATCATGTTATGCAAGTTAACAATGCGCCATAGCCAAGCAATCGCAAAAAACAATGTAGACTTAAAAACAAGATTCTGTTTAACAAATTGTTGTTTCGTAACATTATTTCGTTCCAACATATCTTGATACAAAGCAATGTATCGATTCCAAGCGGTGGAACTGATCATCAGTTGGCCTGAGAAGCAACAAATTTTTCTTACGACTTTCTTAGTTGTTATTTTTGCTTTATAAATCACTGCTCCAGTTTCTTTGTACGGCATAACTGCATGTAATGGTAGATAGCCTCTTCTCGGAGGGTTGTTTTTCAAAAAAACGAAGGTTCCAATCATCAAAGCAACACAACCAATAAAATCACAAATGCCATCTATGTAATATCCACTCGTACCGATTTCTGAACGTTCTCCTTTCACATGTTTTCGGACGCGTGCTACATGACCATCCATGTCATCCAGGAACGTGCGGAATTGAAAGAGAATGACACCAACTCTTCGTAATGATAAAGTGTCACTTGCAATACATTTTCCACTAACTATGGCGACAAACACGTGGAATATGCTGATGCTATTTGGTGTAATCCATGATGTTTGCGAAATTTCAAAAACTCTATCAACGATAGTTGCCAGCGGTGAGAAAAGATAGTGATTTGTGTGATCTAACAATAATCCTTTCACAGTAATATCGCAAAGCGGTGAAATATCACAACCAACCCAACTTACATCGTTATATTTCAAACTTATGTTATCTCCATTTGATCTATCTACTGGATAATTCTGAATTCGAAGATATAAATTAACATCCATGAAGATGTAGAATATTAATACTAATATTAATAAAGCTAAAAGTATTTTACTTATTTGAGATGACGGTCCTATCATTTTTAATACTCTATGGTGTTATCACTCCAGATTTGAGCAATTTCTCGTTTTATACTGTAGAAAAAATATATAAATAAACGCTATATGGAATACCTCACTTTATTTAAAATCAGACGACGACAGTACGTATTAATGATTCAGGCACCTGAAGAAAAAGTCACACCAGTTCTTTGAGGATTTCGCTGATATTGCGTTTATTTGCAGCCCAGGCATTTACACACACCAAACGATACTTGACTGTGATGATAAGATAACAGACTGGAAACAGGAACGTTGAACCGTGTATAATCACTAAGAATTTTACAAACTTTTTACGAGCACTTGTTAGTTACTTATTCTATTATATGTTAATTAGTCTACTGATTATAATTAAATACAAACAATATCAAAACTCGAACTACTTTCGGTGGTCAATAACATATTTCCAAAAAACATAATTTTCAATGGCTATTTAAATATTATATAAAGCATCGGAAGTCAACCAAGACTGGCTAAATACAAATAAACAAAAATAACATAATTTGACATTAGAATATCAACAAGTTGTAAAACATAATACATGAGAAACTAACACAACACATAAAAACAAGATAAAAACACAATAAATCACGTTCTACAACATTGATACATCAATGTTGTAAAATATTGTTCAATTACGAATCAAAGAGTAAAATTTTAATAACACAGCCTTCACTAGTTAATGACTTATTATTTAAAGTAGGTGGATTTTAATAGAACCCCCTTATTCATTATGAATTTTATGTTGCGTAAAAGAAGTTATCTGAACTAATATTATGCTACATTAATAAAACTCGTACGATTTCTGTTTAATTAAAAATTCAAATGATCTAAAAATAGAGTATGATACAATTATACTATTAAAAAAATCTTCAAGAATTTCAAAGAAATGATAACATAACTTTTTATATTTATAACACAAAAATAATGTTTATCGAATTAATAGAATACTTTTTGATTCTTTCATCAATTTATATTTATATCCGAAACTAAATTAGATCGATTATTTAAAGCTGAAAAATTTGATTGCAAGTAAATATATATTTGCACAATATTTATATTAGGCATTCATGCGATAAATTTAGTTTATCTTTTACGTAAACTTTAACTAAAGGAAATTGCACAATGGCCCGTGAAGCAGACATACTTCTGTTCAAATAATATTGCTAGAGGTGTTAAATATTGATTTATAATTATAATAAAGTGGTAGCTACAATTTGGAAATTACTTTTTCAATAGTTTGTTTTTCTAATTACCATGGTAACGTAAACAAAATAAAGGTTTTATGCTTTTCTCGAAACAAAACAAAGTACAATCACCTTCAGTTAAAGCAATTAAAAATTTATAAAAGGTTATCCTGACAAATGATTTCAAGTTTAAATGCCTGGGCCTCCAAAAATAAAACTCCAAGTTAACATACCTGCGGTATTTGTGTACTTTTCCCACATCCAGTTTCTCCAACCAAGACAAGTGTTTGATGATTCTCTAAAAGATATAAGATATGGTTTCTGTAGCTGAATATGGGCAATCGTTGTCTCTGAGCTTCTAATGACAACGAATGATACTTATTATATACAAAATCTGTGGTTTCTATCAAAGTGTTGTCATTCTTATCCAAATAACTTGCTGTTTCGGATGGTTTCAAAAATTTTGGTTTGAATTCATTCATTACGAATTTACTTGTTTTAATATTTGGTATTAACTTTATGGTTTTTCGAATCTTTCTTAGAAGACAAACATGAAGGAAGTATTCATCGTTGTAATCTAAAACAATATACTTAAAAAATCATGATTCTTTACAAACAAAATAAATATTTCAGCAAGTACTAATTTACAAAACATAAAAGATACCTTAATAATGTTTTTATTTATAAAAACAATTAAATTCGAATGACAGAACACTTGCCATAACAAACACACGCCATTTTTACTTTTTATAAGCAGTTATGCGCATGTCACAATTGATAAGATAAAAAAAAAACAAATAATACATTATTTTCACGAATATATAATTTTATTTGTAAACATTACGAAATATTTCAAATTTGAATGTAACATAAGGTTTAATTTAAATGTTTATCGTGTGACTACTGAATTAAAGAAGACGCGCCTTGCATTTTCTTCATTGTACAAATATAAGCAAACCACTTTAATTAATTTTCCGTTTGTTGAACACGAGTGTATTAAATGAACCTCTGAAACTGAATTTAGATTTTTCATAAAATCATAAAATAAATCCACATCGCTTTCCATATTGTATTGTGCTGGTTTAATCATATTTACATTTTCTAGTACATAATTCCCATTTCACCTGGCACGGGATTATTTCTTTAAAAATTTTCTCGGGCATTTTGATACTCATGCCTTGAATCACGCAAAAGTTAAACAATTTCACACAAATTATAGAAACTGTATTCAGATCAGGTGGGTTATTTTAATTATATTTTGTACATGCATGTACATATGAAATTGATCAGTTAATTTACTAACTATCCCTAATATTACTACAATCAAATAAAAATTTACTTTCGGTATTATATAATCAAAAGTTCTAAATCTCAGAAAACACTTATGATTTAGATAATTGAACTTCTAGTTGACATAAGCTCAAAGTTTTGTCAAATCATTGCAGTATTTATTAAACCCGATAGGAAGTGAACTCCCGGGAGCTTTACTCGAACGAAAATTTCCCGTTTGTTCGTACAGTATCTGTAAAATGAACAATAAGAAACCCCTAAATTATATCTAATATTACGAAACAGTTTATAACTTTGTAACAATATGAGCTATCTCATTGTTGTTATGTTGCGTTTAGATAACATTGGTTTCGTGTAATTTGACACTCGTGACCACATGTGCCATTAAGGCTGAGTGTGACATCTTTTGGTTTTCGAATATAGGGCATTAAATTATAAAAAGAGACAGTTATAGTTAATATTCTTAGAATTCCAACAAGATTTCATGTTCGCGTTATCTGCAGGGCCAGAGTGTCAGACTACATAACCAAAACACTTGAGACATCTGTATCCACCCCGATGCGAGAGGGATGGATTCCAGATGTGGGTATCGTACCCAGGACAGCAAGTGTTTTGGTGGGAACCATCACTACCATCAGTCTTGTCCATCGACTCAAAGCGTGAAGATGTAGTTCTTCACATCACGCGGTGTTCGCGTTTTATTTAATTTTAATCTAGATTAGTGAAATAAGCATTATAATTAATAAAACTTTAATTTAAATCATTATTCTGTTTCCATCCTCATATAACGTTTCGCGTACAATTAAGTTTAAACTTTATTAGTTATGTGTAAATAAAATTTTAAGACTGCGTTTTTTCCGCTCGTTTTACAATTGACCCATCCCGCTCATGTTACAACTTAGTACTTACTTTTTGTGTTTATAATTTATTTAAAAAGCAAAAGAAACATATATATTTTTTCAATTCAAATAAGAGTTAATAGAAATAATATTTATAAACATTTTACTTTTTCCGACGCTACCTATGTTACTTATAATATTTGGTCAGAAGAGGAAGAAATGACACTTAGTTGACATATTTTCCGTGATTCAATTCAATTTGTTATGCTTTTATTAAAATTCACAAAATAAATAATTAAAATAGTAAAAATATAATAAAGTCGTAAGAATACAATAATGATATGATTTCATAAATTGTATTTGTTGTACATAGAGATACAAGATAAAATATTTACATTTATATAAAACATAGTTCACAAATGCGACCTCATTTATATAAAGAAATTTTAATGAATTTTAATGTATAATCCATTCCTGAGAAAATAATTTTTTTGTTTTATTTACAAATCTATTACATATTGAGTTATGATTGTACTTAAAGTAGTGAACTAAGACTTACATCGTTGTGTACATAATCTACACATCAGATTTTAGTTATTGCAGAATTGTTGTTTGATATTTAGATATTCCAGTTTGACGAGAAATAGAACTATGAAATGATGGTTTAGCTAGTTCCAACTATCCAAGCTTTGTACCGAATTCGTGCAAAATATCGCACGCCATGTCGACATTATTCCTCGTAATGCCTAGCGCTCGAATCACGGCATCTTTCGAATAACCTTCGTTCACAAGCTTCTTGATGTAATCCATATTCAAATTCTCGTAGCTCACTGACCCATTGTCTTTCGCTGTCAACGGATTAGGCTTATTCTTTGGTGGAAGATCAATACGTATGTTTTCATACGGCGGCTCTTTATTTAACACATAACTTAACATTTGCTCAGATTGGTTGCTTATATTCGGAGTAGTATTTGACTTGACGGGGCAACTTAAACTAATATTATTTCCTGACGTCGGAACACTTTGGTGTCTAGTTTGAGACTTTGTATCTATGTTAAACAAATTATATCTCGAGTCAATGATACCATAGATTGTTTCCGGCGTGCTGAGTTCAACAACAGTATTGTCATTGTCGAGGTTCGTGTCGCAGAAGATCTCATGCATGCTGTTGCTCTTGGCAATGTGTGGAAACAGGGGCGGCGGCTCAATACTTTGCATGTTCATGGCGGATTGTGCCTCACTGAGACCTAGGCCGTTCTCTAATGATTTGTTGACGCTACTTACGCTGACAGTTGGCGTGGTGTTTATTTGTTCGAGTGTGGGTGAACTCTTACGTGGAGGCAGAGGCGGTGGTACGGATGTGATGCATGTTGTAGGAGTTATACTCCGACGCATGAATCTAGGACTCGATCGGGGAGAGATCATCGGACTCGCTGATGTCTGTAACACAAAGTTACAGGGAACTTAACAATCAAATTAAAAGGAGGAATAGAAAATTTAATTTATAGCAAAACCGTTCAGTTCAAACATTCTGAGCAACATAAATATGTAGATGAATATTTCTAAAAGCTAACAGATTCACACAATCGTTACATGATGTAATGCAGTATTTACTTTCCTTAGTAATGTAATAAAATATAGTTTATTCGACAACAGATTATAGTAGTTGTATTCCATTTACCACTTGATTCACTTAAATCAGTTCAAACAAATTAGACCACTCGACTAAATGAATCGAACTAAGTACACTGACGAACTTATTGAATCCAAATGTGTGAGAGAGTATACGAAATTTTTTATCTTGATTATTATTGGCTGAAAAAGTGTCAAATGAAAACAAATTTAAGTACCATGATTTAAATTTCCCTTATATATCAGTTCAAAATTATAATTCCTTTAATTTAAGATCACAAAATAAAATAATTACGTACTGCGTAAACTTCTCTTCATTTTTATGATTTTCCAACCAATTATAATCAAATATATCCTAAATATTTCACACATTTTTACAATTCAAATGATAATTAATAAATAGTTATTTGTTCAAAGGAAGAGAGTAAGACATTTATTTCAAAAGGTGCAGTTTCATTTCTCAAGCCCAAGGCGAATGATATAAAGCACTAGACGGAAAAACAATACCACTATCTTTACGATTTTCTTCACTAGCCTAACAAAAAAAATAAATTCAGAAATAAATTACAAATTAAGATTTATTAATCTCTTGCCTAAAAAAGAAAAATTTACTTTCTTTCTTACGAATGAAAAGTATAACTTTCTTCTTTCAAATAACGAAAGAAACTGCTATTTTCTGACAGGGTCGTAAAAAAAACAATTAGCAACATTTTCATGTTTACTACGTTGCTTAAAGCTTACTTATCTGTTTCAGTATATTAATTTTATATATTTTCGAGAGGGATAATGAAGTTTGAAATTAGTAAAATTTTTACCCGGAGAACATTTTCGGTTTGTTTTGCTACACAATTTTTACAAAAAGTAGCAACACTGATTGTGATCCAATTATTTTTTTCATAAAAAAAATATTGTTTTGCAAACATACCGATAGTTCCGATCGAGGTGATAACGCCAAAGCTTGTAGGCTGCTTCCAGCACAATTCCACATTTCTCCATTATCCTGAAAAAATATCCATATTAATTTATAGCAAATCAATATCAATTTGGAAAATTTAATGTTAAAAAAAAAGTTCTTTAATCTAATATGCACCTTTAAAAAATATGAAACAAGACAAACTGTGGTACAATATCAGTGCAATAAATGAAATAGAAATAAATGCATTATCCAATAAAAAAGCCTGTGATACTTACTGTTTAGACAATTATTCTTAAAATTACATTTCACAGTGATTCACCCGCTTATGATGCTGTTAACATGTTTTACAGCAAATTAAAAGTAAAAAACATACGTGCGCATATCAAAAGCAATGATTTTGTACTTACCTTCAGTGTCTGAACAAAGGATATTCATTATCAAATACCGTAATATCTGGTATATAACAACACTCTTTTAATTAGCGAAGTTTTAGCTTAGCTTTCAGTATTTTTATAAATTCCCAGTATATTTCCTATTTCTGAATGTATTCAGATTTGTATGGTTTAATAGTAATTTTTATTTGTTTATAGTGTTGTTATATCCAAATTTTATATTATAAAAGGATAAATAAAATTTAACTTAATCAGAATTCGTTTAAGAACATAAGATTGATTTTGTAAATATGTATAATAAACCAATTAAAGCAATGATGTAAATAAAAAACGGAAGAATTCGGAATGTAAAACTAGTCTCGGTGTATTTTATATTAATATAGCCCAACAAAAACAAAGAAATAAGTGATAAAACTAAAATTTATTCATTTAAAAATTAATTTTTATAAAAATATATTATTATTAGCACAGCAATTTTTCGATATCTTCTGTAAAATCCGTTTTGCATCAAAAATAATATTAAAATATGTTTAATACTGCAATAAATATTAAAATACAAAAGTTTATACGCTTTCGTAAAAAAACAAACTATATTATAACTATAATCCATATTTATAAAACTTCAAAGATGTGCGATATATTTTAAACTTTATCATCCGATTGTTTAAACATATACAAAACAATATTGCACAATTTTATATCATTTTTGTTGTAGCAATATTAAACAATTGAGATTGTAACAGTATTTTTAAACTCGATAATTTTAATGTAATAATTGTACTGTAACAAGTACATAATCGCACACCTTTTACATGAAATGAAAAAAAAAAACAGAAACACAACGTGCAACCATGAAGCAACATCAAGGCGGCACACATATTACAAAGCGTCACTAAAATGATATGTGTCCATATGTAAATTTATTTGGATTTTAAAAATACTATTTCGACAATTTATATTTGCCTAAAATAGACAATTTTGCATCAAACATTAGAGGACAAAATTATTAATAATAATCTCCAATAACTTAGCAAATAACGTGATATAACCTAAAATTTGATGTGTAAATTTTGTTTATTGAAAACTAAACACTTTCAATACTTCTTCATTTTGTTATTAAAACAAACAATTTGGGCTACATATCAACTTTAAAATGATATTTGCATGAGTACTTCATTTCTGTTTCGTAATAAAAAGCAAATTTTGACTCACCAAACTTTGAACTCCTGCAAAGTCTAAATAAACCACTTTAATCACTATATTTATCTAAATCACATATTTTTTTTATACTAATTAAATGTTTTATTTGCCACCGAAATATTCACTTTTTCAATTGTCAACTAAACCAAAATGGCTAACAAGAAACAACAGAATACTGCATTGCCAACTTCAACAAAATAAATAACGATGAAAAATTAATTTTAAATAAAGTACGTTTAAAATCCAATTAAATTTTTGGAATGTGTAGTGATGTGTATGGAATGTTGAACATACAAACAAGCCTCATTCTGTGTAATCATTCGTGCATGAATCAGTGTTGCCAACTGATACCTCCAAATCGAAGTCCTCGTCGTCGACGTTGGTTGAGTTGAAGGTGCTCACATTGGCCAATTTGGATTTGTTGTGAGAGCGCTTTGGATCAAACGGGTCCACGACTATTTGTTCGGTGCCTTTGATCTCCGCTCGGCAAAATGGACATCCCTGACCCTCTGAATCCTTTCAAAACAATAAAAGATTATTACAGATAACTTGATAGGAAATGAACTGTCAGATTTTTTTAATTGAATGGAGATTGCTTTTTGTTCATATATGAGCAAATTAACTAATGGCCATTTGCAAAATGTTAAATTTTAATCTTGATTTAAGTACATTCAAATTTAATCTTTAGTAGTGCTATTTGTCATAAAAATATCTTATACTAAGACGCAGCATTCATGATCAGTTGCAACTACTACAGCTGTTTTTCTTAAATGAACAGTATCTTATCGAGATGAACCGTTAAATAAGTAACTTGACATTGCCGTCAAACATATAATTCAATATTTTTCATTTAAGTAATCTTTAAACTGGCCATTAATATTTTAAATTTGAAAGCAATATGAGACATATACCAGTCCATCATATCTAACTTCAACTTGCTAAACCAGATCACTTATTACTTCACTAGATTACTTCGCTTACTTTATATTATTCACTAATTTGAATTTAAATTATGCTCCTTTCTACCAACGAAACTTAAATTTTATGTCTCATTTAAATAAATAAAAGCAAATTGAAGTAAAATATCATATGAAGAAATTTACATTGTTTTCAAAAATTTGATACGATATTGTTAGTTTATATCAAAATTAAAATATAAATTTTATTGGTGCAAACGGCCATTAAAGTAATACACTCCAATAATACCCGATTTTATAAAAGACAGAATAAATTTACTGCCATAGTAAATATGTTTAAATTAAAATACACGAATAATTTTTATTTATTTTATGATAACATTACTGTCAAAAGTTCAACTGTCATTTGAATGAACATATTTTATTTATTTTGGAAGTAAATTAATTTATCGTTCATTGAACCGGTCATAAGTGTTTCAATATAACCAAAATTTTAGCGAGACCTACAAGTTTCACCGGAAGACTTATAAGAGAAGCCATTGAAATTTGTAAGGAGGAAAATAATATTAACAATTGTGATGGTATTAAATAAGGCTTGGCTTCCATTGATTCACAATTTATAATTATTAAATTACATATTTTTGTCTTTTTACTTGTCATTTTTATTTATATGTCATTTGTTTATTTTTATGTCATTTATGTGTTATTTTATTTTTATTTCTGTCCTGATGAAGGTATTTGTATAAAGTACCGAAACGTCGAGTTTTTGAATTTTAAATATATACAGAATTAAACCAGAAGCCCCTTTTATTTATATATATGAATTCTGAAAGGTTTTTCCCTATGTTATACCCAGTTCAGTTATCTAATTCATCTGGACTGATTTCAGTGAACCAAATAACAAATATAATATAATTATTTTCACAATTTAAATGGTAATTCATAAATACAAAATTGCTGTTTTCTGCGTTACCTAGATTTATTTATTATCACTGGTCAAATTTAACATATTTTGTAAAGATTAGATTGAAATGACACTTTCTCATTTAGCAGCCCGCAGTTATAATTTGAAGACATTACTTACAATTTGCCAAGCGGTGAGACACGGCGTGCAGAGCAGATGTCCGCAAGGTTCTATCCGCACATCCTTGTCATTCTCGGCGCAAATCTTGCACAGCTGAAATGTGCTACCCATCTCGCAGTACAATTCATACTGTTCTTGAGTTACGGCGATGTGATCCTCGGGAGTTGGTTGCACCGCCCACGACAAGTCGGGGTTTACCGATCGCCCGTCAGGGTACAAATAGCTAGAATCACACAAATGTTATAAAATTGTAATGCGAAGCATCATTCATTAGTTTGCAACCGCCAATGTTTATTTAACAAAGTGTGAACAGTTCAATGTATGAACTTTTTTAGGAGTTTTTTAACTTATGCTTAAATTTATAAAGACTACACTACTTTTTAAAAAATCCATAAATGTTATACTTGGAATATTGATGTAAAAAATTACAGAAACTTTAATGACAGTGGACTTAATCTCAGAAAATATAATTGTTTAGCACTGCCCTCTCATTTATTAATTAAATTTATCCTGCAATTAACATTTCTATTGCCTATGGCACACTGGTCGATGAGCGATCGATGCTCGAAACAACAGAACGCACCGGTCATCGACGAAAATTAGAGGCTCGTCTATTTCCATCGAAGAGCTCATCGATGAAACAAACGTATCTCATTTCACTCGTATCTTTTGTGTCTCATTTCACGTTAGCATATTTTTGAAATTTAGTTTTTCTTTCTCAACTTTAGAAGCTTTTATTGTTTGTCAATGAAGAGTGCGTTCTGTTGTTTCATCGAAGAGCTCATCGATGCTCATCGACGCTCATCGACCAGTGTGCCATAGGCATATCATGGCACACATCAAAATACCTTTCATGCAAACTCTGTCATTCTTCTCATTCGAAATAATACTTCCACACAAACCTTTCATCATATTCATCCATTTATTCGTAATATAATTAATATAACTTACAATCCTTCCCGATAACCGTCGAGGAGGGCTTGGCACAGACTTTTGTTCTGGGGGATAGTTTGGAGGATTTCTCCGTCAGCGGTGACGTAGCCGATGGCCCATTGACCAAGGCGCGTGCAACTCAGACGGAAAACATAACTCCCTGCTTTGTTGATATACTTATGCAGACGAGCCTTCACTTCGTCGTATGTTAAGAACGCCACGTAACCCGGGTGCGTCACTGCTAGGATCTGCCAGTTGCGGAGCAGTGTGGCCCATGGTTGGAACAACCTGCAAACAAATTGGTTAGAAATTCTAATACTGAGAAACAGAGACACCATCTATACATAATTTTATCTGATGCACTTTTACTCTTAAATTTTATATATTTAGAGGAAAACTATCAAACACTAACAATATAAAAAAGTAATATCAATAATTTTGTAAAAAAAAAACACAAATGCAACAACAAAGAAAGAATCAAATTATCAGTAATTTTAACTATTGTACAAACTGAATTCAGCAACACTATTCTCTATCATCTACATATAACAAAATTAAAAATTGTAGAATAAAACATTTTCGGATTTATTTATTGTATAAGATAAATGCCAGATTTATCAATCGATTGTTAACTAAATGTTAACTAACAACAATATAAACTATATGTATTCTCTTATATATAACAGGCAGATAATTATAACTATTAAATAAAAAAAAAACAGGAAATCTTTTAAAAATACTTATTGGGTGCATCTCAATTTGTTTTACGTATCTAAACTGAGAATAAATAACATTCATTTGAATCAACCCTAATTTACAGTTACTGAAACAGGTCACTAGTTCATCTTTTAATTTCATTGGTTTACTTCGTTCACTTTCCATTCATAGATTTACTGATTCAGACAGAATTTGAAGTAACCCTTATTTTAATGTGAATTAGTTAGTTCAGTTTAGTTAGTCATCTGGTTTGATTTATCTGAATTGATTTCAATGAGAACTTAGTGGAAAATGGAACATGATTTGATATTTTTTGCAAAATAATAAGTTAGATTTACAAATTTATTTATTTATTATGTTACGCTGTACAACAGGAACTAAATCCCAATTAGAGTACAGGGTCCGCACTCACCGAGCCGCAGTGTGGTAGTTCATATAATATTAAGCTTGAGTGAGATTCGAACTCGGGATCTCCGAATTCGAATTCCATAACGCTATCCACACCACCGTACTGTCGGAATTAATGATGGGTAAGTAATAATTGTTTCAGCAGGTCATAAATAAACAAAAATTAATCATTTCTTCGTGACAACTAAAAATAATTTTTCAAAAATATCTAAATTTTAATTTCGTTATTGCGGCGATCGTACGAAACACGTAATAAGCATTGTGGTCCTTCCGGTATCGAATGTATTGACTATTTCGATCTTCAATCTTCAATCAATTACATTTATTGCCTTTAATAACTATAAATATGGAATATTCATAAATCTCGCATCAAAATATGATATAAACTAGAATTTTTATTCAATTGTTCCATGATTTCGATGAGATCGCCACCAATAATTATCTGGAATCTTATTCGAAGATAAACAATTTTCTCCACGTTAAAACTACTCCTGTGGCTACCTCTCTACTAACATCTTTGAGGGTCGTGATTTGACGGCTGATCTGCTACGGCAGAGTGCCACACTCAGTAATGGATAATAGGCGTGATGATGTATTTATTTATAAATATTTTGCATGGTAATAAAATTTAATCTACTATATTTAATTTCCAGTGTATTTATTGGATTGGAGAACCGAGATTATAAATGCAATGTATGTGTCAGATTACATTACATTTAAGTGATTACTGAGTAATAATACAGTACAAAGTAATATTTCAAATAAACATAATATAAAATATTTCATTAATAAATTTATGACTTTCAAAATAAATACAAAAGTATTAAATTTAAATTTATAGCAACGATAATTATTGTGAAACACATATTTTATTACATTCGTTTATTACGGAATTTTACATTAACTACTTTACGACAAGAAACAGTAAAAACTTTACTTTAATAATTTGAAACTATTATTTTATAGTCAGTACCAACTAGAGAAGAATAATTAAGCACACTCTTAATTTTGATATAAGATCACTATCAGTGAAACTACCAGTATCGTGCTTACTTAAAATGATGCCAGTGCCAGCATAATGAGAATATTAATTTGAAACATAAAACATATGTAACGTGAACTTAACGAGCTCATGCGTTCTGTAATTTGTGGTATCTTTATGTTGCATCTGACACTAAAGAATAATAAACAGTCGCTTGAAAAATATTCTAGATTCTTCTTGCAAAATGCGTCTATTGACCGAAATTATAAAATTTTTAAATGCGCATATATCATTAGCTACTGTTAATAATTCTGGTTGATAATACCGATTGTTAATATATTGCGATTAGTAAATTTGCAGTTTCTTTATATTTGAAAACCATAAAGTTGCGTTCACAAATATCGAATTAATAATTACAATTATTAATTAATAAAGAAATCTTAAATCTTGTGAATTAAATTATAATTAATAGAACCTTGAAAAGGAACATAAACAAAAAAATATCTAAAAATAGTATAATGCAGGTCTGCGCCTTTTTAAAAAACTATATTCATTATTATCACTTTTTTTCAATATTTTACTTTTCGCTGACATTTGAATTGTCACTGTCAAAAAAAAATTGAATAATTTATTTAATAAGTACAATTAATGTCTTAATTTTATCGGTGTATTATTTGACATATGATAAACTGTAATTATTAATTGTAATTGCTAATAGTAATTACTAATTGGTTAGCTAAGAATGCAGCTTAAAGATGAATATAAATAAATATATCATCACACCTTTTACCCATCATTGGGTGTGGCACTCTACCGAGCAAATCTCGGTAAGTGATATATTTCTTTACGTGAAGTGCGGTTACCAGTCGTCACATTATATCTCCCAAAGATGTTAGTGGAGGAGGAGCCACAGGGGTAATTTTTAACGTGGTGAAATATTTTTTTTAAGATGAATAGTGATCCATTTCATCTAAAAAAAAACATTTTGAAACTAATACTGTTCGAATAAAATATCTCAAACAAAGTAGGTGCTAGTATGCTCAGAATTCATTAGAAACAAAAACGAGTATAAAGTAAAAGAACGCGTGCAAAGCAAAGTAGTTTCCAGTCTGGTGCACTGACACCAGACACCAAGACACCATCCAATTCCTTCTGATGTACCTTGTGAACACGTCGAACTCGAAATTTGATATGTAGTCGTTACAGGTGAGGTCTATCGTCGATTTGAGTGCCATAGCTTCCAGTCCAGAACTGATCGGATGCACCAGGTTTAATTCTTGCCGAAATAACTTCCACGGGACCAGTGTGCTACAACATACACAGAATGTTATTTATTTATGTTAGGAATTAACTATATTATTGTTATAAATATTGTTCTTGCTAAGTTGGCATGTTTGCGTGGCCAACTAACTACTATGTTTCTTGTTTTGTTTGTGTGTTTTTTTTTTGTTTGATGTATATGTCAGTCAGAGAAAATAATTGTAATGAAAAATTGGGTAATCTGTCTGTTTTAAAAAATAAATTCAGTACAATAAATACTTATGACATTAAATAAATGTTATTATAACTGTATTTCCACATTCATACTGCCACTAATCATCATCAATTTATTAATTTAAAATTAGGATTTCGGCCTATTAGCCACTAATCCTTATACATATGAGAGAATATTGTATATTTGTTGTTGTCTAATTACATTTTAGATATTACTTCTATGTCTGTAAGAAATTTAAAGATGTTTATGGTCACAAGAATGTTAGATATACAGGGTGGTGACTCGCTCAGCCGGTCATAGGACTTTAACATGGGAAATCATTTTTTTGCAATTTCCTGCTTCCCTAATTATTTTAAGCAAAAACGCGTCAAATAAAAGTTTTAGAGCATCAAATTCTGCATCTAAATTAATAAATAGAATTACTTTTACTTTCTGTAAATACTGAACAACTGATGAAATCAAATTGAATTATAACAAGAAAATTTGGCATACTTGTAATAAGATTTGAACCTGAGACATACTAACTGCGATCATAAACTTTAATTAACTAAGCTACGGAATAAAACAGCTTTGAATTACATGGCGACCGTAGTTTAGTTCCAGCATATAAACGGAGTTTATATGTTCTAGGTTCAAATCCTTACGCTGTCCCAATTTTTCTCTTTTTAATTCAGTTTAATTTCAACTATTGTTATTTGCTAAACAAACGATTCAATATTATCGCATAGAATAATATTTTTTCACGATTTTTTCAGAAAGTATAATTTTCTTCCTTCGAAGATAAAAGTGATACTTTTCGTCCCTATGGAAGAAAGTATTTTTTCCCTAGAGATGGAAAGTATAAACATAACAGGATCACTGGGAAACAACAACATGATGACATCTGTCAAAATAATAAAGCATAAAATAAATAAATAAATATATCATCACGCCTTTTACCCATTACTAGGTGTAGCACTCTGCCTAAGAAGATCTCGGTAAGTGATATATTTCTTCGCGTGAAGTGCGGTTACCAGCCATCAAATCATGGCCCCCAAAAATTTATAATTTATTTCTACAATTTCAAGTTTAACATAATTTAGGAACAATTTAACAATATAAATTAAAATTTATTGTTTTTGATTCTTTTATTCAATTGAACAAAAAGAATTAACAATTATAGTTTGTCCTTATCGTGTAAAATAATTCAATGTTGGATTTTTGTTGCGTGAGCGAAAGATTCTGAGAGTGAAGAATAAACGAGCTTGTATGAAAAGAATTATGAATGTGGTTGAAGCAAAAGTGGTGTGTCAGGATAGGAATGTTTGGAGAAAATTAATTGCGGGATAAATATGATGAATGAAGACAAGCGTATGATTCTTGATTTTAGATTCATTGGTTAGATGTTTCGAGTGTTTACCTGCAATTGTGTGGAAACCATCTTCAGAAACAAGCGCAGTGTACAGGAGCGAATGGATGAATGTTTGTTGTGTGTTGACGGATTTTGGTTGTGAGAAAAGAAAGAGTTTGTATGGAGGAAGTGTTAATGTGGTCGAATCGAGTATCGTGTGTCAGGATGAGAATGTTGACGGGTTCGTGCTACCCCATTTAATGGGATATAGCGTGATGTTATGTATGTATGTAAGAGCTTAAAAAAATCATCATTTCTATTGTTAGAGATTTTATTTCAAGTATTCATATTTCAACTTTGAAAAGACAAGGCTAACAAAAAAATTATTTAGTGAATTTTTCCATGTAGTACTACTAATATTATGTACGTGAAAATCATAATTCTGCCTTTATGAATAACAAGCTTGCCGTTTCATGCCTGAATAAATAATAATACATTCTAACGAAATTGACTAGCTCCCAGACCCATGAGTACCAAAGAATTTATTAATATTTTAATTACCGCAAGGATGCTTAGACATGCACATCAGACAGAAAATTATGCACATGAATTCGTAGAAGTACAGAACGTGCCAAAAGTAACTAAAAAGACAAATTAAATATTGTTTCTCATACAAAACTCTAACATAAGTAAATATATTATTGAAAACTTTCAAACTATATATCATAATATATTAAAACCTTCAAACAACTGTTTATTTTGAAATATATCAGGAAATTAAAAATTCTTTCTTTTTCTTGTTTATTTTGTTACTCATGTTAAGAACATATTTACTTCATTTATAAAAGTAAATACACAAATTGTTTATATCTCAAAATTAGATTAGATTATAAATTCTTGAGTGTTCTGCAAATAAAATAAATGAAACAGTAATCAATAATAATATGGTATAATACGAGTATTTACATTATTAACTTAATAATAAAAAAATCAGATGCTACGTAATTAATTAAATAAATAAATTAGTATTAAAAAAAATATTGTTAAACTAAAAATATAAATTAAAAAATGTTTGGCTACTGGTTCATTTAAGAGCGACACAATTTACATTTTGATATAAAATTATTTTGTGTGTGAATCCATGAATCATAGTTATTTGTTTATCTTTTTATGTGGTGTAAAATAAAATATTTTATGATGATATCTAATTACCACGTTATAAAAATACATTTTATTATCAGTTACGGAATTTTTGTAATACTCCTATTGCAAATATGAAAGAAAGCAGTAATATGAAAATTATAAATTAAGTAAACTTGTTACAGAGAAGATACACCTGTACTTTAATTATTACATATTTTATGTACACTTTATATGCAACCAATTATGCTCAGCTTAATTAACTCATCTCAAAAAATTGTATAATCCTGGAAAATTAAAAGTTATAATAAAGACTTTCTCATTCATTATCTGTTAAAGCAGAAATGATGAAAGTTAACAATCAAAACATAACTACTATTAACACAATTATAATTAATTGAATGTAAACATAACAATTTCCTACAACATAAACATAAGTTATTAATACTTGAGGTAAAATCATTCAAAGGTTAGCCGTAGGCGTCAAATAAATCAAAAACACACAAATACTTCTGATTAGTTGAAAAATAAGTTCAAAACATATAGAAAAGTGTAAAAATACCGCAAGTGTTGATAACAAATCATATCGTGATAGATACGTAATTTATATTTTGGTGAAAACAAAATCAGCTCAAAATTGTTTTCCACGCATCCGGGATGCGTGATGTAAATTAAAAACGGACTTCCTATGACGTCACCACGTGCCCACTGAATTTGCTTCCCAATAGCGGTATAAAACCGCTTATCAAAAAACGGAAAATTGTTTTGCTTTCCTTTAATAATTGTTACAAGTTTTGTTAAAGACCCACACAGTTGAAGGGCGAGTTTGACCCTTTTGATAAGAGGCCATAGAGGTGTGTTTTGACTGAGACACGTTTCAATCAATATTTCATTCATAAAACCCGTGGGCACAACGTACGTCCGTTCATGCTGACATTCAAAATAAAATAAATGTCATGTGCAGATATATCTATACGTAATTCATATTATCAAAATATACTAGATTAAATTTAAACTCCTATCTGCTACGTCAAATATTTATTAAAAATTTGAAAGTAAAATATATGTTTGTTTAAGTAACAATTTTTATTAGTAAACGAGTTACAATAAAAGCATTGTTTTATAAATGAAAAAATTTCTAAATATGTTAGTTGTGTTAGCAAATGAATTGTAAATAAGATCTCATTACCTGTTTCCAAAGTTATTTCTCCAAAAATCTGCAGCATCAGATTTGGTAATGCGAAATTGGTCGCCAGCAAAAACACCGTTAGGAAAAATTGCTTTTAATTCGCTTAACATATGACTAAACACTAAACTTAATTTAGTTAAATTTCTTCTATAATGAGAATTTTCATCAAACATCTTCTCTTTACCCTCCTTGAAGAGTTTGATGGCCTGTTTACACTTTCTCATTAGATTTATTATAAATATATTAAAGTGTTCGATAGAATGCAATGTGATCATTTTATCTTCATATTTTGAATAAATTAGGCGTAATCTTTGATAAGTGTCCGGTAAAATATCTAATATAAAGGGTGGAGAATTCTTTAAGTTCATCTTTTGGTGTTGGCATAATTTTACCACTTTGTCCATTAGCTTCCATGTTTTATCTAAAGTTCTTTTATCTGTAGCATATTTTGGCGTCGCGACGGCATCCGAAAACGCACCTTGTAGTTTAGAAAATATTGTACACAAATTTTTATGCTGTGCAGGACGGTTTCGACCTGCCATTTTGATTCGGAAAATCGCGAATTTATGTTATTCCTCAGTCACAAGTACACGCACAATTACTCATTCATACACAACACTACTTATTACTGCACTGTTGATTAATAAGTCACACATTTTCACCTCATATCACTAATTTTGATAATTGTGTAGTGACATACACAGTTGACATTTGTAGGACAAGTACGCTTCTTCTTTTTATTGTTTAATAAGTGCGTTGCTCCGCCATCAAACCTGTAGTTCTAAATTATGACATCTAAAAAACTCTTTCAATAATCTTAGATCTCCACACTTTGGAATACATTTAGATATAACCTGTAAATTTAAAAATATATATCATTAGTTTTAATATTATTTTTAAATTGAAAATGAATAGAATTAGCGCAATATTAATTGATTTAAGTGGTACACTTCACATAGATAACCAAGTTATACCAGGTGCAATTGAAGCATTACAAAAGTAAGTTGTCATTTTCTTGCAACAATGACTAACAGTAACATTGTTTACATTTTTAGACTACGCAGTGTAAATGTTCATGTTAAATTTGTTACAAATACAACCAAAGAAAGCCGTAACTTTTTACATAACCGTCTTTCAAACCTTGGATTCTCTTTAATGCAAGATGAAATCTTTAGCTCTCTAACTGCTGCTCATAATTTAATCAAAGATAGTCATTTAAAACCATTGCTATTTCTTGCCCCCGAAGCAATGGAAGATTTCACAGATGTAGAATTAAAAGCCGATGAAAAACCAAATGCCGTTGTTATTGGTCTTGCCCCCACAGAATTTCATTACGATAAACTGAACATTGCGTTCAGGTAAATTTCAAATTGATATTAAAAAAATTCGCAAAATAAATAATTAATTAATAGGCATTTGTTAGATGGTGCCCAACTAATTGGTATTCACGCTGGTAAATATTACAAGAGATCTGATGGACTAGCTTTAGGTCCTGGAATGTTTGTCAAAGGGTTGGAATATGCCGCAAGTTGTGAAGCAACCATTGTTGGTAAACCCAACAAATCATTCTTTTTATCTGCACTGGGAGATTACAAGCCCGAAGAATGTGTTATGATTGGAGATGTATGTATTATATGTATTCGGAATTAATTTTTCAACTCAAAATAAACTTTCAAGTGAAACATTCACCTAATTTGGGCAGAAATATATTATGTATTGTACTTGAAAAAGACAAAACATTGAAAGTATGATTATAAATTTGTGTAAATAATAATGGAAAATCTTTCAATATTTTTTTTAATATCTCAAATCCGTCAAAAGCGCACTTTTTATTTCTGAATTTTTTTAGGATGTAAATGACGATATTCTCGGAGCAAGAAATGTAGGAATGCAAGCAATTTTGGTTCAAACCGGAAAATATAGACCTGGCGATGAAAACAAAATCTCGCCGAACCCTAGCTTCACTGTGCCCGATTTTGCCGCTGCTGTGGACATAATCATTGCCCAAAAAGAAAAATGTTCATTTATACAATAAAATATAAATATATTTAAAATAACAATGTTGGTTATATTCGTCCAACTTCGATGTATACTATTACACAACATAAATAATAACAATACTGATTAAATATTATATAAATATTCATTTCAATTTATAAATAAATCCTAATGTATAACAATATAAAAAATCACTGGATACGTTATTTAGTTGACGCGTTACTTGTCGTAGATCTAGAACAGAGTTTAGAACCTATATTGATATTAGTAAATCATATTAAAGAAAACTTGTTTATTAGTCAACTAAGCATCTACTTAGCATCAACACTAAACGCAAGCATGCATCTAATTTTCATACAGTATCCACAACTTAAAGCGTTTGTAAACGAAAAAAAATCAACTAGTAGCTAATCTTCAAAATATTGGCAAAAAATAATACTTACCGAACGGGAACAGGTAAATTAGATGAACTCGACATTTTCTTGGCATCTTTTGTTTCATCATTTTTACTGTCAACGTTTTTATTTATTGATACGTTTTCCACGCTTTTTAAAATAACAGGTATTTTACTCAATTCTTTTTGCTGAATATTTAAACTTCTTCTCTTATTGGCAGCAGTAGCTTTATTCACACCAGAAGTATCTGAATAGATACTGGAATGTCTCTTATTTTTAATATTGCTTTTATAAATGGCAGTAGGGATTTCAGAAGAGAAACGTGTTGTCTTGTCAGATTTCTTTCGCCTCATATTAACTTTGACGTCATCTGTCATGTTAACAGCTAAATTTTCTGGAGAATAGTCAATTGTCTTAAGAGATACATTTCCGAGATTATCAGATATTTCACTGTCTGATACAGCCGCAGATATATTTGTGGTATTGTTTACTAATTTGTCTGCAGATGCAGGTTTATCTATAGATGAAGGTGTTGTTGGGTCACAATTTTCTAATGCATTGCTTTCTTCCATTGGTAAATCTACACCAGCATCAATGTAGAAGTGTTGTTTTAAGAATGTCATGTCGCTGAAAGTTCCATTAATAATTATTAAGGCTTACTCACAACACAACTGATACCAATCCAATTTAATTCAATTATAAATTTTGTATTTAATAATATCGTCAATTTTAATTTGCTATCAGAATATTAAAATTATTTCAAATCTATTTCGTAGGGTCTTCAACAGTCTTCTTCTATTCATTCTAACATGGGATAAAATACAGTGTAAAATATATTTTTTAAATTTTTAATGTATTTCAAATAAATTGTTGGGAAAACAATTCTATTGCCCCGCCAAAAGATTAAAGCTTTAAATAAATAAATAAAAGCAAATTAAATGTTTGACAGTAACGTCATTTATTCAAAATGACTTATAACTTTGCTTTCCTTTTATTTATTTAAATTAAGATTAAAATTTAACTTTCGGCAACTGACCATAATTGAATCGATAAGATTGACACCAATTGGCAACAATTGAAATGAAAATAAGCCTTTACTAAAAGCATCTGCTTTAAAGCAACTAATCTAAAGAGATGTTGATTCACCGATGTGTTATTAAAAATTATATTACGAATGTAATCTTTTTTTGTTCATTATTTAAAATATAACTATAGATTCTTTCTTTCTTCTAATAACAATCCAAAATAAGATGCTCATGCATGAGGATCTCGAAAACTGTAGGACTTTGGTTAAATTAGATAAAAGTTTAAACACTCATAGACCAATTTAACGATATATTTTTTTTCTTTTCCCAAAAAGAAATGCAAAGTTCACTAGACATATACAAATAAAAATTGTAGATTTCCACATTTTCCCTCATGGATTTTTTTTTTTAGAAAAACAAAAATATCGTTTAATTGTTTAACTAATGAATCAACTTTTCTTCTAATTTAACCAAAGACGTACCTTGTACAATTTCCCATGCATATGCATCTTATTTGGTACATGTTGTATAAATTTTGATAATGTCTTATATTTTAAATAGCTTGCTACATAAAGCATAATATTTGATCAACTAATAGTTAAAGAGTACAAACCTCAAATCCTTATTATGCGGTGAAGAAGTAATTGGTGCAGATCTAGGTACACTTGTGGATCTGCTTGTCAGTGAAGTTCCTGGACCAACTTGTGATTTTGTACTTTCTCGGTTCGCACTCTGCGATCTTGAAGGACGATTTATTACTTAAAAATATAAAAAAAGATATTGTTACTAATATGTTACTTACGAAATGATTAATACTTACTCTGAGGTTTATTAGTAGCACTTTTAGCTCTAACTGATTCACTAAACACACTATTGTTAATATTGAATGTAATCTTTCCTTTAGCTACATTTTCTTCTTCCTCAACTAATCGTTTTTCTTTATTCTCCATTTCATCGGTGCACACATTAAACACAGGAGAAATCATTTCTTTGGTTTTAGAAACGAGATTCGCTAGAACATCGCGATCTTTTTCATTCTTTTCCATGTGCAGTACCACTTGTTCAAAAGATGTTAATAGTTTGCGATCTTGAGGTAAATGAATCATTCTTCGTAATTTTGGAAGTAAATTTACTGTAGCATATCTTACTGTTGAGACTCTGTCATCTGAAAAAAAAAACAATTTATAGTTGTACGTAAAGCGGAGCACTTTTAATGTACAGATTTATTTATTTATGTACCATTTATTCCCAATCAGTACAGGGCGATCTACAACTTATAGTGCAATTTGAACCACTGTTTTACATTTAATTTAATTAATTTTAATTGAATTTAATGGGATAGATATTTTGTGATTTGAGAACCCGGAATCGATTCCAGTAACCAACAAACTTTGCTCCACATTACCACTGTTGCTCCCCCGCCACTAATATTTTTTGAGGTCGTGATTTGACAGCCGGTAACCGCACTTTACACTTACCACGATCTGCATGGCAGAGTGCCCTCCCAGTAATGGGTAAAATGCGTGATATATTTATTGTAAATTAGATTTGTTTTATTTATTTAATTTGCGAAGTATTTTTATCTCAAATTAAAGAGATAATCTATAACCCAAGTCAAATTATAGAATAGCAGAAACATTATTCAATGTAACATGAACGGAAATAGCAAAAGAAATGTTTAAAATTCAGTAAAAATATAACTGACAACAATTACTCTGTGAACTCACTTGCAAGCCGAAGAAGTGCTGTAAAGAAGTTCTCCTTGAAATATTTGTTGCTGAAGAGCTCGATGGCATGGTAACACAACACAATGAAGACATGGCGCGTGTAGCAACATTTGTTCTCGGCGAGCTCGTGGATCAGGTGGTCGCGTAGCCATGTGCGCTGTATTAGCTTGATATTCCAACGCAAGAAGAACAACAACGTTCGCACTGACTGCGATCGGACTGGCTTTGCTCGCTAGATGACAAATGTTTACTCAATTACTTTTAAATAAAAACTTATTATAATCTTATGTTTTGTCATTTTGTTTTCCATCTCTAAAGAGTATTAAATGCCTGTTATTTAAAAAGAAAAGCTTGCAATATAAATTATTTTTACGAAAATAAATACAGTATTAAATTTATTGTGACAATTTGTTTTCCCTGACCTAAACATATCTTTTTTAAAGCATCTCGTAATTTTTTTATATCAGAAAAAGCACTTGCTATGCTTATGAGGCAAACTTCAAACTCGAGTGGGAAAAATATTTGTTTTCCTCTCTAGTTTACCAAAAAACTATTGTTTAAATACATATTATATGTAATGATTGGATGGAAGAGGCCTTTTGTTAAACTCTTCCTTATGACATGATTATTATTATTATTATATATGGATATGCAAATTTGAACAATTGTGGTAATAAAAACACTATGAAATAAACAGCTAAATTGCTAAAATAATCAATCTTACCTTTGTAACACATTCCTTAAGAAAGCTAACATATAATAATACTTTAAATTAAACGCAATTTGTAATAGCAGCAAAATTCTTAGAAATCATTAAATTAAGAAAAAATATGTAGCAAAACATATCAAGCAATATCGTATTTTCGAACTGTGATTTGATATATTTTTTCAGAAATATGTACACAACATAAAACCAATAATTATTTCAATTTTATAAAATTGGATTTACAACAGGGCATAGTAATATAGTGAATACCGCATCCCCTAACGCGTCTTTTCTTACGTTTATTATTACAAATGAGTACATTCCATTTAACATTTAAATCAGATCTAACTTACGCGTATCGAAATATATCATTTTTTTATTTGAATGACTTATTTCGCTTACTGCCCACTACTAGACAAATTTAGCTTGAAGAAATTCATTTTTCTTATGTGAATTAATTTGTTCAGTTTAGTTTGATTTATCTGAACTAATTTAAATGAGCCAATTGATTAATAAAATACGACTATTATTTTTATTACACGATTGTTTTAAAAATCTGACTCACCCCATGCAAGGCACACCTCACAATTTGCGGTGTGAACTCATTATGAATCTGATCGCTTTTAAACACCATGGGCAGCGTTTCCAACTGCTTGAGGAACAATGTGGTGAGGCGCCAATTATAGCCCTTGAACAGCTGCGAGAAGCACTTCAGCATCGCTTTGCTGATCTCAGCACTTACGTTATCGGCACGGTCGATGCTCAGCGTACCATAGTTCAAGAATAGGATTAGCGTTGTGCTGATATGTGGCACAAGCATCTGGAGGACTTCTTCGGCTTCGTCGCGAAGCAATCGCACAAATTCCGGTCGCATTATAGCGTTCTTTGTACCTAGTAGATACCATAATTGATGAAACGTTAAATTACAGTAGGTACTAGTGGAACTAATTGTACAAGAGTTATATTTGATCTACATTAAGGTGGCATGTCATTTTTCCAGCCGAAGGCACTACTCGATCAGAAAGTAAAATTTTCAGAAATAAATTAGAAATTTGGATAAGATTTATTATTCTCTTGATGAATGTCACTTAAATGTAATTAATATTAAAACAGATCGTGGATTTCTAGTTGCCATGAACATGGACTTTATTTTTCTCAATTGAGGAAACAATATTTTATTTTCAAACAGGGTCGTAAAATATGAATTTCTATCTTATCCTACGTAAAAATATACTATAGTACTTTTGTAAATATTTGTAATCATTTTAAAGTTTTGATAGCTAATTAAAATTGCTAACCGACGCGAATACATTCAGTAATTCATTTAAAATTACTGTATTTTTAGGTAAAATGAGTTATAAGTCTGCACGAAATCTATTCTAAATTCGATCTAAAGTTTATTTTAAACGCTGATTGACCGATATTTGTGATTAATGTCAGAAAAATTATAAGAGTGCTTTTTAATTTTAAAAATCAAAACATTAAATACACAATATAAGAAAAATAATTTAAAAAACAATCAAACTTTTTCTGCAGAATTTAGGACAAGATATCAGACTACATAATCATCCCTTTGAATATTACATTACCAACAACAAAATTTTCTACTTAGATAAGACTTACCTAATATTCTGGCAACATCATGAAAAATTCCAGCAACTGTAAGTCTTACAAAATAACATGAATCCAACGTTAATGATTTAAAAATTTCATATAATTTGTTCACATTATTGGGGCTCATAGATAATGTGAACGCCATTACAGCTGGGAAGTTATTAGCACAATATTCTCTGCCCTTTACATCCTAAAATTAAAATATATTTATAATAATAGGTGCGCGTCTTAAACATCTGAATTTCAATCCAAATTGGGAAATTATGTGTGAAAATAAGAAGAATGTTGTTGGAAGAATTAATGGTGTAAGATTGAGTGGACAATCTAGGAATAAAAGGATGAATGAAAGGAATTTTGAATGTAGTTGAATCGAAAGCTGGCAGAAAAATACTTGAAATAAAAGGAGTAAAGAATAAAACTTTATATCCACATATTTTATTTGGTTAATTATTTTAAAAACTGGAGTAATAATTGCCAATTGCTGGCTAAAAATTTATTTTCCTGTATACTCAAAAGGAAATTAAACAATTATTTTTTGACAATAATTAATTTTTCCTAGGTATTATAAACTAATTTAAGAATTTTATGTTAGATTTTTCAATTCCAGAAATTCCAGCCCAATAGACCTCATTTAATAGCATGTTATGCATGTTTGTAATTACAAAAAGTGTATGTTATGTTATATATAAACTTACCTGAGTATCAACATTATAAAGCGATAAGTCTTTGGTATCTAAACCTCGCTTGGCGAGATGCTGATAAAAGAGAATTAAGCTGTCAGCTTGCGGCATAGTCAAGCAGTTCTCGAGAGATGTTAAAAGCAACCCCATATTCTTAGCTAGCACCACCGCTGAAGCATCTTCTAACTTTGGATGAGTTATAAATAAATTCATTATTAAAGGTACCATTGTGCTCATTTTTGTTTCTACAAAAGAAATTAAAATTTTTAACCAAATTTCAATTTGTAGTTTCATGTTTTTTTTATTCTGCCTTTGCCTATCGGGCAGTGTATTCAAATAAAACAATGAAAAATAAATGCATTTTTGATTCAACGTTCTTTTTAAAACCATCGAGTCGCTCTTCACGCACATAAATATATCACTTACCGAGATCTGTTATAACAGAGTGAAAGGCGTGTTAATATAAATATTTTGTATTATTTAACAAACAAGACCGGATTGTGCCCGAAATAAATAGGTATATGATGAGAGTGAGATTGAGAAGAATGTTGTTAGAATACTGGATGTGTACCATTTGAGATAGTTTGGGCATGTGATTAAAAGTTTGATACGAGTATGAAAGATTTCGAGTAGGAGGAATAAACGAACTTGTATGAAAGGAATTATGAAAATCAAAGAAGCGAAAATAGTGTAAATATGTATGCTTGACGAAGATTAATTACAGGATAAATGTTTCGCGGATTCATGCTACTCTATTTGATGGGACAGAACGTTATATAATGATTTTTTTGCAAAATATAAACAAACTTTTAAAAACAATTAAATATAAAACACAAATACCTTTATCCAAGTACACTAAAACTTGAACGACAGATGATACTGCAATAGCTCGAACATTCACATTGTCATCAGAAGCAAGTTCCACCAGATTTGAAAGTAAGAAATTTTTAACCATAGTTGTGCCCAAACCTAAAATATAATAATGAGATTTTTGAGACATCTGTAAACCAGAACCAAGCAGCATATGCCCTAAACACGTCATTTTTTTGTCATAATTTTGTTACAAAATTATTAGATCATAACCACTTTGTAAAATGGCGAAAATTTTGTAGAAATGCAATATAAGACAATGAAATAATATAGATTTTAAAATTTTACGTGAAATATCATGTGCAATGCCGCTTGTTTTTTGTGTTTTTTTCTTCATATACAAACCTTTTGCAACAGCTGGAAGTTGTTCACAAATAGATGCTCGGACTGTATAGTTAACATCTTGACATAAACTATAAACAACTGGTAAAACATCTTTCTTAATTCTGAAAAAAAGTAACAACACACAAAACATGATTATTAGCAATTTTATTTAATGAAATATTACCAACTTACTCTAGTCCTTTCATATGTTGATGAAGAACAATTTTTCCCAAAATTTTACAACTAACAACTCTTGCTGATGTAGGTTGCGAACATTGTCCTTTTAGCACTGCTAAAGGTAAAATCTAAAATGAAAGTACATTAGAAAACAAGTGACAATAATGAATTAAACAAATATTACTTCTGTTTGAATGATTCTTATCGGAAGAATCAAAATAACTTCAAGTAAAGTTTCAAGCCAAGCATTTGCAACAAGAGGATCTTTCGAATCTAGACCTTGTAAAACAATGGATGTAATGTTTAAATCAGATCTAAAGTGGCTTTCAATTAATACTTGAAAAATTCTACTAGTTGAAATATTAAATTCGGAAGATGATCTTGATAGTTCTTGTTGAATTTTTGGTATAATTTTATTGAATGCTGCATACGTATCTATACTCATTAACTGAGGAAGATTTTCAATGACACTTAATTTCTGGATTTCATCTCCTTTCCTACAAATAGTAAATGATTGTAGAGTTATGATTGAAAATATAAAATTTATTTTTTTACATGGAAAAATCTAATAGGTCCTTGTCAGTCATTTTTAGTAATAAATAGTATATCACAGTTTATAAAAGTAAATGCATTTAAAATACTTTAAGTACATATTTAAAATTTTAACGTTGTTTGGCACAGTTTTACACCATTCTTACATGGAAGATAACCTCAAAAAATCCTTTTTTGTTTGACATTACTCAGAGACTTCTGGGTAAATTAAATACCGCGAAATTTCAATTTAAAAAGTACTTACGTCAATAAATAAAGCGCCTTTTCAATGGGTTTATTTTCAATACTAGCATCCAAAGAATGTTTCTTTATTTGATCTAGAGTCTGAAAATGTATTTGTAAAAAAATTTAAAGCTTTGACGGTTATCTTGAAACTTACTTTTCCCCTTTTATCTAATCTGTCTAACTGCAAATTTTGCATTTCCTCATCTATTTTCTTCTTCATGATTAACTTTTAGCAGAGTTTCCGAAAATAAATATAAAATTCAAGTAATAGGTGTAAAAATACATAATTTATTTGTTAGTGACAATTAATTTTTTTGTTATTTTCATCTTGACATTTCTTGCTTATTTCTACAAAAATATTAATAACTATAACATAAGTAGAAGTTAAAAATATATTTATTTAAAATTGATTTTGTCCAGTAGAATTAGTATAGTACAGATTGTATACGTATATTAAATAAAAAATATAAATTTCAAACCTTCATAATGAAATTAATTGTAACAATAAATAATTAATGAGTATAAATGTATATATATGGTAAAACTTTTAGTACGTATAATAAATGCAATTATTTTTTTGGTTTCAAAGAATTGGTAAAATATTCCCATATATAAAGACGATCACTTTCTGTTCTATTCTGAAAATCAAATATATTTGGTAAGTGAATGATCTCTCGTGATGATATTGTTGTATCGAACGACTGATCTAATAATTAAAACAACAATTAACTTTAAATTATCTCAAATATATAAAAATATGACTTACTTGAATCTGTTTTGAGGAACAATAAAGAATTGACTTGATAGTACGGACTTGGCATGCAATTGATAGTTGTCAGAGAATATAACCATTCTCCATTATTATTTAACGTTGGTAAATTAGATAATGTTAGATCTGACAGTTGTAGTACCGGTTTAACTCTTACTGAAGCTAAATCCCGGGATTCTCTGTTAACTGCCTGACAATATACTCCAATTAAATCCAACCTTAAAATATCGTAAAATACATTTAAAAAATCATCAATTTTTAAACATTGAATGAGTAAGGTGGTTCTCAGCTTTATTTTTATTGTTAATTATGGAATTCAAAAATATCAGCTACATAGATTGCATTAGAATTCTCAAAAAGTCAAAATATTTTGACCATTTTAGAAAATTACTGATGATTAGAACTTACCTTTCATGATACGGAAGGTCTGCTATACTAATATCACCCAGTTTTAAAGCATCGATAACATGTAAACTTTTCTTAATAGCAAGCTCATCTTCTTTGGAAAATTCTTTAACTAACTCAGCAAATAAAATAGTTCCTCTGACTAATTCTACATTTTTTACTTTCACCCATCTATTCCTTTGAAATCTGTATACCCTATTTCGTCCTAAACCTACAAAGAATATACGATATTTTTCTAACATTCAATGCAGAGAAATTAAATTATTTACCTGCATAAATATTGCATAAGTTACATTTCTTAGCAGATGATAAAAATGTACAATGCCAATCTTCTGAATCATCCATAATTTCATTCAAATCTTGTTTCTTTAATAGTTCTTTTGCATATGAAAACATGAAATCTAAAGGAAAAAATGCATGTTAATTATCAAACAAACATAACAAACCAGAGATATTTCTTAAAACCAAATCTTACTCAAAGGTCTCTTAAATGACTATCGTTAGTTGCTGCGAATCTATTTTAATGATGCTTCAATCAAATTCTTAAATATTAATAATCCATGCTAAAATATTTTTTCGAAATAAGTTAATTAGAGAAAACGAGATATCTTTTGCTTCGGATTGACAATGAATACAATTGGCATTACCTGTGTCTAGAATGGAAGATGTAAGAAGTTCGTCGGTGGTGATATGTGGCAGTGGGGCACGTGGTTTGTCCGGCACGCGCCAGTAAGCTAGGCACTGCTTCCGCAGCTCCTCTTGGCGCGGTTCGCACAGCATCGGATCTCGGCAGAATGTAGCTAACTTCAGCAGACCTACTATCTGTTTATCTGCCAATCTAATGTAACAACACAAGTGTGTCATCTTCAAATTCATACATGCATTTTCATTTATTATAGTTATTATTTTTAAGTACATAGTACAAGATTGTAAAATAGGATGTTTAGAACTATAGTAAATCAAGTTAAAAAATATAGGTATCTAAAACTTTGATTTTCTAACTATACTCGTAAATGGCAATAGTTGAAAAATAAATAAATTTTAACAATTTATAAATTGATAATATCTGATATATGAAAAATAGAAGGATTATTTAAAAATTTACAATAATTAAATATATTTAATAAACTTTAATTCTATTTATCTCAAATTGAAAAAAAAATGACTTGTTCACTTCACTCATTGAATACGTAATATATATTATATATTTAAAGGTTCCCATAGTTTTGAGCACCTCAAAGGTTTGACTATCTGAATACTATTAAATATGTAATACAAAAGTAAAATAACTTTATAATATAAAGAATTTACCTGTTATTTGATTCTGTGATGTATTTTACAAAAGCCTCATCAGCTTGAATAATATGTTCAGGTACAATTTCAAGTACATCTAGAAGAGACTGCGAGGCAGTACGTATATCAAATAAAATTTGCACTATTTTCTCGATATATTCTCTTATTACTGTAGCTTTTGAATTACTTCTTAACTTTGAGCATATTAGATATCGCTCTGAGTTTGCAGGGCGAGATGAATTTGGTTTTAATATGGCAACTACAACAAACATATTTTTTGTTCAACATTTTAGTTAATTTCATTAGTATTTTAAGTAAATACAAAACAATTGTTGAAATTAAATTGAAAATAGGGCGAAAAATTGGAATAAAATTAGATTTGATTACCCTAGTTGGTTTAAAGCATATGACTTGAGTTTATAGGTTCCAGATTCAAATTCTAGTGATAGTTAATATTATGAGAAGAATTAAAATTCAAACAAAATCTTAAAGATATGATTTCATACTTTTATTTCAATTATTATCGGCGTTCTGATATTATTATTGAAAAATACTTACTTTTGTGAAAACAACGACGCATGAGGTATATAAGTCCTACACTAAATGGTGTAAATAAATCGAAGAGTTTAATAACGAAATGACCACTTTCTCTGAGAATATTTAAAGCTATAAGGCACTGACAAACGTATATTTGACGACTCAACACTTCTTGTATATTTTCTTGCCCCTCCACCGAAAAACCCTAAAGAAAAGATATTAAATAATTATTTAAGAAGATTTAGTTGGTACCTTTCAAAATTAACAAAACATATTACTATTTTGTTGTTAAGATTGACTTACCCCATCGGCCATAACAAAATGCACACCATTCGAGCACCGTTTCACCTTGTCGCAGAAGTCCTTGATATTTTCTGGATAGTACACATCACCGTCATCTCTAGAGCCGTACAGGGCTTCGAAGGTCTCGGAGGCAGCGCACGCGGATTCGTGTAACTTAAAATCGTGCTCACCACGCAGAGTCAGCCCAAAACCTTTAAGTGCCCAGCGCTTACGCCACAAAACGTACTCGGAGAAACCGCCCGGACCAGCGCAAATGTCGGCGAAGTAGTATGGCCGGGATGATTGTCTGTGCTCCTTCTGTAACAGAGTGTTAAGTTTTTGTTTATATAAGTCGCACAAAGAGAAATTAATACAGTTACAGTATACGAGACTTTTATAAAATTTAAAGTGATATTAAATAACATAAATAAAAAACTACGTTCAGATTAAAATAGCAATAATACAATTTTGGATCAGATTAGATTACAATCTAATTAATCTAAATTTAATTTAATTTACGTCGTAGAATACAATAAATATTTTTGTGTTGTAAATATATCTACGATAGTTATAAAAATAACAATATTAGCATACTTGTCTGTCTACGTCAGTAAACAGAAAATCCGTAGCAGCATCAATATTAGCCATTTTCAAAGCCGCACGGTTCATAAAAAATGCTGATCTCAACGTTTCAAACGGGTTAGCTCTTGAACGTGCTCTGCATAATTCCAAAGGATCTAATTCATCAAATACTTCCTACAAACAAAAGAAAAAATAAGTTTTTTTGTTTCAGAAATCAACAAGTGTTTTCTTGTTACTTTAGCTTTCAAAACTTCTTCCAATAAATGAGAATCACAGTATTTTGTTTCATCGGAAATAGTAGTTTTTTTTTCTCCTAACTTTAACCAACTATAAATAACTTCATCATTTTGCAAATAATCTGTAATTTTATCACAAGTTTCTTCGGAATAAATTAACCAATCTGCTTTTTCTTCAACAGTAATTTCCTATAAAGAAAAATTTCGTAAAAAGAATTGATATTAAGAATTTTGCATTTAAACCTCTAAAGAAAAATCCCATTGCAAATTGGCGTGTTCAAGACCTTTTATATAGTGCCCCAGTCCTCTTCGGCCTAAATTAGTTTGTAATTCAACATGTTGTAGAATACCTTGGCTATTTTTCCCTAAACCAGCTCCAGTTTGAAATCCCATTTTAGCCTAAAATGATATGAAAACATTAATATAGCATATCAAACTTTTATATTCATTAGTACCATCATACGCCTAGCTTTGTCATCAATAAATCCGTAATTAACCGTTTCAATATTTTGAGATTCTGCTTCATTTTGTATATTATTAATGCCTAAACTTAAAGATGATAAATTTTCATTCCACATTGTATTAAAATCAGCCTTACATAATTCTATAACAATAAAAAATGTTATTAAATTATTAATATTGTAATAACTATTATTTTACCATTATTTGTTGACATTTCCATTGTTAAAGTTGTAAAACAAAGACGTTTAAATTTTGACACTTATCTAAATTAGAGGTTAGGTTTCTATTGCATTATGTAACTAAAATTAAATGTCAAAGGATCTTTTATATCTGTAATGTTGGCAAATTTCATTTACATACTTTCAAATCATTTTTAACTCCAAATAAAACAAGTTGATATCTCAGATATTTTATGTTTGGTCTATGGTACAATAAAACACTTGAAAGGAGAATTTGATTTATATAAAAAAGTATTTCTCATATTAAAACACTGTTTATTGAAATATTCAAGTATTATATTACACTTGAAAATACAAATTACTCCTAGTACATAAAATAATTGTTTTTATAAATCATGCGTTAATTTTATTATTATTAGTCGACATAAAACTTTCATGCAATAACATAAATTTTATAACCGGCACCAAGTATTTAACCATTTTCTATAATAAAATATTAATTCAGACTTTTAAATACAAAATTTCTTACAATTTTCTAAAATGAATATTCCTATTATTGAATAAAGTAGTTAATTTAAAAATATTGTCGTAATTTGTATGTAAATTTAGCGATTTAAAAATCGTATTATCGCTGTAAAACCAAATTGAGTTTTTAAGAAACTGGCACATTTTGATGAAAATTAAATTTAGGAATATTTCGGCTTTTCTTCCATTACTTACAATAAAATAGAAGACGACTAATGAAAATATTTTTTTTTTCTTAACTGACCATTTGTTTAGATAATATTCATTATAATAATTGAAATTATTTAAAAATCATGCATACCCAATAAATTTATGTATTCTTAACAGTATACTAAAATATTAAATCACAAAATTACTTCTACAATATTCTACTTTAAACTGCAATAAAAGATATTAAAACAGTTACTCAAACCTAAAATTTCTCATATCAAAATTGGCAGCATTAGACCAGGCAGGATGGGCAGCTCCATCCATTTCTCCTGCAAACTGATTCGTCTGAAGTAATGCGTGATTTTGTCCACCAATTTGGGCACCACATTCGTTACATTTTCCAATTTGCATCGCACCTCCACATTCGCCAATGGAGTAGTAGTGTCCGTTCGGACACTTGAACCATCGGCCACTTCCCAAACCTTCTTTACTCTCTTGCATTGCTTTCACGATGGATTTTCTTTCCTCATCGGTTATTTTCATTGATTTATCAACAGCTTCGTACAGATTTTCTAACCAAGCTTTTAAAGTCTTGTCATTTGTTTCTGAATATCGTTGGATAGAGTTAAGTATATTGTATATCTGAATGTGTAAAATTTTGTTTTTTGTATCTGACAATGCGGCTTTGAAATTGAAGTTCTTTTCTATAGAGCATAATTGAACAAGTCTCTCAAAACGATTAATTTCAAGTTCTATATCTGATGCTCTTTGCTGGGAAATGTGATCATTTTTACTGTCCATTAATACCAATAGAAAATCAAATCGTTGAAGGCAAGTTTTAACAAGATTCGCATTTTTATCAAGATCACCGTTGTTAAAAACGTTTACTAAAGTTTCAATTAATTCTATCTGAGATTGGCAAGCAGCAATAGAAATAATATTTAATGGATTTCGTTTTCCTTTATGTTTTTCTTTTAATTCTCTTTGTATATCATGCAACCTGGATCTCAAATGCTCGGAGTCTATAACATTATTAAAATTAGTTTGATTTTATAATAAACTGATTCCAAGTACTTGAGCCAAACAAAATCTATCAAACAATAACTTTAACAAATCTAATTATATTCAAATATAAATACGCGAAATAGTTTTAATAAAAATTGCCAATATTTGTGCGAACGTTATCAGAAAGATGTCGATGACCTGAACCACCGATTCTAGCTCCACATTCATTACATGTAGAGGTCATTACAGCTCCACCGCAATCTGCAATGACGTATAAATGCCCATTAGGACATTTATACCAATGACCAACACCCATTCTCATTGCTTGGACTACCATCTTCAATTCATGTTCTTCCAATTTTATAGACTTATCCACTGATTCTCCAAATGTTTTTAAGTTTTCTCTGTTTTTAGTATCTTCAGTATCAGTATATTTTTTTGATGTATAAAGACTCTCACAAATATTTTGGTGAAGTTTCTTTATAACAGGTCTAGTCAACGCATTAGTGAAATACGGATTCTTTTCAATTGTAAGTAATTGAACGATTTTTTCAAATCGTTTACATTCTGATCCAAGATCAGCAATTTCTTGATCAGTAAAGCGACAGTTTTTCGATTGCATGAAGCCTAATAAGAAATCTAAACTCTCTATGCATGTTGTATTTATTTGTACATTATTTCTAAAATCACCCTTGTCGTATATTTTAATGAGTTTTTCTAGTATTTCTACTTGGGCACTACACTTGTTCATCAACATTATATTTACTGGATTTCTTTTACCTTTGCTTGTTATATTTTGTAAAATTGATTGTAAGTCAAGCAGAATTGATTTTAAGAACTTTGATTCTGTAAAAAATTAAATTTTGATAAATATCTTAAATAATAACTAATTGTTATAACTATTTCAAGTTAGATTTGTTTGGCTCGGCACTTTTATCTCATACATTATTAACTGTAACAACAAGAATAAACAATATAATCTAAATACTTACTTAAGTACAAATTTCTGTTAATATTCTTCACTTCAGAAACTCTCATTTGCAATTGAACTCTACTTTGTTCATTTTGCTGCTCTTGTCCAAACCATTTTTCTTTCACTTTATTAATATCAGCATACGCTTCTTTAATAAACTCAGAATATCTTTGAGTAGACGCCAGAGTAGTCTTACACCTGGGACAATGTTTTACATTAATTTCTTTAACATCGGTTCCTTCTAATGTCTGTTGCAACCACATATCCATTGCATCGGATTCAATGACATGTTTACATTCTTCTAAATAAACGAAGCGAGCTTCTGGCTCGTCTTCATTGCCAGACATAATGATTGTAAAAGCTTCATTTTCTGGATCGCAAATACGACATACAGGGGGGCATGGATCCCCACAGAAACCAATACAAGGATGTCGGCATTTAAGAAGTTTACGACAAGGTTCTGTGCATGCGGGAATATCACAAATTTCACCACATTTTCTCGAACAACGTAAATGTTCGCATCTGCAAACATAATTAATTGTAGTGCAATATCAAATATTAGTAATTGAATTTTTATTTTTATAGATTAACGAGAGTAATTTCAAAATGAAGAAATTTAGCTATAATTAAACTTTTAACACTGAAATTCAATTTGTAAAGAATTTAATTAGGCTAAAAAATATATTTTTTGTTGAGGAAAATGGAAAAAACTTGAATTTAATTGACGTTTCGATCCTATAGTTGGAATCATTAACACATCTAAAATATAATGAAAATGTTTGTAACAGACCTCCCGTCTTTAATTGACTTTGGAAGTATCACTTACATGTTTGTTTTAAGTTTTATTAAAACGTAATTTCGTAACTTGTTACTGAGCTTTTGTTTAGCTTTGTAATTTTTGGTAAGTTAATTTTGTATTGTCTGTAAAGACTCTTTTTCATTATATTTTAGACATGACAATTAAAACGTCATTATTTTCTTTATTATAAAACCAAAATTAGTCTTTTGGAGATTTTTAGTAATTTATAAAATGACAATATTGAAGCATTCATGTACTCACACTCTGCCGCATCTCTCCTTGCACGAGGTGCAGGGTTCGCCGCACTTCTTACCACATCGACTGTGCTGACACCGGTACGAGCACTTCTTGGTGCACGGCTGACACATATCGCGACAAGGAATGTCGCACGGGTGTCCGCACACGAGCGTACGACCACACTGCTCGCGACACGTTGCGTGCACGCGTCCCTGGGCACATGAACCACATGTTCCAGTGCAGGTATGCGAGCACAGGAGCTGGGTGCCGCACGGGTGCGTGCAGTGCTGGAGGAGGCTGTAGCTGTTGGACTCCAGTCCTGGAAACAAAATACATGTATCATTATTATTTAAACGATTTTTTTTTTAATTAAAAAAAGATGATAAATATAATTACCTTCTCCAATTTTGAAGCAAGGTATCTTAAACTGATGTCCACACGCCGCGGTACGAGTGTTGTCAACGAGAAACTCGCATTTGACTTGACACAGTTCATTGCAGCGTTTGTTACAGGAATGTCCACAACTCAATAGACGAGGACACTTGTCTTTGCATTTTGAGCGATCCGGAGTATCACTACATTTCATTTTCACTTGATGATTACAATCTGGTATTATTTTGGTCACCTAAACAAATAAAATAGTAGTCTCGATAAAGTTCAAATGTAAAAACTCATACCTTCTCGACACAGTTTCCACATGGATCACAACATTCCTGTTTGCAGTTATGTCCACAGTCTAACTTTTTCTTACAACGTCTATGACACTCAAAGTCCTCTACGTTGGAATTACACGCGATCTCGTAAACATGTCCGCAGGATCGAGTCTTTTTCACCTTCACCTCGCATAACTGGCAGTCCAAGTGGCACGCCAGCATGCACTTATGCTTGTTCTGTTCATTAGTCTGACTGCAATCTTTCTTTGGACGTTCGCAAGGCTTGAAGCAACGCATCTACGAAGAGAAATGAGTAAGTGCTCTTAGAAAAATAAAAGCATTTCCTCTTTTTACCTGTAAGTGGTCAGGATCATCATGAATGTGACATTTCCTCGTACAAGCGTGTCCACATGGCATCCGAATCTCACACGGATGCGGACACGGAAACTTCTTGATATCTTTGTGGCATGGTTTTAAGGCACGATGGCCACAATCTAATTCCACGTCCACCTTGGTTGGACATTGATATTCTGAGGTATCTTGCATGTGACATGGTAAACTGTGAGTGTGTCCACATTTTAGGGTCACTAACATTGGAACGCGACAAGGTTTGCAATCTTGGAAACATAAGTCAGGGCATGGATGGTCCAGCTCGCATAGAATTCTATCAAATTAAAATGTAATATGATATAATCAAATTATAGATACTGTACTTACTTTTTGCACTTGTTCTTGCACTTGTAATTGACATGCTCTCGGTCAGTCACGTGACACAAGCTGCTGCAGACATGACCACAGTCTAGCGGTTTCATGCACAATTGCGTACAGCCACCCTCTGTAACTTTGTTAAAGTCATCAGAGGCAGCAACACGCGTCAACTGTTCTGGATGCACTTGACACTGTAAAGTTAGGTGTGTACCGAACTGATCGTTCTTGCTCAGAACATCCTTAATCGCCCGCCAAACATTGCTGCTCTTTTCCAGAATATCCATGTTTCCAATTATATACATGCCTTCTTTAGCTCTTGATAAAGCAACACAAACTCTGTTATCAGTTTTAAGGAAGCCAACATTAGCGTCGTCATTACTGCGCACCAAGGAAAGTAAAATAATTTTATTTTCTTCACCCTGAAAATTATCTACCACTGATATACGAACATCTCGCAATATTGGGAAATTTTTTCTTTCCTTCCACAAACAAAACATCTGTCCTGAATATGTGGCCAATATAGTAATTTCACTTGCTTCATATCCTTGTAAAATAAAATGTCTCGCCAGTTTAATTAAAAACTTGGCTTCATGAACATTTCTTCTACTTCCGGTATCTGCTACAGCCTCTTCCGGCTCTCTGTGAGTGATAAAGAAAAGATTTTTAGTGACTCCATGGACTGGAGGATAAGTTTCAACAGTATGATGATTATCAAGTTTCGGATATATTGAAGGAACGATTAAACGTGCGATTTCAGGTCGCATCCGATGTTGAACCTCTAGCAGTTCGCAGTGGATTTTGTTATTTACCATTCGTTCAAAAAGTGAGATGTCTAGTTTGTAATCTTTAGCTAGACGGAATTCTGCTGTTGTTGGTCTTAGTTGTTGATGATCTCCTATGAGAATTAAATGTCTGCAGTCACTGGTCAAAGATACAACAACGTGGCTTTCTAAAACTTCTGCAGCTTCTTCCACAATTACAATAGGGCATTTGAGAGCCTGTAACAATGTCTGGTACCTAGCAGCTCCAGTTGTTGTCATGCCAACCACTAACATTTCTCTCATGACCTGAGTATCTTCAATGCGTCTTACTTCTTCATATTGCCGATAGATTTGACGGTACTTGGTGTCCATTTTTGTTATATCTTCGTTTAATTGAGCGCGGAACAAATTTAGCCAGCTGAAGTACAAGCCCCAGCGTTCGTTCGGAGTTAGGATGTCAGGTCTTCTGTAATCGACAACCAATGGACGAGGTAGAGGATTGTTGGCTTTAAATTGGTCCATGCGCCACTTCAAATATTCTAATTCGTCTCTTGTTTTGTATAATTCTTCTTCTTTAATTCCTTTTTCATCATATACTTTAAATGCATTCTCTTCTTCAGCTTTCATTTCAATGGTAGCTAGTTCTTTCTCAAGATTCTGAATCTTTTCTTCATATGCTTTTAGTGTTATCAGAGTAAAATTATTTGTATTTATATTATCAGTTTTTATAACAATTTCATCTCTGTCGTCGACTTCTCTTTCTTCCTGACCTTCTGCATCAAAGAAATCATCATCGGAATCACTGTCTACATTTTCACTGTTTTCTTGTTGTATCTGGGCTTGTAATTGAGCCATTCTAATTCTTCTTCTCTCTTCATATCTTTCATCTTGATTTCTTCCACCCATGAGCCATGCAACTAGATCAGACTGTTTAGATTGTACGAACCAGCTATTTCTAATCTGACCATCAATTACTTCAAAATTTTTAAAATTAATAATTCTGTCACATGCAGAAATTGCATCCAGAAAAGATTGATGACCATGTATTTGCATCATACTTTCTTTAATTTCTGATCGTTTTTTCATCATTAGCTGAGCGCTGTCTCTAGTTCTAACAGCTCGTGATCTCATTTCTCGAATATTATGACCTTTTAGTTTCTCGCTTTTAGATTGTCCTCCAATTCTAACTAATTTGGTTGTATATTGTAAAATTCCTTCCAGAAACTGATCAAGAGCATGATTCGTGAAACAGATGACTAAAATTGGATATCGATTATTATTCCAGCATTCTACGTTTTCTAAAAGTACTTGAGCAACTTTTAAACCGATGAATGTTTTTCCTGTTCCTGGTGGACCTTGAATTACACAGAATTCTTTGGTTAACGCAGCTTTAAAAGCTTTGTACTGAGAAGAATCTAATCCTAATTGATGCGATAAAGGCCAACTATCGGGAACAAGAGGATAAAATCTGTTATTTTGATGCTCAATTACACTGAGATATGAATAATAAGATGGTGGGTTAACGTCAGGAACTACATCAATGATGTACCGTTTTAAGGGAAATCTATCTTCAGTCATCATTTGTAAAGCTTTTAAAACATGATAATAGGGTTCAAAATACACACTACATTCCACCATAGTGTATGGATCTTCAGTTACATTATCAAGAAGATCGACTGCAATTTGTCCATTTTGAATTAAGTTAGCGTCTCGGCTTGCAACTGTTCCGAAAATAATCGATCTAAAGTTGTCGCTTGTAAAACAAATAAGTGAACCAAACATAAATCTTCTGGAATTCTCTAATTTTATTTTCTTTTTCTGAATAGGAAGTTGCACAACCAATGTTACTTTATCTTGAATTGTAAGTTTCTTAATAAACCTAACTTCTCTATAGAGACGAACATTGAAGATTCGTTTGTTATTTCGAGATAACATTTGATCCAGATGATCACAAATCCCGTCTCGCAAAGGACCAACGAAATCTTCTCGCAATAAACGAAACTGTATGTCTAAGTAATGATCAACGGATCTGTATTTTCCTTCTACAATGTTTGTACGCACAAAAGCTCGTTCACGGTTTGTAATTTCAATAGCAGTAGGATATAACCCAACCTGTCTAAAATCATCTGGTGGTTCAAGTTCATCTTGTACAATAAACTTATTAATTTGTTTCTTCTCGCGTTCTTCAACACACAGCATAATTTTTTCTTGCAATTCTTCCAATCTTTTTTTGATTTCATTGGGAACAGTCACTTTCTGGAGGGATTCTATATTAGCAACTGATATACAAGTTTGTTTTACAAGTTTGGGCAATATGTCACAAGCAGTATTAGGTATTATCTGTAAAACATTTTCATATAAATTCAGTAGATCGTTCCAGAATCTTTCTTGTTCCTCCCAAAAATATTTATTTCTTATTTTATCCTTATCATCATGTATGTAAATCGCGCAAAGATATAAAGTTAATTTGTCCATAAAATCTTTTTGACAAGCTGTCGCGAGAACAGTGCTTTTATTCTCTTGAAAAGTTGACTCGCCCATTTGGCTTAAAACTCGAAGAATTATAACAATATAATCATTGCTTAAATCTGTTTTATACAGTTTTTCCAAGCCAGTATTTTCATTTGTTAACTTTAAAACTAGATCATCTGGTTCTAACTTAGATAATTCATCTAATTTTTTAAAACCCATGTAACTTCTATCTGATCTTTGCCGAGGACGGTTGTTGCCTTCCCTATTATGTTGTGGTCCATCTTGATTAAGACTAACACTACTGCCGTATCGACCACCGTAATCTCTTCTAAGGGGCCTGTTTCCCTGGCCATGAAAACTTTGACGATCTTCAGATTGGTCTCGACCAGCTCTCATATTATACCAATCCATTTGGGGCATTTCAGGGCGACCATGAGCTTCTATGAAATACATATCATTATTAGTATTTAAATTTAAAAGGGGATCAAATGCAACATTATGAAAAAAATTTCATCACTGGCAACTTCTTGTTGGCAGTAAAATAGAAAACACATCCTTGCTACTGCGTCATCTCTATTTGTGGCGCACGAATTTAGAGGATGTATCAAACGACTCCGCTTATAATAGAATATTGTAACAATTTTTAATGATAAAAAACTCTATTATAACCGAGTATTTTTCGCGTATTTTATCAGGAATCACGGTATTCAATATTTCATTGATATAATTTCGCTGCTACAAATGGGGTCCATTATTTTCTTTTTATGAAACTACATTTAAATTTAAAAAATGTACTGTTCTAGAAAGTGTAATTGATTTTCATTAAGCCGTCATGAAAAATTGTGACAGACTTATGAAAATTTGAATCTCAAACAGCGAAATTTGCGACTAAAGTGGAGGACCCTATTATAAAATTAGGAATATCTCTAAAATAAAGCATTTTCAAACATTTGATAAATAAGCGTTTTCTCTTATTTATAAATGTTTAATTCATTATGTAAGTTTGGCAGGAATAAATAAAGTGTTATCCCATAAATTAATAGCTAACCTCTATTCCTGTCAGGTCCACCTCTGGGTCCATTCCAGTTGCCTCGTTGTCCTCTGTTATTTTCATGTCCACCTCTATTTCTAAAGTGGACATTATCTTGATTTCCATCGCGATTACGATTTCCCCTCCAATTACCACGGTTTTCACCTTGATTACCATCTCTGTTTCCGTATGGTCCACCTCTGTTTCCACGATTTCCACCTCTGTTACCATGATTAGCGCCTCTATTATCTTGGTTACTACCTCTATTACCATGAACACCGCCTCTATTATCATGATTACCACCTCTATTACCATGAACACCGCCTCTATTATCATGGTTACCACCTCTGTTACCATGATTACCGCCTCTATTATCTTGATTTCCTCCGCGATTACCAAATAAGTTTCGGCCTCTTTGGCCTTGATCCATGATTGTTGTATTTATTTATACTTATAAATACATTTTTCTGAAACAATGTATAAAACAATTATGCATTACTTCTAATTTCATTATTATTATTAAAATATATATTTAATCCTGCAGCACCACTGTCAAAATAAATTCTGTCATGCCACTGTTAAGAAAATAAATTATGTTACGCCACTGTTGGACTATAACCTACAAATTGACAAAATATTTTTAGATAAAAAAGATATTAAACGTTACTACTTGTATGTTAATAATTGCAAAACCCAATATGTTGATACATAACTTATTACAAATGCAGAAATAGCTATTATTAGTAAATAGTTAAAATTTCTAAAAACAAAGACAGTTTTGACAATATAACTTACCAGTCAAAAATTCAAAGATTCACTCTTTAATTGTTATGTAAAATGTAACAAAATGCAAGAAAACTATTGATAATTTCCATACGTTTTGATATCAGTTCTCTATGGCTCTACAGACATGACTAATACGTACGTAAAATCCAAAATTGTAGTCACTTTTTATCGATATTTTACGTATGCCCACCAAACAAAATTAAGAAATAATGTATATTATAATTAATTTAAAATAAAATTAGAAAAATATCGTTTTGTATTATAAATAAAAATAGAATGTAGGCATGCTTACTAATTAGATAAATCACCGTTAATTCAAATAAGTATGCATTTAAAACAATATTGATGACCAATACTTGATTATATTCTTGCATCGACTTACCAATTACAAATGCACTTATCAACTGAAACTGCTGTCTTTCTATGATTTTAAAGCAACACATCAGATAAAAATAACCTATATTGTCTAAAATATGTAGGGGAATCCCAGCTTGAATCACAAATACAAGGGTATTTACAGTATTATTATTATTCATGTAAATACTTCAATAACTCTGTTAAATGGAAAATAAGTTATTGTTCTTATACTTACATTAAACTCAGGTATTAATGCAGTAAGCAGTAAGAGAAATGCAACTTGCTGAACAATAATATACAATCCATAGAAAAGAGAGGTAGATACAATCTTTTATGAAAACATTGGAAGCAATGTCACCAATATTGTAAAAATTAAAATTAAACATACATATATTTATTATTAAATTGTTTAGATTCCTGGTTTTATTTAAATTTTTAAATTATAGGTCAGAAATATCCAGCACATTTGTAAAGAATACAATATTTTATCTACTGTATTTTATATTTGAAATACTAATTATTATTATTAGGTTTATTAGACTGAATACTGAAACTAAATTCTACTATCTATTCTTGGAAAATATGCGATGCAAATTATTACGTTATCATAATGAACAAAGTAGATAATATTGTTTCATTATCTATATCTCCTAAATATGTAATATTTTAAAATTCAATACTTCATAAACAAATAAAAATATTTGATTACAAGAACAAGATAATTCTTTTTTAAATAATCATTTATTTAATGTATATTACTTTTAACTAAAACTACACTTCACTTAATTTCCTTTTTACAAAATAGCTACTCACCTAACCTTCAATTATTTTTGTTTTAAACCGCTGACACCGCCCACGTTACAAACAGTGAATACCCTTACGTTTTTGTACTTGACAGAACCAATGCTGTCACACTTAAATATTTATATACATTCGTGCATTTCAAACACTTGATACCCCACAAACATGCAACATTTCACTAAAAATCTAAATTCAAATAACATTTATACATTTTTTTCTAGAAATAGTCTAAACCCAACAATTATACATGAAAAACTACTTCACATTATTTATCACATTTATTTATGAAATGAACATTAAACACTTACAAAAAATACTTTTAAATACAACTAATTGTAGTTTAATACAAAAACATAATATTTTAATGTTTAAATGAAACGAAAAATTGAGATATAAACGCACAGATTAGCAGTAGGTCTTGGGGCGTTTCTCCATCCAGTCCTTGATGTTAGGGACGGCTAGGACATTATCTCGGACTTTCTGCAGATTGGGGTACTTTTCCAACATGTCGAACTTCAACATGTAGTTCAAGTAGTCCAACCAAGCGACGAATGTTACATCGGCCCAAGAAATCTAAATAAACCATACAATATTGACATTCACTGCATTGAAAGCATTGCATGCACATAAGTGCAACAAATTGCAAGAGTTACATACAATTTTTTTTTACGATCGTATTTTAATTAATAAAAGTATAGAAAATTCATGTCGTATAAGATTTTTAATATTTGAGTAAACTTTTACACAAAATAACTTCTATAATAAGGTTAACCAAATATATAAAATCATCAGTTATTGTTAAGTAAAACAAGATATTATGTTTTATTTAAACTGATTTCTGTACCTACTAAAAAAATATGAATTATCTCAACCGACCTACGTCGTTGTTCTAACAACATGCTTCTCAATCTTACAATCAAATATTTAAATTGAATTTTGTCAAATAAATTAATACCGTAATGTTAAATTCCATAACTTTATAAAAAAAATTGCTCACCTCTCCTCGGACCAAATACCCATTCTCGGCAAAAGCATCTAACTTGCCCAGCATGAAAGGCAGAGTTTCGTTGATAAGAGGAACGCGTTTCTTTTCCTTTTGTTCTTCATCAGCTTCATAATTGTACGCTGCAATTTCTGTAAAAAAAAATACATTATTATAAATCTTTTACAACCAGATTTTTGAAAATATGACCGATATTCACTATCAGATTTTAATATCGTATTCACGAATATCTGTATGGATTTTTCTTTTAAGTTTATGATATTCTTAAAACAATTTGAAGATTAAATCATGACAATGAATGCCGATCTAAATCGTTAAAGGTTAAATCTTGAGTTAAATTATCCAGTTTAATAACAAATCGTATTTATTAAATACACATAAAACCAAAGAAATAACTACAGAGATTAAATAGATTACAAACTTACTCATACGGACATCATTGATGTTCTCAACCATGGCATCGATTTCTAGGGCATGAATGTCGTCCTCGCCAGCCAGTTTCACCAGCTTAGCAACATAACGAGAAATAGCCAAACTTTGATTGATGGTTTTACCGTCAAACTCTAGAACTGGTACTTGGCCGAAAGGCATTTCTAAACAAACAACAAATATAAATAAGTTACGAAATGCCAAATAAGTAAACTGAGAAAAAATGAAATTCCCAACGTACTTTCTTTTAAGGTGGGCCATTCTTCTCTCTGGAAACGAACATCTTCGAATTCGATTCCACCAAAAGAGAACAGGAATCTAATTGGTTCAGCTAAAGCAGTGACGTCAAAATAGGTGAGCTTGTATTGTGGGGCCATAGTTCTGCAATCAAATATAAAAGAAATAAAATAAAAACCATTCTACATTTAATTTCAATTAAAAAACTAATTTTTATTTTCATTGAAATCAGGAAAATATTAAGTTAAGAAAACTAAAAAAGTACCGTATTTAGTAGTTATTAAATATAATGATATCAATTTGGACAACTTATTACTAGTTAAAATACTGAATATTTAAAAAGAAAACTATATATAGAATAATTCAAGATGTTTATACCGGCTTTGATCTATATATGAAAGAAGTCTTTTTGTACAAATCCGAAAGCCATTTTCTCAACTCTAATTAAAACTACAAATTCTAAAAATATATATTTATATACTACATATCATCTTTCCTTATGAAACATCACATGATAAAAAATTATCTATTTAAAAGTTTAAATAACTATTTACAAACACAGCTGATTTCTATATAATTATATTGTTTACTTTGAAATATAATTAAACACTGTATCACAATTTTTTTATGTTCAACAAATACTTGAGTGTGGCAAATTTATACAATAACATAGTTTCATAATTACCTCTCTTTATCACTTCGTATATACAAACAGATATTGATTATCAATAAATCAGTTACATGAACAAAATAAGATATTATGTTCTAATTAAAATAATTTCTGTACTTACAAAAAGTAGTTCAAGTACGCAAAAAATAAAAGAGAATGTATGTACACGTGGAACATAAAAATTTATGCATGTTTGCACTTCATAAATCATAAAAATAACTATAATTACGAAAACAGTTCTTACTAAAATATTTTATTATTTGTTTACTACCTGGGAATATATTTATTGCTTGAAAATTGAACATAACATTCTATTCTTTAGCGTTGAGTTACGCCTTTTATCAAACCAAATACCAAAATATATTTCAAAAAGAATTAATTATATATAATTCACGTTTCCCTTGTTTCGAATTTATAATTGACAGGTATATAGACGAAAATATAACCTTAAATGAAACAACTGGCTTTCTATTCGCATAAACTTGTACTGCTACCAATCAAAAATAAAAATACTGTCTCAATTTACTCGTTAAATCAACGTCATTGCAGTTTAAATGTAACAAGAGGCATAGTCAATTTAATATAAATAGCTAATTGTAACATCTACTGGCCTTCATATTACAGTTTGCCACAATTTGTTTATTACAAATATTAAAATTGAAATACAATTAATTATAAATACTAGTAAATGACATACCTTGAGTTTTAAGAAAATGCAGACTTTTCTAAACGACGAACGCGCAACTAATGATATATACCATCATACCAGACCAGCCGTACAAGAACGAGATGCCGGTATATAGACGTTGCTCAACTATTTTGATATACCAGTGCTACTCAAAATTTCTTACTTTCATAACAATATCTTGACACAATATTTGTATGTATTTATTTATATATTTAACAGGAAAAGAATACTTAAAAATATTTTTGATACAATTATAAATTTATATAAACTGAAATATTAAAATGTATTAAATATTAGAAAATGAACATGCAGATTAAAGAGAGGTCTTGGGACGACTATCGACGTATTTCTTAATACTGGGGACGGCGAAGACATTCTCGCAAACCTTCTGCAGGTTAGAGTGTTTCTCAAACAAGTCGATCTTCATAAAAAAGCTTATGAAGTCACCAAGAGTTGCCAATGTTACATCGGCCCACGAAAGCTGCAGACAAATTATATAATATAAAATCAAAAACTTTCTGCATACATCAAGTAATATTCCAACAAATGGAGTAGAATAAATCCTTGAATCATTCAACACTTTTGCTTCATCAACATTTATATTTTGTATATAAGCTTGTTTACTCACACACTCGAAATCTTTCGTTCTTGCAATAAACCATCAATCATATACATCCTACAATTTCACAATCATTCCACATACGTTCCATATGTCAAAAATATCTCATGCACGCCTACTTCCTGTGTATAAAAAAACATATATCTTACTTCTCCTCGGACCAAGTATCCTTTATTTGCCTTGGCAATGACGTCCAACTTGCCCAACATTAATGGTAGAGTTTCATTCATGAGCTGCACCCGTTTCTTTTCTTTTTGTTCCTCATCATTCTCCCGTATGTATTCAGAAATTTCTAAACAAAATATTTTTTATTAGTTCTAAGAAAAAATTAAATATAAATTTGAACTTACTAAGACGGATGTCGCTTATGTTGTCAACCATGGCATCGATTTCCAGAGCATGGATATCATCTTTACCAGCAAGTTTCACCAACTTGGCAACATAGCGGGCAATGGCAAAGGTTTGATTGATTGTTTTACCGTCAAACTCCAAAATTGGAAGTTGGCCAAATGGTACACCTAAACAAATAAACAAAAAATATTAGCCAAAAACTAAAACAGATTGATTATCTGTAAAAGTGATTCACGGGATGACTAGCTGATACATCTATATAATTATATATTATTTATACGCCAAGGCCTTTTTCTTAATTGTCGGAAATAGATAAAACTTTAGAAATATTATAAGTATATTCTGCATCAATACATCAAATTAGTAGCAACATTTTGTAATTATATATTCTTGTCCTCAAAAAAACAAGGTCTTTATTTTAATTACCAAATATATATATTTATTCTTGATTTTAAGAAGCTCTGCTACGGAAGAGTTCCTCACGCAGTTTGGGTAAAAGTCGTGATGATATGTTAATTTTTTCTGTATCATAAGATTGACTTACTTGATTTTAAGGCTGGCCAATTTTCCTTCTTAATACGACAATCTTCAAATTCGATTCCACCGTAATGAAAGAGGAATCTGATTGGTTCAGCCAAAGCAGGAAGGTCGAAGTAGGTGAGTTTATATTTTGGAGCCATAATTCTGAAAAATATTAAATTTGTTAATTTAAACAACTATCGATGATTTAGTAAATCTATTTCAGATTGTTAAAACAAATATTAGAAACGTGTCTATGGAATAATAATAAAATTATATACCTTGAAGTATTTGGAAAATGTATAGCTCTTCACTCTACGGTAGATAAGCGACAAATGATAGCGGTCGTAATAGAGGAATCCGGTTTATATAAATGCGACGAGGCGTAACCATTTTTTATGATGTCCAATGACTCTTCAAATTTGTGGTGTCCTTGTAAAATAAAAAAATGTTACCACGTAATATTATACCTTCATTATTGATTTTTTGTATTGTTGTGATCGTACCGCAACCACAAATTAGAAATCAATGGCTTGTTTGGTAATAATTTCAATTATTTTAGACATGAATATTTTACGAAAATTATAATTTCAAATACAGTAAAATTTCGACTATTGGAAACGACTTGCGAGTGAGAAAAATCGTGTATTATGTACTATAAAGCATGTACATAATTAAACAAATAAACTTGGCAGGTTTTACTTTAGAGCAAAATAATAAAAATTTTAGTTGCGTTTTACAGATAGCGATAAATCATGTCAACAAACAAAATAAAGTAGATAGCTAAGTGGTATCGTGTTGGCCAGTGGATTTGAGAGCCTGAATTCGATTTCTACAGCCGACAAACTTTATATTAAAATTACCCCTGTGGCTCTTTCACTTCTAATATCTTTAGGGGCCGTGATTTGATGTCTGGAAAACGTATATCACCTACCGAGATGTACTATAGAAGAGTGTCACATCCAATAATGAATGAAAGGCGTGATGATAAATATTTACTTTATTTAACGCCAAAATAATACAATTTTTTTTAAAATACCTACCCATTAGAGTGTGACATTCTGCTGTAACAGATTTTTGAGTGAAATGCGGTTACCAGCCGTCAAATCACAGCCTTCAAAGATGCTAATGAAGGGGTAGTTTTAATGTGGTAAAGATTATTTGCCGGGTTGGGAATCGTACCCACATGCCGACTCGATACCACTAAACCACCTATCCTATCCAAAACAATACGTAATTAAATAATTTAGTTTTACATAAAAATTTTAATATTTAATATAATTTTTTCACATTATTATTTATTCACACAGTTTAAACAACAATATATTTTTATTTACAAATTCAACGTTAACAAAATTATAAAAATACTTTTAGGTAAACCTGAAGTTTAATAGAAAATCATTGCAATATTTACAAATTAGAGGGAGGGTGTAGGACGAGTATCGACCCATTTCTTGATGTTGGGTACAGCGAGGACATTATCGCGGACCTTTTGCAGGCTAGGATACTTCTCCACCAGGTCAAACTTCAACATGAAGTTTATGTAGTCCAGCAAAGCTGTAAATGTTACATCGGCCCAAGAGAGCTAGAAAAAGAAAAAATAAGATTTAATACTTAGTTTATATTTATTAGGTACATGTTAGTGTGTAATAATCAATTAGTGACTTATTGTCAATGTTATCTAAAGTGTTAATCAAGAAGGAAAAATGATAAATATTTTACCTCTCCTCGGATGAAATATCCGTTATTAGCTTTGGCAATAGCATCCATCTTGCCTAGCATGAATGGCAAAACTTCATCGACGAGTGGTACACGTAATTTTTCCTTTAGTTCCTCATCGGATTGATAACTGTATTGACCAATTTCTAAAAAAAAAAACATATAATAGAATAAATTCTATTACAATAATCTTGAAAAATTTGAAACTTGAGCACTTGTATTATTCTAAATAAAACATTCTTATTAATTGATAAGTAACAAATAGTTTACTACTCTTATCTATTTATAATTATTAAGCAAACAAAAACATATCTTTATATTTCTTCAAGATACATACATAAAATATAAATATTAGAAACAGTATTTTGGACTTACTTAAACGGAGATCATTAATGTTGTCAACCATGGCATCAATTTCCATTGCATGGATATCATCTTTGCCTGCCAGTTTTACCAACTTGGCGACATAACGAGCAATAGCTAAAGTCTGATTGATGACTTTACCATCGATTTCCAAAATCGGAACTTGACCGAAAGGAGTTTCTAAGCAAAAGAAAATAGATTTATAATTCGCCAAATTTTCAAACTATTTCAATATGGTAATTAATAAAATTAGTAGCAATATCTTTATAATTATATGTTCTACTAAAACCATGATCTTTATTTTAAACACCAGAAGTATAGAATAAAAAACATGCATCTTTTAATGTATCTTATCTGTAATGAGATTGAAAAATGAGGATTTACTTGGTTTAATTGCGGGCCATTCTTCTCTCTGAAAACGAACATCTTCGAATTCGATTCCACCGTAAGAGAAGAGAAATCTGATTGGTTCAGCCAATGCAGGGAAGTCAAAATAGGTGAGCTTGTATTTTGGGGCCATGGTTCTGGAAAATTATACAACATTTATATAAATAAAATAATTAATTTGTATTTGTCTGAAATCCATATGCATATAAGATAAATATAAAGAAAAATATTTATCTCCTATACTATAATAATTTGTTTATTTAAATTATTAAGCTATTACTGTACAATAACGAATCATCTTAAGTTATCAAACATAATGATAAAAAAATTATCTTTAGTTTACTCAAGTATAATTAGCAAAATACTTAAAAATTTTACAAAAATACTTATGTAATTCGTTATCTTTTGTAATTGTGTATGTACTTTAAAATATTTATTAAACACTGTAATCATAAAACAAATTTGATATCTTGAATAAATATTTGAAAATGTTAAATTAATAACATCCTTTATAATTCGTTCGCGTAACATATTAATATCTATTATCTTTTAATTAAGAAACAACACGTCATATTTAAATTTAAACTAATATCTGTATTTTCACGTGAAATAAATAAATTAAACATATTATTTATAAGAATACTTTTTACTTTACTGTATTGCAAATTACACATCAAAATCTACTGTTTTAATGATGGCATAAATGCTTTTTATTCCATTAAAAAGTATTATTACGTAAACAGCACCAATTAAACTCAATTAGCAGTTTTTATACAAATATTCGTTGGACTTGTTTATTAATTTATTCTAAGAATAATTCTAAAAATAGTGTTGGTACATATAACCGAAACAATATTCGAAAAGTGTAAACTATCATAATATTCGGGTCATATATTATAAATTCAACTGACAAACTGTATCTACTTTAACAATGAACATGATCAATTTCATTAATTGAAACAATTACCGGCTTTAACAATAATTTATTTTAAACGCTTTCGAAAATACTTAAAAATCGATTAAAATCGAAAAATAAATGACATACCTTAAAATGTTGTGAAAATTTGCACTTCTTCTCTGTACGACAGACAAATAACAAATGGTACCAGTCGTGGGACAGCCGAATCTTTTAAATTGATGGAATGTTGCGCAAGTGTACTCGATATCTCAGTGGCAATAAACATTTCTCACATTCTTGCATTACTCGACAAAATTAAACATGAAACAAATCATGGATATTATACAGCAATAAATCAATTTCTTATATTTTTAGTTGATCAGTGGTACTAAAACCCTGAAAGAGTCTTGACTTACTTTTGGAGTTTTTTCCATTCTTTCCTGTTTTGTGCTCTCCTTTTCGTTTACTTATATATTAAAAAAATAAATTCACACATGTATAATCATTCATACATTTTACACAACATGCTTGCATACTTACTTACACCTTAAAAGGTGTGTTTGGCAAAATCATATATTATTATTATTCTTTATAAAACCATTTCAATTTTAAATATTTAATTATTTATGCTATTCTGTACAACAGAAACTGAATTCCAATTATAGTAGATGATCTGGACTCACTGAGTCGCTATTTAGAAGTTCATATATATTTAATTATAATATATTACTTTTAGTTCTCATTTATAAATTTTATTTTATTTACATTTTCTAAACATCACAATGAAAACTTAGACGGATAAATACAAAGAACAATGACTTTTAGTAGATACTATACTTTATGAATCAATTATTATATTTGCGTATATTTATTTGTTTTGTGCAAAATGAAGATGTAAAAGTATTTCAAAAATATGAATATATCTGCATGCCTACATGTTGCAATAAAATGAAAAAGTATGAGATACTAGCAGCTGCAGGACATGTTTTTAGGACGTTTATCGACATAAGCTTTGATGTTGGGGATAGCAAGGACATTATCCCGAACTTTTTGCAGTCCTGGATACTTCTCCACCATGTCGAACTTCAGCATAAAATTCAGGTAGTACAGCAAGGCTGTGAATGTTACATCAGCCCAAGAGAGCTACAAACAAATTTGGAATGCTTTAAAGAAAAATAATAATAAAAATATTATGTCACCTCTTTCCGGACTAAGTATCCGTTATTTGCCCGGGCAATGACATCTAATTTGCCCACCATGAACGGAAGAATTTCATTGACCAGAGGCACGCGTTTCTTTTCTTTCTGTTCTACATCGGGTTCGTAATTATATTCAGCAATTTCTAAACAATACAAAAAATAGTATGACTAAAAATAAATGAAATATAAATAAGAAAAATATTACTTAGACGGATATCATTGATGTTATAAACCATGGCATCGATTTCTAAGTCATGAATATCATCTTTGCCAGCCAGTTTGACCAATTTGGCAACATAGCGAGCAATGGCCAAGCTCTGATTGATAGTTTTACCATCGAACTGTAGAATTGGAATCTGGCCGAACGGCACATCTAAACAAAAAAGGGAAATAATTGATTTATAACATAATAGAGTACATTGTGGGTTCGAATCCCACATTAAAATTATCTCTGTGGCTCCAACTACACTAAAATGTTTGGGGTGCGTGATTTTGAAGGATAAATATATCACTTACCGAGATCTGCTATGGGAAAATTGCTACACTCGATAGTGGATAATATATTTATTTATTTATAAGGCGATTTAAATATTAGAAGCATTAGAGGTGTATATATAAAGATGAATAGATGGAGTAAAATGAAAGGATAGAATAAGAAATGAGGTATTAAGAAGAATAGAAGTAAAGGCAATGATGAATAAAATAAGGAAATGAAAGCAGAACTGTATTGGGCATAACGTAAGGAGGGAGTATTTTTTTAAAGAAATTATGGAAATCATAGTGAAGGGTAAAATAGGAAGAGGCAAAATAAGATATCAAATACTGTATGACATAAAGATTGAGGGAATGAAAAGCTTAGAAGAAGACCAATGGAGAATGTAAACGGAACCATGACAAGACCTGTCATCTGGTAGAATACTTGGCTGAATAATTACTTGGTTTCAAGGTGGCCCATTTCTCTCCTGCAACGCGAACATCTTCGAATTCAATTCCACCGTACGAGAAGAGGAATCTGATTGGCTCAGCTAAGGCAACAATATCAAAATAGGTAAGCTTGTATTTTGGTGCCATGGTTCTAGAAAAAAATTAAAATTTTATTAAACCTTTTTGCTATCTGTCATATAACTGAAGATTGCTGCAAAAATATATACGAAAATGATTAAAAGGTAATTATATTTTTTAAACAAATACTTAAAAATGAGAAAATTAATCACATCCTTGTATAAATAATTTCACAAATATTATTATTAATGATGAGCAATGCACCGGTATATAAATATAATTAAGCAAGTACAATGAATTAATTAACATGATTAATCATTATAATAATCTAATTACAATAATTTAGAACTTTTTAAAATTAGTCCTATTTTCGTATATAGTATTTGTAATGAAATGTAAAATGAATATGGAAAATAGAAATATTAAATGCACACCTTAATCGAAAAAAAATTGGGCCTCTTTTATGTTACGATCAACGAACAGAAAATGGTACCGGTATTCAGATACTGAATCTTTTTAAGGTAAAAATTTACTCATTATCAAAATACTGGATCAAGCTTAAATAAACAAAACATATTTAAAATATATTCTTTCTTATTTACATAACTTACATCTTCTATGTCCTTGGTCCGTATCTGGAAACTTACAAAAATCTTAATACTAACAATTTTAATATCTTGCAATAAAAAATAGCATGTTTAATCATATTTAGTAGTAGTCAATTGTTTTATATTTCATTTTAATATACTTAATAATTTTTTTTTAAATATTTGTTTGGAAATGATATCTATAAATTTAATTTTTAATAAAGTGCCAAAAACCAAGATAATATAAAGAAAAAAATATTGTTGTACAATTTATTTTGGTTGTTTAATTTAAAAATTGAGCATTTTAACTGTTGAGAGCCACTTGAATCAGTTAGTATATTGACCTTGGTTTCTGATAGTACTCAGTGATCAATTTAAATCTCTAATTGTGCTTAGTTTATTTTATTTGAAAATCATTCATTTCATTTCTAGAATAATCTTTATTTACTCTTCTAATTCAAGCCTAAAATTAGATAAAATTTTGTTTACTCATTTCGAGAAATGCATGTTCATAGTGATAACAGATAATAAATTTTATCTCAAACCTCCTAAAAAAATTTATCATTTAAAAACATCTTAACTCAATATCCAACTGTAACCTTTTCTCCTAATACGCTAATTTTAAATCAATTATACTAAATTTAACATAGTACGAAAATATTTTTATTCCAATACATTTTTATGACAAATAATTGCAGAACCATAACATAAGTTTTTAACAATTAACATTTATGTTATCACATTGATATTTAAAATTCTGTTTTGGGACGGCTATCAATATATTTTTTGATAGATGGGACGGAAGTAACGTTGTTACGAACGGCAGCAAGATTTGGATACTTCTCTGTCAAGTCGAAACCAACCATGAAGTTCAAATAGTCTAGGATGCCAACGAAGTAGATATCAGCCCAAGTCAACTATAGACGAAATAAATTCATTATTTTGAAGTATGATTATCAGCCGTTAAATTACGACCCTCAAAAACGTTAATGGTAAAGATATTTAACGATTTATGCTAGCATGTAAGCCGATTATTCAAGTGCTTATGCATGTACAAGAAAACAGTTTTTTTTATGTTTTTAAGCTCCGACACAAAATAGATAACACGGAATCTCTTTTGTTTCAACTAGGAGTTGTAGAAACTTGTATTATACACAAAAATTGCGCCTCTATGTCAATTTTTGACACTAACAGCTTAGACAAAGACAGATCAAATTTGTCTTCGTTTGTACATTTATTTAATCATAGAAATATACTTCCTACGATATCAATATTGTATTCTTAGCGAAATCGAACTATAGTAACTAGAATTTTATAAAACTACAGTAATTATAAAATATGGAAGTGACAATAATTAAAATAGATCAAAGAAAAAAGACATTGCGTTATTTTTAGATGATTTTTCTTCCTTTGTTCTCTACAAATGTCATTTTTCATTAATTGACTTATGGTACTATTAATTGTAATTTGTATTGCAAGTTTTCAAATGCTTCCACTAATTGATAACTGTTATTGCTAATTCGTAATTCTAATAAGAATCAAATTAAAATTTGATAAAATTGTACCATGAAAGAAAATTATGTGCGACCTACATTTTATACTGAATTTCAAACCACTCAGACTCAATTGTCATTTGATTTGAATTAAACTAACTGATAATACAAATTAATATATTTTTATTTTATCTGTATATTCAGATATGAGAATTTTACTTTATTATTAAATAAATAATAATAAGTTGGACGAATATGAACTGCCGAAAACATTAAGTTTTTACTTTATAAAATAAATGATTACCTACTGGAAAAGTACTCAATTCGCAATGTAATGTCAAGGACAACATACATTTTTACATTAATATTAGTCATCGTCAGTGGTAATAATTATAGCCACAAGTTTATATCGCAAATTATTTTAGATGACAAAACTGTTTACTGTATTTGGGTACATTACAAGTATTATTACATGATAAATTTTATTTAATTATAATACTGAGAAAGAAATAATATTGTTCTGTAAATTATATCCCAGTGTTAATAGATAAATATGCATATAATTATTTTATTTGCTGAAGAGAGAAGTCAATGACGAATCATTTATGCACAGTAATAAATAATTATCATAATTCCTTTTTCATATCGTTATTAATATTGTACTTAACATTATCAGAATATATAGAAGTTGATTTTAAAAAGAAATATTTATCAAAACGGGAAATATATCAACACATGACGAAAGAACATTTAAATAACTAACATGCATAGCATAAATCAACTCGTATCTCAACCTAGAGGCACGTGTACATTCCCAATATAAAATATGTAATATAGCTATTCCAAACTTTATGGGCAATATGAAAAGAATTGCATGTTATTACAAACATAAAAGGCCGGTTTTTCAATCTCCTAACAAGATACCTGATAAATTTCAAACAAAATATCGTAGTACAAATTATGAAAATTATATTAACTCTTATATTTTAGACGTACAAATTTATTAGGAACTTGGTTAGAAGATTGAAATGCCAACCAAAAGATGAACCAAATATAGAACATACAGGTTTTTAGAAGTTAAAACTACAATTTTGATTTCAAGGTTTCAACGAGAATTTAATATTTTTTGTGAATTATACATTATAATGTTTAGGGCCGATATTTCAATATTCTATTAAATTTGTTTATATAATTTTCATAATTTGAACTATGATTTAAATGTGATATTTTTGTTTGTTTGACAGATACATTTATTAGGAACTTGTTACGAGATTAACACATCGGCCTTAAGTAGGTACGCTAATTTAACTATATTTTTATTTTCATTAGATATGAACGAAAATGTAAAATTTGCGATTTTTTAAATTATTACAATTTATTACGTTTTCTCATATCGCTTTTAATTTTGTATCTAAACATCAGAATATATTGTAATTGCTTAAAAATAAATACATATTTATCAAAAATGGAAATGTAATTAATATACGGCGATCGAGATAGAACATTTAAATAATTAATATGCATAGCTCAATTCGGTATAAATTTCTTGAGCCAGTACGTCATTTTTTTTCCAAAATATTTTTATTAAAATAAAAAATGTAGATCCCCTTTATAGTAAATAATTAATTTTTCAACTGTCCATTTTTGAAATGTGAGAAAAAGTTGTATTTTTTATGAAACGAATAGGTTAAAAATAATTACATATTGTTTTCTTTTTATTTTATAACACAACCTTGAGCATACCGTATAATTTGAATGCATGAGTGCTTAGTAAACGGTAATAAACAATCAATATAATTAATATCATATTGTTATCGCAAATACATACTGCATTAATTAATCAGCAACCAGATAATATTAATAAAAAGTAAACAAATAAAACAATTAAATAAACTTACTTTTCCACCAACAAAATATCCCTTATTAACTTTGGCAACAGCATTTAATTTCGTGAGAATGTATGGCAAAGATTCGCTGAGAAGTGGTTCTAACTTCTTTTTCTTGAGTTCTTCATCAGTTTCGTACCAATAATTGACAATTTCTGCAAAAAATCGATATTAATTTAAGTTTAATAGTAAGTTATAGTAATTTTCTTACTCAAGCGAAGATCGTTAATGTTGTCCACCATAGCATCAATCTCCAAATCTTCAAACGCGTCGCTGCCGTTCAGTTTGACTATTTTGGCCACATAACGTGCAATGGCATTGCTTTGATTGATAACTTGTGAATCAATTTCTAAAGTTGGAGCTTGGCCAAATGGCATGGCTATAGTAATAAAACAAATTATTTATTATATTTATGATTTAATTAAAGTTATTATATTACTTGGCTTCACAGATGGCCATTGTTCCCTTTCAATACGATTATCTTCAAATTCGATTCCTCCGTAATGAAACAGAATTCTAATTGGTTCGCCCAAAGCAGTAAGGTTAAAATAAGTCAACTTATATTTCGTTGCCATTTTTCTGAAAAATTTAATTTAATCAAATTTTTATCATTATATCAGCTTTCTTAATATTTTACGGAAAATTATTTTGATAAATTTATCGTGAAAACGTAATTAATTTTGTTATTATTTTTAATTTTGTTTCCTTTCACTTTGGAGAAAAATTTAGCATATTGAATGAAAGTAATCATTCATCAAATTTAAACTATTACTAGATAAATTTATTTAATGACAGACATACTTACAAGTTGAAAACTGTAAGCAAGCCAAGCAGACCTTGTTTAATACTTTAGTAAACAAACGGAAGAATCGAACTGATTGATAAAAGCCGGTTGTCAACATTTAAAAATAGAATTTTTGATTTAACCAGTGGTACTCAAACTAACAAACGCGTTGCGCAACTGCTACAAAGTTGGCGTGATGTAAAAAAACATATTTTTATGAAATTTATAAATAGTTATAACTTTTAAAACATATCAACGTTTATAAGTATGTAAAATAAATAATATTAAATAATTTTTAATATATTTTTCATTTATTTTTTATGTTGGTCAGGCTTCCGTTTATGACCAAATTCAGATTGAAAATTGACAGTTCTCAAATTTTGTTGAAGAATCATTGTTGTACGGTGATTTTTGACCACAATTATTATAATTTTGTAAATTATACAAAAATTAGTACAATACAATGACGACTGATAAGGATAAGGCAAAGGTAGATCTTGGTCTTTTGGAAGAAGATGATGAATTCGAAGAATTCCCAGTTGAGGGTATGTAAATATTTTAAATAATAACAATAAAAGATCAGTATTTAAAATTATAGAAGCATGCTTTATAAATATATTACTTTTGTCTTTAATATGATTCTAAATATTTATATGCCAAGAAAACTTTTTTGAGGTTACATTTATGACTTGCATTTCTTTTTAGATTGGACGGGAAAAGACAAAGATGAGCAAGATATTAGTGTATGGGAAGATAATTGGGAGGACGATAACATTGAAGATGATTTCAATAAACAATTAAGGTAAATTGTTTACCACTTAACACTAAATAATTTAAATCTATAATTCTGTTTCAGAGCTCAACTGGAAAAGCAAAAAAGTAAACCAGCTAATTAATTTTTAAAATTAGATTAAAAATTAAGTTGTAATATGTTTTTTGATAAATAAAACTTGTAAAACTACTTTCAATTATTTATTATTATAAGTAAAAACAAATAAAATGATTATAAAATATCAGCATTATATCTTTCTGTCTCCGTCCTAGCTCCTACGGCACATGTTAACAAACTCTGAATTGTTCGTTCTTCGCCTGCTCCGTACACGTAACCGTTGGCCTGAAAAGTTATTTTTTACGTCTTTATTTTAGCTCTAAATTTACTTGTACTTAACGCAATAAATGTGTTCATAAAAAATATATAATCGTATTTAGTTTTCTTTTAAGAAAATACTTATTAATTGATTAATTCTATTATAATTTAGAGAAAATAAACTCAGCCAATAGCAGGATTTGAATCCGAGGCTCTTAAGTTCCGGTAAAGCGATTTATTAACAAGAATATGCAGGTCTCATTTAAATTTTACTTTAGTTTTATTCGCATGATAAGACAATTAGAGGTTTACGTAAACTAGTTTATAAGATGTTTCATCGGAGACAAATTTTTCTTTCTAAAATTATAGATGATATAATCTTGTTCATTATTTGTTACGTAAAATGTTAAATGTCTGAAATAACAATGGAGGTTGTTTTTGTGTTTAAAGATATAAAGAGCAAAATATTCTTACTTTATCTGCAGCGTTCTTCAGATTTATGAGGCTCTGATCAGAATGAGCTTCTAATAGTACAAAACTGACAAGGCTATAGTCTTCAATAAGAGAAACTAAAGCTTCGTTCAACTTTTTATACTTCTTCGTAAAAGGTCCATCATTTAACACATCTAATAGATAGTCTAAATTTAATACGTCGGTATAAAAATCTATTCCAAAATCTAATTCTGTTGAATGTTCCTTCAGTTGATCAGCCTAATTTACAAAAATAATTTTATGTTACATTCAAAAATATAACAAATATTTGACACATCAGATTCCATTAAATAATAAGCCTCTTTATACCAGTGGCGTAACTATTTTTTTTTTGTTCTTAATGAAATCTTTTGTTCTAATAAACTTTAGTTAGTAACAAACCTTTGTTAAAACGTTGACATGCGGCAATGCAATTTGCAACATTGTTGATAATGATAACAACAGAGTAGAAACAAATTTCCACGCATCGGAACAATAATGAGAATCCACCAGATGTACAACACATAAATGAAAACCTAAATCTTGCAGTTTATTGAATATATTTCTAATAGATCCATGGTGTGTAAACAATTCTACTTGTCCAGGCAAATCGAAAATCAAATAGTTTTCTTCCAAACTATGTAACTTTTCAAGTAACCAATCAAAGTTTTCTTCTAAATATTCCATACAATATACTAAAGCTCCATTTGGACCTAAATTCAAGTCTGTCATGACATCATCAACTGAAATTAGCTCCATAATATCAATGACAGGCTTATATTCCATATTATCATTGGCGGGATCTAAATTTACAACTCCGCATTTTCTTTTCAATTTATCTCGATATAATTCTAAAGATTTGGAGCAGTAAGTTGTTTTTCCTGAACCTGGGGGTCCAATTACCAACTGTCCAAATATTGATTTTGTTATTTTTACCTTCTTTGCTACAGACATTATGAAGAATTTATAACAAATTATTCTTCAAATTCAATAACGCATCAACTACAGCTTTAACTACTTCTGGTTCATACTTTTTAAGACACAAAAAGAGACAAAGTTTTTTGTCTGTGTCTATTTTTTCAGCTATGAATCTAGCAGCTGCTAGTTCTTCAGGATTTTCTCGTCCAGAGACAGGTTTGACTGTATAAACAACTTCAGCAACACTGTCTAAATTTTCTACTGTATCTTTAGTTACTGTTAGAAGTGATCCTAGTTTTTGATACTGAGATGCAATGATTAACGTACGGTCCGAATGATCTGCATATACTACTTCTGTATCAATTCCGTCAATTGTAGCACAAATTGATTTGTAAAAACTAGGTGCTGATGTACTATTTTCTGATAACGACATGGATTCCATTAGGTTATTACATTCCATATTTATTATTCAAAAGTTTGAACATATTTTTGTCTTTTCTGAATAATATAAATTGTTCTGAGTTGTATTCTAACCTGTAAATAAAATTAAAATGTTAGTATTTAGTCACGATAAGAAGCTATAGGTGGCATTGATTGTTCTAAAAGTTCAAACATATTTTAACAAAAAGTTTAATTTTTTTACAGAATCTAGAAAAATCTATATTATTAGAATTTGAATCATTAAAGCAAATATTGTATTTTTGAAAGTCATATATTTACATTTTATTTTTGTATTTATTAACAAATGTATTCCAAACAGGAATAAAAAAGCTTTTTCTGAGTAAAAATTTTCAACAATAACAAAGGTTTATGATTATTATGTTTAAATGTGTGTGTTTATTGTTTTAATATGTTTGAGAATATCCTACTGTAATAAATAATCAGTGTATAAATAAATAATTGAGAGAATGATTTCTAAATTGTGAATAAAATATTCTAATTGTATAAAATTATTTAGTTCATTCTTCCGTGAAAAATTTTAAAAAATCAGTTAGCATGACGTCATTACTCTATTCTACATTCATTGGGCTTTCCGTGGAATGAGGTTAGAATAAAGCACAATCGACCCAACAAGAACAAGATGACGTCAGACGCAGTTTAGTGGTGGGGATAGTAGGTTATGACGTAGGTGACGCAAATACAAGACGGTAAATGTCGAATGCTAGCCGAAGCGACAATTTGAAATTAGTAAATGCAGATATTTTGGTGTGCATGTGTGTGTGATAACGTGTAAATATTACAAATAAATATTATTAACAAATTATGGAAAAAAGTGCTTGTGTAAATTTTCTATTTTTAATATGGACAATATTGGGATGCCTAATCGTGGAAAGTAAGTTGTTATAAGTTATTTTATAAATATTTTCTAACTTAAAATAACACGACAGTATATCTTTCTTTCAGAGATTTATTTAGATTTTTCTGATAAAATTGTTTTTTAGTGTCATTTTGATAAAACAAGATCAATAGAACAAATTACAACAAAATGATCATAAATTATTAATTCGATTGTCTATGTTCCACATTTTTATTTAAATGAGTTTTCATTAAAATGTTTAATTTAGACTTGAACATAAATCTATAAAATTTTATTTGATAATCAATGACTTATAAATAACTTGTAATAAAAGAGAAAATACATAATTAAAGCAATATATCAATGAAGTGTTAAATAAAATCAGATAAAAACAATGAATTTCTAGCAAACAAATAATAAATGATAAGCTCAATCGCTGAATAATTAACCAATGAAATTATAGGGCAATTTACGTCAGATAAATACAACTGTTCCAAACTGGGTTAAACGAGACAATAAAAATTGACTAAATTCAAGTCGATATTCTACTGTCGCATCCGCATTTTGTAGCAACATTCAGGTTAAAAATCAACGAACTTAGGAAAAGCTGATTATCAGGCTTGGAAGCTAATCTATATTTATTAAGTTTAATTTTTATATCATATTATCGAGGGGGTCTATTCAATCATTTCTAAGTTTTCCTAGGGTGGAAAAAGCAAATGTAGGCAACTAACCTAGAAATAGGTTACGGTACGCAACGGTACGACACGTTGGGAGGAGCCTAAGCCACCCCCGACGCCCTGCGATGACGTTAGGGTGGGAGAAGGGGAGAATCCACTGCTCGACTGCTCAATCGATAATAGCGTACATATATATATGCGATACCTCAAAAAGTCATGCGACCTTCAAGATGAAATGTTTAAAAGGGAAACAAAAGATTGTACGCCTAGGCCTACTTACTAAATTTGGGATAACAATATTTTTTTAAACATTATTTCGAAAATTCAATCACAATTTTTATTTAAAAAACTCTGATAATGAACTCAATATTAATAAACTTTATTTTTTCATATCAAAAATGTTTAATTCAGTTTTTAATTAATACAAAATTATATATATATATATATATATTTCATAATTAGGCATGATCCCTGCAGAATGCAAAAAAATACCCCACAAAAAATTGTTTAGCCAAATTTTTATTAATAAGTTTTTAAAAATTACCTTGAAAATATTATTAATATCTATTATATTGGGAACAACGCCAAAAAAATGATATTTAATTATCAAGAATTCTACAGACAGTGACCTATTTCCTTGATAATAAAAAATATCATATACGTTTCCTCTGATATTATATCATTCTGCTCATAGTGCGCATCCTTAATTTTTATTTAAAAAAGAAAAAAAAACATAAAACCAACCCAAAGTGCTACAAAAAGTAGTAAATAAATATGCTAATTTATTTTGTGTTTTTCAAAATAATTTAAACATTAATATATCAAATAAAAGATGCAAAAATAATCCTTAAATCTTTGTTTCTAAAAGAAATTGTAGTCTGCTATTTAGTGTATCTTTAGTGACGTGCTTATATCGGCTCTATTTTTGTACCGAACTTTAATATAGATAATACATCATAGTAAAAATATAAATAAATAACGGAATATTTTTAAATTTGCTTATGCCAAATAAATATTATCAAAGGCACAATTTGTATTTTCGAACTAATTTCAAAAGCAAAAATTATTAATATATATTTTATTAACAATGTTTTAAAATTAAGAGTCAGATTAAATTAAAATTTAATGATTAAACACTTTCGAAAGAAAAATGAACCGATTATCGTGGAGCCTAAGCTAACGTGATCTACGTTAATTTTATGCTAATGACACAAATCAAGTCTTGACTTCTCATTTGTTTTCTTAATTAAAGCATTTTCTTAATTGAAATCAAACGTACCAAATGGCATGATAATAAATTTTCAGTATTAATTGAAATTAAGTTAAATTAATATGAAAATTCATTATGATATTGTTACATAACTTTAAATGAACTATTTAAGTACTATACATTTGCTTTAATATTAGTTGAAAATATAAACTTTTTACTTAAAACTTTATAGCTCACGAAACAATATTGACTGAACATTAAAATCATGTAATCATATATTATCTCAACTCGGTTCGACAAATAATTTTCAAACAAATTAAAATTAGTTCTGTGGCTATGGGAGAATGCCATACCCAGCAATGGGCAAAAAGAGTGATGATATATTTATTTTTTTAAAACGACAATTACCTTTTTTATCCAGCCTATTTAGCTATTTTCTTGACAAGTGATCCTTGCCAGAAACATATTTGAACTTAGTATTTTGTTTAATTTGAATATATCGGCTAGAGTGGATGTGGGATTAGTGGATTTAGAAAATGATTATCAGATTTCCAGCAAAAGTAAGAAATATACTTTTGAATAATCATTCTGATAAAATAACCAACTGGGTATTTAAGAAAATAGCCAATCAGTCGTATTAATCGTAGTTGGAACAGTGTAAAAGAAAACTTAATAAATTGAGTCATAAAATGAGTATGAAGGCAAGTCAAAATTGAAGTGTCATTTCCCAGCAATTGCCGTTAGAAATTCTGCGCACGTATGAAAATCCGTTGAATAAACTCTTTAATTGAACAAACCTCTCAACTTACAATAAACTACACCTGTCAGCGGTTTTTGTTCTTATTATTCTCCTTGGCAACGTACGTGACAGTTGTTGGTTGCAGGTTCCGCCGGCAGAGGAGCGCAATGGAATCGGAATCCCGAAGAACCGGAAGAGAATAAATCGATTAAATGTTACAAGTGCAATTCAGCGAACGATCCAAACTGTGCAGATCCTTTCGAAGCCTACACGATCGGAATTGTGGACTGCTCGTTGCTGCCCAGACCAGAACACTTGGAACCCAATATCACGGCCACTATTTGTAGGAAAACTGTGCAGAAAAGTAGGTACCCTACAGTACCTTGGCGATCCTGAAATAAGACATAACTTCATTACTCTTTATAAATTATATTCAAACATTTTTTAGGCTGCTAATACATAAATAGTAAAGTAATCTGTCAAAGACCACTTTACGGCCGCTTTAGTCATTAATTTGTTAAAAATTGTAAATTAATCATTTCTTTTCGGAGCTTCATAAATTTCAGGCAAAGTATTAAAAAACTTGCTGTTCTTATCCTGTTCAACAAATTAAGAACTGTAGTTATTTTATTTTTAAGTTTTAAAATATTTTGACAATAAACAGATTGTTTTGTTAATTATTGTTTAGATGACAGCAAGATACTCTATACGTGACATTAATCAATTAGATCCGATATTTATTTTTAAATAGAAATTTATAACTTTTTTGATAGATATCTCAAAGTTCAGATTAAAGCTAAAAAAATAATCTTTTTTCAACCTTGATACACAAATAACTATTTTTAAAAATTAATTATCTTGTATAACTGGACGCACCCGAACAAATAAAACAGTTTTCAATAATTTGACGTTTAATTTAGAATATGAATTTTTAATAATTTTCTGATAACATCAGTAACGTCATGTTAGAAGAAAGATTGTTTATATGTATTTTATAAATTCGTGTATACGTATACTGTCTTATCAATATAATATTTTGGGATAGTGAATCACTTCTCCAGATGAAAAATCATTATACGGAAATGTCAGATTTTATGGAAGCATTTCTTGAATTCTAACTTATTTGTTCCGCATTTTTGTGGGTCATTCCAATATTCCAATACATTATCTTTGTGACATTTATGGAATCAGATATCAATTTATCATCAATACGAAGGGAAACTATTTACAAATCAAATTTTATTTCTAATTATATTTACATAGAACAGGAATATTTTGAAAGTCAAATATGTACTTTTAATCGAAAAGTTGATGAACACAAAAAATTTATATAATCAATCAATCAGAAATTTATTTATATTGAAATTTAAAGAAAATAAACCATTTATCAAATACTAATAATAAATATGGTTCGTTCAGAAAATATACTTTGGTATTAAAACATGATAAACGCAAATAAAAATTGGTGGCAGTTAATATAGTCTATTTTTACCAGTAAAAATAGTAACAACTAAATTCTAAAATAGCCTAATTAGTGACAGTAATTTCTAAAATAAGGTCAATTTATAATTTACTGTTTCATGGTGGCATTTTTTCTTTAAATTAAATTGATACGAAGGAATAGAATACACAAAAAAAGAGATAAATTCGGGTAAATACAGTAAAAAAAAGAATAATTACACCCTCGATTAATCAGTAAAAAGAAACCCATTTATCCAGTAACACAAATACTTTTACTTCTACAATTTTTTCCAATCTTCAATCCATTACAATCATTGCAGTTTTCAGTGCTGCCATTCTAAACAACAGAAGAACAAAAACCCTACACCGAACAAAAAACAAACAGTTTCAGTCACGATTACCAGCAATTTCTTTCTTTCTTCGAACAGTTTTCGTCCACGCGAGAAAATCAAAAATACCGGCTTGCACGAACGTCCCAAAATACGAGTACAACCTAGATTCCCGCAGACTGTCGGCACTTGTTCGATTTTAGGTGATTTTATTGGCAGTTTTGGACGAAGTCGTTATTCGTTACCTAGGATACAATACCGGCATCTTTATCTATTATCTGTATTACCGTCGTGGACATGCGATGTTAATATTACGACGTGGAACTGAATCAACACTGACGGCTGCTTTTGTTATATGAATATTAAAACAGACAGCTGTGGCTTCGTGATTAGAACAATTGTCTCACAAGATACAAGTTTTCCATTACTTTTACTTATTAAATTTAGAAAATAAATTTTAATTTAGCTTTTAAATATACTATTATAATGACGATTTTAATTGTGTAATTATTGATACATAATGCCATATATATATATATATATATATATATATATATATATATATATATATATATATATATATATATATATATATATATATATATATATATATATATATATATATATATATATATATATCCAGCGGGGAATAATAACGAGAGAATAATGATCATTATTGACAACGTAAAAAATATTTTTTGAAATTCGCAAAACTAATTGCACATTACTTGAAGCAAACATTATTCGTGCGACTGGATTGATAGATTACAGTAACGAATAAAAATTAGTAAATATTAAAATTAATTTAATTGAAATAAAATTAAATTCCCCTATAAACTATATAATTGGAATTAAGTTCCTGTTGTACAGAAAAGTAACAAAATAAATTCCTTCCGAATGCTTCGGTTATCGAATTTTAGATAAACATACTAAAATCGCATTAATCTTACATATGATCTCATTTCTAAATAACAAATAATCTATAATATAAAACATGAGTTCAATTTTGGTTTAGGTAGTTCATGAACATTTTTATAGCGATACTTAACGATAGTAAAGAAAATAAACAGACTTTATAGTCTTGTTTTGGATTACGGCCAGGCGGATATAACTAATCGTTCAATACTCTTTATATGTCAAACAATAGAAACAATAAATTAATAAATTAGTATAAATTTATAATTCTATTTAAGTACACATCGATCCGTTCACTTTTATTCATAAAGAGAATATATTAACAGGATGTTGCAATTTTCAACCAAATGATTCATGATTACAACGACTAGTAGCACAAACTCTATTTTTACTTCCTTGTACGAAGTAAAGGAAGTATTGTAATCGCGAAAATTCTCGGAAAATTGAAACTTTATATTTAGGACTGTTATAACATCTAGTTGTGCACCTCCCTTTTTGGTCATTATACAACTACCGGAAGTGGTACTTTACTTGAAGCCTATAATAGATTTTCATGAAAATCTATATTCAAATATAATTTAAAACTTTCCAAATTTGGTATATAAGACTACTATTTTAATGGAAATAACATAATAGATTTTGGTTAAAATAGACTAACCGGAAGTGGCACATTACATGAAGCTGCTAACAGTTTTCCTTGAAAAAAATGGTATTATTTTAATTTTAGAAATGAATGCTACAAATAAAAGTTTTAGAGAATTAAATTCTGCGTCTAGCACATTAAGAATTTTTAAATTAGCTTTTTGCATAAACGAGATATCTAAATTTAAATATTATATATTTTTTGATTTACAAAAAAATTAAGTTTGCTATGAATTAGAACAAAAAATAAAAGATTTAATGTCAAATATGTGCAATTAAAAAAATATCTATAGTTTTCTCTGTTTTAAGAGCAGTGTATTTGGGTATTAAAATCATGCTCTTAGAACACCCAAAAATAGAGCACGCTAAAACACCCAAATCACTGGTCTTAAAACAGGCAAAAACAGAGCTTGTGCTACTAACAAATTATATTATTTGACAATATCCAAGACTGCTAAACGAAAAAATATGTTATTTTATCCGATTATTATTTTAATAATAGCGCTAAATATTTTAAGATGTAAATGGAATTATTTTTTCTAATTTTTATTTTTTTCATAATCTCTTACCGATCTATAAATTAATTTTCATAATTATATCTCTTAGATTTTCATCATTTCCTCATTCTGTTCTGTTTTACTTTTCAAACCATACTTTTTACAAAGCTGTCCTTGTATTCTTTATTAAACAGCTGTGTATATAAGTACGCAAAAATGCATTCAAATAACATAACGATGGCTTAGTGCACACATCTGTTCAGTAACATTTATCTGATTTCGCAGAAATTAAGTTTAAATAACATAGGGAAAAACCTTTCAGAATTCATATGGTATATAAATAAAAGGGGGCTTCTGGTTTAATTCTGTATATATTTAAATTCAAAAACTCGACGTTTCGGTACTTTAAACAAATACCTTCATCAGGACAGAAATAAAAATAAAATAATACATAAATGACATAAAAATAATAAACAAATGACATATAAATAAAAATAACAAGTAAAAAGACAAAAATATGTAATTTAAAAATTATAAATTGAATTTAAATATATACAGAATTAAACCAGAAGCCCCCTTTTATTTAAGTTTAAATGTTTGCACATTTGTATTATTATATCACTTTTATCTCACAAAATATTTGTTAATAATACAAATTTGCAAACCTATAAACATTTAAACTTAATTTCTGCAAAATCAGATAAATGTTATTCTTAACATATGTGTGCACTACGCCATCGATAATAATGCTAGAGTCAATTCTTCTTCTGACAGAATACCGAAATTATAATAATCTATAAAGCAATCATGAAATAGAAAAAGTAATCATTAACCAGGGTTCGTAAATATCATGATATTTATAATAAATATCAAAATATCTGATATACAGGATATATATCAGATAAATATCACTTTTTGGATATTTATTTTTTAATTTTAGTTTTTGTACACATTTATTATCACAATAGGAAATACAAAATAAATTATTACTCCTAAATAAAAAATTAACATAGGTAATGAAAAAAAGTAAATATACATTGAATGGATACACAAATATTATATAGTACTAAGAATAGTAAGAATATTTAAATAATCCTATATCCTAAATAGGGGCAAATCATCATCTTCTGATGAACTTCCTGAACATAGCGTTGCAGATAGACTCACTTGGCCAAATCCAATCTAAGTTAGTTTTTTTTTGTAGTTTCTTTTTGGTTTAAATATTTAAACATAAAAACTAATTTACCGGCTTTGGCGTTACCGAGACGATTACGTAATTGAGATTGGACAATGCCAAAAGTGGAGAAATATCGTTCCAGCCCTGCTGTGGCTGTTACAGCAGTGTGTAACTGTTCACATAGTTCAATAAATGTACTTTTATTTGTCCACTCTGACTCATTGATAGTTACACTTTTCCACCATATTAAAGGATTTGTATTTCTAAAATGAGTACCAAATAAAAATTTTGGAAATGGTTCAGACTTTGCCGTTAATGACATCACAAATGGCACACAATTTGGATTTATGTCGTTGATGTGAAGTTAGTCAAAAGCTAGTAAAGTAAGAATTATCTTTAGAATATAATTTTAACAGAATTAATGAAAGTAATAATACTGTATTTATTATAGACTATTTGATATTTTTATATAATGGATATATATCTTCGAACCCTGTTTATAAGTTAACTGAAGCACGAGAAAATTAATGCCGTTGACCGCGTTTTCATATCACATTTAGTTTTTGAGATATAGCCTCGGAAAAGTAGAAAAACTCATAAATTCGATAAATTTCACTTTTCCGGAGGTTATATCTCAAAAACTAAACAAAATATGGAAATGCGCTCAACGGCGTTGAATTCCCCGTGTCCGAATTGACTTATAAGCAAATTTTCATACAATTTTATGCAATTTAATATTTTTAATTATTTCCTAAGGGGTACCCCTTTGGTTTTTTCAGATTTTAATTCAATTTTACCAAAAATCCTTAATCGTAGGATTATTAAAACGAAAATTTACATACATATGTATTTTGACCCACTGAATCCAGTGGTACAATCTTCAAATGCATATGACTTCTGGTTTTCGAGAAAATGTTAAAAAACCGCTTTTTGCGATTTTTTTTGGCGGAAAATTGAAAAAAAATAAAAATCGCTGAAACTATGTTTATAAGTTAACTGAAGCACGAGAAAATTAATGCCGTTGAGCGCGTTTTAATATCACATTTAGTTTTCGAGATATAGCCTCGGAAAAGTAGAAAAACTGAAAAATTCGATAAATTTCACTTTTCCGGAGGCTATATCTCAAAAACTAAACAAGATATGGAAATGCGCTCAACGGCGTTGAATTCCCCGTGTCCGAATTGACTTATAAGCAAATTTTCATACAATTTTATGCAATTTAATATTTTTAATTATTTCCTAAGGGGTACCCCTTTGGTTTTTTCAGATTTTAATTCAATTTTCCCAAAAATCCTTAATCGTAGGATTATTAAAACGAAAATTTACATACATATGTATTTTGACCCACTGAATCCAGTGGTGCAATCTTCAAATGCATATGACTTCTGGTTTTCGAGAAAATGTTAAAAAACCGCTTTTTGCGATTTTTTTGGCGGAAAATTGAAAAAAAATAAAAATCGCTGAAACTATGTTTATAAGTTAACTGAAGCACGAGAAAATTAATACCGTTGAGCGCGTTTTCATATCACATTTAGTTTTCGAGATATAGCCTCGGAAAAGTAGAAAAACTGAAAGATACGAAAAATTTCACTTCTCCGGAGGCTATATCACAAAAACTATTTGATATTTTTATATAATGGATATATATCATTGCAAAAATATGACGATATATATCAAAATAAATATCATGATATATATCGATCGATATATATCTTCGAACCCTGTCATTAACATATCGATGGATTATAGATAATTATCCAGCTATAGAATAGGGCTGTTTATTTACAGACAAAAAATTCGGTAAACGCTAAGATTTGATAGAGATTATCTTTGGCGTACAACAAAAAATTAAAAAGTCTATGTTGGTATGTTTGTGTGCGATTTCCGTGATAAATTTCAGGAACTGCATACCGAAATTTTACCGGTTTACTGAAAATTTTACCATGGTTACTTTTTACCGGTAAAATCTGTTGGTTCTTGAAATGTTTGCGTCTTTTTACTACGGTAACGGTAAAACTGTAAACGTGAATGCATTGCGGTTCGTTTTCGAAATCTACTATCGTTTTGCTTGAATCTAAAAGTTCCGGGTTCAAATCACGACATTATCCAAATGTTTCTGTCGAAATTAATAACAGAGTATTTGATTTGTCAGCAAAGTTTATATTTGCTCTTAGAAAATCAAATGATGCAATTTCCCCAATTTATCAGTATAAAACAACCCTTTGTTGGAATTGCCGACTTATTTGGCAAGTTTCCTTCTGCTCAATTCAACAAAAACTTTCTACTTATATAATCAGTTTAGTTTGTAGCCGCTCGACTACTTCCAAGTATAATTGTAAAATATTGCCTTCTTCCGTGACGTCTTTATTCCCACCATATTAACACACGTACTAGTATTAGAGGTATTGGAGCGAAATAGGTGGCTGCTTTTTGGCACAAGGCAAACACCAGGGGTGTAATGAGTTCCTATTTTACATCCATCTTGATTTATAGCGAGTAAATCTGGTTTCAATTCATCATGATTATTTTTCACATTATGGCTTGTTTAGTTCTCATTGGTTAACTAATTTACGTTTCAGAGAGACTGCCCCCATAATTTTTTTTATAAAAAATGAAACAACGGACATTATTTGCAAACTGGAATTTATTTGCAGAATAATTATACATAATTTACTACTTATTGTTCTGATTATAAATGATTTAAAAGAAATAGAAGACATGTTCTAGTTCTAAAAGTGTTTTCCATATTTATTTATTTATGTTACGCTATACAACAGGAATTTAATCCCAATTACAGTACAGGGTCTGCACTCACCGAGCCGCAGTGTAAGAGTTCATACAATTTATAGCTTGAGCGCGATTCGAACTCGGGATCTCCGGATTCGAATTCCGTAATGCTATCCACACCACAATGACACAATAACAAAATTTGCCAACTGGCAGTTTGGTAATGTGGGTAGCGTTACGGAATTCAATTCCGAAGATTTCGAGTTCGAATCCCACTCAAGCTAAGAATTATATGTACTACTAAATTGCCGGACAATGTATTGTAATTGGGAGTCAGTTCCCATTGTACAGAGACGAATAAACAAATAAATAAACTTTGACCTATTTTGTAGAGATTCAGACAAAATTATATTTTAGTTTCGGGCTTAACTTTCCGTCTATTCAGCTGTAATTTCATCTTAATAGTAACAAATATGTCAAGTATTAGTAACGTAGGTAGCGTGCAAACATATTTTGTTTCTATGAATTGTAAAAACGGGTCTTCTATTACATAAAAAAATCATATATAAACAGAAAAAGTATTGGGAAATAAGTTTTCCACAACCATTGCTTCCTTAATTACTTTACAACAAAAGTTGCATAGAATTAAATTCTGCACTTAAATCTATTAATAAATACAATTCATTTTGCTTATTTCATTATTGCTAAAATTAATTTTAAAAATGAGAAAAATTTCATATTCTACCTTTTTAGTCATAAAACTGACACATACATATTCCAAATTTAATTTTAACAACTATAGAAATACTATGTAGCATGATGTAGAAGCAGAATTGAATACTCTCAACATTTATTCCTGAAAAATAATTAGGAAAGCAATGGTAACAACAAACTTATTTCTAGTGTTACTATGAAACAGTTTTCGTGGGGCATTCTATGTTTTACTGATTCTCCACATTCGACATCTTATGTAGGTTTTCTAATATTTATTTAATAAAATATCAAACTAAACACTTGTCTAAGTCTCACAAAATTCAGCCTCCAAGTCACCTTATGAGGGCATATCGTCAGAGGCTGGCTAGCACAGTTAGTAACCATAGACGCGTTTCGCTCTTATTAGAGCTCATCAGTATGGTATAACCTACTTCTTCACCTAGATCAAAGTTCACGTGAAGAAGCTGGTGACAAAGGACTGTGCCAGCAGAGAATAAGATCTCTAAAAAACGGTAAGATGACATGAGAAGTTCTGTCGAACCAGTAATGCCATCTACCGAAAAAAGCAAAAGCTACGAAATAGCAATTTAAATAAAAACAACAAAGACAAAATTAATTGTCTTTAAATGCTCACTTGGTGAAACTAGGTTTAATAATAAAATATCAAACTAAACACTTGTCTAAGTCTCACAAAATAAGAGCGAAACGCGTCTATGGTTACCAACTGTGCTGGCCAGCCTCTGGCGATGCCCTCATAAGGTGACTTGGAGGCTGAATTTTGTGAGACTTAGACAAGTGTTTAGTTTGATATTTTATTATTAAACCTAGTTTCACCAAGTGAGCATTTAAAGACAATTAATTTTGTCTTTGTTGTTTTTATTTAATATTTATTTATTTTGTAAATAATATTCAAACAAAAAGCAATTTCCATTCTATCAAAACACGTGAGAATTTACTTCCTACCGATTTCTCTGTATGACCCAAATATATTAAATGGAACCAATAGTTAAAACTATTAACAAAAAAAGCTCTTTTTCTGATTTGAACGATATTATAGTTCCGCCTTTGGCGTCACCCTATCCTAAGATTCGTAAATTAGACAAATCGTTCGGTTCCAGCAGCGGGCGGCAATCCTAGCCTCGTTGGCCGCGTGCCACAATCAATAAAGCGGCCCTGCAGAGACACACGTGTCCGTCTGCATCACGTGATTCACCACGTGGATGCGACGTGCGCGCGCTTCACACTACAGTTACTGAACTTTGCCACAGTTTCCGATGCTGTACTAATAACCTAATGTGGAAATGTCACTGCCTTTTAAATGTGGGTTTTTTCCTATAAGGGTTGTTTAAAAGTTAAAGAGAGTATAAGGTTGTATTTATATTGATTTGAATATTTTTAAACTAAAAACTGGGTATTTTTAGTTTTACGAAAAGGTTGGCACCTCCACCAAAATTTGCATGTGTTTAAAATTAACTTATAAATAAGTTTTCTACTAGCATTACTTCCCTGTTTACATAACTAGAAAATATTTCAAATATAAGTTGTACAGAACTAAATTCTGTATATTTACTTATTTATGTTACACTGTAAACAGGAATTTAATCCCAATTACAGTACAGGGTCCGCACTCACCGAGCCGCAGTGTGATAGTTTTTTATATAATTTTTAGCTTAAGTACGATTCGAATTCGGGATCTCCGGATTCGAATTCCGTATCGCAATCCACACCACCGTACTAATGGACATTAAATGGAACCAATATAAATCAATTATTACAATTCATTACTGCTTTAAATTAATTTTGAATGTTGATATTATCTACATAATTAGTTATGGAACTGAAACAAATGCAAACAAAAGTATAACGTTTACCTGACACATACATATTTTGAACTTGATTTGAACAATAATTAAATAATTAAAATGTAATATTTGTACTGAATTAGATGCAAAATTTAATCTTCTAAACATTCATTCGATTTTTTTTTCTGTAAAGTAATCAGGGAAACAATGTTAACAAAAAATGTTATTCGCCTATGGTACAGTTATTGTGGTCCGGTAAAATTTAATTATGCAAATTTTAACCAATTTATTAATGGGGTATCGAGTCGGCCTGTGGATCTTGGGAACCCTGGTTTGATCCCACAGCCGACAAATAATTTTCACCAATTTAAAAAATCTACCCCTGTGGCTCCTCCACCACTAATATTTGTGGAGGCCGTGATTTGACGGCTGGTAACCGCACTTCACGCGGAAAAATATATCACTTACCGAGATCTGCGTAGGCAGAGTGCCACACCCAGTGATGGGTAAAAGGCGTGATGATATATATATTAACCAATTTTTTTTAACTTTTGTTGAACAAAATACACTTTTGGTTGAATGTTCTTGGTTTAAAAAAAAATATCGACGTTTCAATCTACTGAACATGGACTTGTGTTATTAATTTTTTTTACCGATTACAAAATTTTAGAATAAAGAAATTGTTTGTAACTAATTAATATAATTGAGGCATAAATTGAAAAGGCAGAATCATTTTAAGTCAACATATATTTTGAAAACAAATAATAATATGTATAATATTAATTTATTGCTTATCAGTACTTACAATTTGACGACTATAAAAACAGGAACATAATTTTTATAATTTCACTTTTTATTACCATCACTTTGGGTAATACTTCTCATATTAACTTCTAGTAATTGTGTTTCAATTTTTTTATTTGCAGCAGCTTCGTCATTACTTGTTCTTTCCAAATCGAAAAAGTCATTACAAATGTATTTATCCGCATCTTCAGCTTCAATTAACGCCGAACATAACGCTAAACTAAAAGCTGCTTGGCCAACATGTTGTATCATATTTTTATAAGTTTCAAATTCTCGTTTTAAACTATCGGATTCGTTCCTTAGTTCAACCAGTTTGTCCCAATATATGCTGGACGGACCCACATATGTTCCTTTTTCAATTAAGTCCATTTGTTTCTCAAGGCAACTTCGATATTTCTCGCATGTGTCAGTTATGGCCGTTTGTAGATTTTTTATTAAATCTGTGAGTTTTATTTCAATATTTAAAAAATCTTCCGTCAGCAAATGTTCGTGGTTTATTGATTTATTTTCATTGAGATTATCATCTTCCATGTTTTTGACTGTAATTCCGGCTACTGTTGAATATAATAAAAAATTTCTGGTGTTTTTAAATTGGAGTTTTGTGTTTTTTATGGTGGTAATTTTTTGATAAGGTTTATAACGAAGAATATAGCGGCAGATGTTAAATAATTTGGAAGAACTCATTTTGAGGGCTCAAGCTTATGTTCTTTATAGTCAATTACCTGGAAAAATATAATTTTATACATATTTGGTTCCTTGAAATGAATATTTTCATTATTTTATCCGAAAAAGCCACAAATTATAAACAAATTCTAATGAAAACAACCTGTAGTTTACTATAAATTAAAAATAATATAATACATGATAATATTGATATTTTATTTTTCATTGTTATAGACATAAAATTATTTCTTTAATTAAATTACTTTTTACAGTTTCATTGGGTAATAATTAGAAAGCTAACCATTTAAATTAATGAAAATGTTCATGTTTACCAGAGCTTATGAAAAATTAATTAACGAAAGTTAACTAATCACTATAAGAAAAGTGTAATACACGTAACTGTTTATACATTAGGACTAGGTCAAATGGTACTTACGTGATCAGAACACATCAAACTTTCATGAAAATTCGAAAATTGCACCAGGGTCAAGAGTAATTAGCATTGTTAATTAATTATGCGACATTTTGACCTGTTTTATTAATTTATGAAAACAATTTTAGTATACGTGAAATAAATTTCAAATAAAATGCGCAAGTTGTAATAATATTGAGATAACTGTTTATAAATTAGATACTGAAAACACGTGTTGACGTCAAAATAAAATATGTACAGGAAACATTCTAGGAAGTATAAATTAATTGTTAAATTTTATTTGTTGGTTGTCCTTAAATAATTATTAAAAATTTTGCCAACAATTATTTAAAACAATTAGTTTTTGATTTGCATATAGATAAATTGTAGTAAATGAGAAAAGTTTAAATTTTACAATTCACTGTCACAAATTTATCCATAAGGTTAACAGATATCGCACCCTTCACAATAATTTGCATTTCTCATGTAAAAATATTATTTTACCAAGAGTTCATAATCACAACTTAATGTCTTAAAAATATTATAAGTAAATAAACAAATATTTACGGAGATAAATGTCCACTTATTCTGTAACTCAATCATTATCTGTTACCGGTCGATAAACTAATGACAAGCCTTATTTTTCATTATTACTTCATAGAGTAGCACCATTTCAGCATTCTACGATAAAAATTACTGACTCTTTTATGCACTTCGCTCTCATACAGAAAATATTCCTCTTTAACCTCACTTTTTACAAAGTTGTCAGTGTGCTGTCATTATAAATATATTTTTTTTTATAAAAACAACTATGTATATAAATAATAAAAATACGTGAAAACAAACCAAGGTAATTTATTTTGGTTACAAAATATCGAAATTGTGATAATCTATAATGTAAAAAGTTGTTATTATCGATTACAGATAATAATCCAGTTATATAATAGAATGGTATCCTGAAGATGATCTTAAGGTTCATGTTTAAATACCGTCCTCAAATTTGCTGAAGTATATTTACCGCCTCTAGGAAAAGAACACGACACAAATGTTCTGTCACAAAATACTTTTTATGTCAACTGTACATAATACTCGTATAATCTGATTGAGAATTACTAAGGCTTGAATTGCTATCAAAGAACTCATGTAAATTATATAGCAGAAAAAATATCCGTGGCCTATTTTCGTTACCAATTTTCGATGATTTCCCTAGACTATGGTTTTATAGCCATTACCGAACAACACGAATATGTAAAACAGCCGATAATCGAGACAAGACAGAGGTCACTCGATATTTGCCAACCCAATATCCTAATTTTATAAACTAAACTGTAAAATTACTATTAATAATTTATTGACTATCTATTATTTTTATTCTTCCAGTGTTAAAGTAAGGAAATATTTGCTTTGACGTTTTTGTTTGTCTGACGAAATTTCAGAACGATTGAGTTTTCCTGTCTTGTGCTTTACTTTTCTAGGTTAGCGTTCAATTCAATATTGATTACGTTTTAGTTAAAGAACCAAGTATACCTGAAAATATCCTCTTTATGGCTTTTACGAAAGCACTAATTACTCTTTCATATTAGACCTTCCTACATTATAATTAAAAACAATTCACATTACTTTTTTTTCGTTACATATGTTGCTTTGTTCGTTTCACTTATTAAAATATTGAAAGCTATTGGTTTATTTATGAAAAATGTTATATGTTCTAGTGAAAATACAACATAAAAGCGAGAAAAAAATGTAACTAAGTATTAATACAATTGGTTGAAAACTTTAACTTGCAAATAGTAAGATATAAAGTAATTCTCTACTTGAAAAGTTTAATTTGTTTGAAAACTTACAACGTAATAACAGAACAAACTTTAGGAAAGTTTAGAAACGATCTTTTTACCCAAAAATTGTCTTCTAAACTTATGTCCATGAAGACATAAAAGACCACGGATAACCATCAACAACTATAAACTTTTGTAAAAGATTTGTATTTCCTTTTGTGTAAATTGAGAGATCGAAAACATTTCTCGAGTTATTATTTGAAAATATAATGTTGATTTGTTTGTTTCAGTTTACGGCAAACTTCGCATAGTGCGCGATTGCGGCTACATCCGGGATTCGCGCGATGACAAGGAGTGCATGAAGCGGTCTGGTACCCATGACGTGCAGGTGTTTTACTGCTCGTGCACAAAGTCTCTTTGTAACGGCGGCCACGTCGTCCGCATCTCGCACATCATCCTCGCGCTGCCCATTCTCGCGACCGTCATCACCGCGCTCACAACGCGCAAATACGTCTCGTAATCGTAACAACACAATCACAAAACAAGTAAATAACAGCAACTCCAAAGATACTTGCATTTGAATTATCCGCCAACGATCGTATCCGTAATCATAGAGCTAACGGAAGTAGTGCTGTCTGAACGCATCCTGTTTTGGTGACATGACATTTCATCGCGGAAAAACGTCGATGAAATTCGAATTGGATTGCATTTATTTTGATGATGAGATGGCTATCACGATTTATGTTCTGTTTATATAATTCAAATGCATAAGTTTCAAATATCAATCAAAATGTGGGTTACAAAATAAAGTTAAAAGAAAGGCAAACATGCACCGAATGAGCTTTTAGTAATACCAAGAAATTTAATCGATAACAAATAATTATTTTAGCTATGCCAAACACTATTTAGTATAGAGTAATTATTGCAAGTCGGCGTGTTGATCTGTCCAAATCAGAACGATTCGAAAAATGACGAAAAAGATGTTTTATTTTCTGGAAATTCGAAAATTGTAACTGCCTCGGAATTTAAATCAAGTGAGATGTTGCAAAACGGACATTATTATTTCAAGAAAGAGTCAAACTAATAAAAATCATCTTCAATTACAAATTTCATAGAGTGAATTGGAAAATAAGTGAAGTTATAATGCGTTTGTACCACTGCCAGTGCTGAGGGCTCAGAGCCATCTAGACAACGCTTATGCATCAATTGTTTGTGTCATTCCTTACACACAGGTTTTGTACTATAAAGAAACAACAATAATCTAACCGTCATTTACAAGTAACGTGTAACGTATGTGCATACAGTAAATGTGTCAAGCTTCCTGTATCGAAATCAAAATCTTCATTGTTTCAATTCGCTTGTTACTGTTCATGTTTTACAGCGTACAATGGTGGATTTCTCAAATTATACATACACGTGGAGCATCGTTTATCAAATATAAGAAATTACAAAGGTACAAAAAAGGTTTCGTACAACCTACATTCTTAATAGACTGTTTCGACATCTATTGAGTCAATTGTTAAATATTATTACAAATCTGATAAGCAATTTCCAATTTTCTTCGTCTACGATACCACCATTTCATTCATTGTTGTCCATACGTCAATATAAACATCATATACGTCTAATGTCCTATTTATAGTACATCAAACTGTGTACTTCAAGTAATAATTGTCTTATGAAAAATAGATATGGAAGAAAATGCCATAGATCGATATTGTTAAAAATGATGCACTCTAGAATTAATTACGAAAAATTATACGCTGTGTAGTGTATTGGAAAATATATTTTTGTGTCGATTGCTATGCATGTTAAAAATTAACAGCAGTAAGGAATGGGATGCGCCCAGTGAAAAAATCAAAAACAAAAGAAATATTCAATAAATACCACATATTTTCAACAAATTTATTCTGTTTAATTATAACAATATTATAATAAGTTTCCTTGACAATTCGAAAACATGAAAATGTGATATAGATTATTGAAAATTTCTTGATTGTTGTAATTTTTTCTAACCGGTTTTTTATAATTGTACAATCATTAAAATCCACCCATTAAAGTGAAGAAGTATATACTTGCCATTAATTATACGGTTTGCACAATCACGTAGACGTTATATTCACATCACTTAAACCGGTTCGAAAAAAATCCAGATTTAGAAATATCTTCAAATCAAAAGTTATATGCTACTAGAAGAAATGACAAAGTCATTCCTATTCTTTTCATTTTATAAATTAATATATATTTCATTTATCCTATAATTGGTTTACTGTTTATATTATATTATCGCAATATACTTGAACAATAATAAATTGTCTATGATTTGATTTTGTCCACTTCAAATACATAATAATTATGTAGAAGCATAAAAATAAAAAGTATTGTAATATTCTAAAGAAAGAGTTTGAATGTTGTGTACGCGCTAAATGTCAAACGGCATTCAATATGGCGGAATGAGATTTGGTTTGACGAAAACCAGTATCGCTGCTTGTTATTATGATTTAGTTTGCTTGACAAAGCATATCAGGAAAAGCGCATTTAGTATGAAGAAATAAGCGAAAATACATTTCCAATACACATAATTAATGCCTTCAAACTTCTAACAAGAAATAGATACGCTGATTTAATTAATAATTATGAAATGAATAACTAAGTTGTCATTTCAAAATGTTGTGTCTGTGTTATGTCAGGGTTCGTTAAATAATTCAAATTTTACGGACGCTTACGATATTTACCGGCTATAATTATTAAAATAAACAAGAGATGTATATTTTCACGATTTGAACGTATCTTACAAGTGTACATATGAAATTAATATGTTACAATAATTTTGTTTTAAGTATTTGTTAAGTATATTTGGGTATTTTGCTGTGCACGCTATATTATAATTTATATGTGTGTCATGTATGTATGTGACTAGTAAAATAAAATTATTTAATTGTTAGCAAACGTTCATTTTATGTTCCCCATTCTCTCGTGTTTGGTCACTGGATATAATATCTTGAACAACGTTTGATGGTCACTGGATTTTGATATTTGATCATTTCTGTCCAGTCAGTGCCAACTACTAGTATTTAAAATAAAATTAAAAATAATTGTTATTCTACAAATTATGGCAATCAACAAGGAGCTAATAAGATACATTGAAAACATATCAGAATTCTCTGAATGTACTAAAAATATTAGTCCTCCGTTTCTATTTACTTTAAAAGAATGCATGACAGTTTTAACAGAATCTAACCTTAAAGTAGATGAGAGTCACTTGTTTAAAATAAATGTGGTTTTGGATTACTTACACGACGAATTAAACACCGGCCACTGGAGTAAAGTACCAATAATAACTAGACAAGCCTTTACTGTATCTAGTTTTGTTAAAGTAAGTATAAAATTATCAACATTTCGTAAACACAACTCACTTATTTACAGTCATCTTCGATAATGCTCGTATGTGTACGATCATTCCCGAAAGTTCTTCGGTAACGGAAATTTAAACAATTTCAAAGCGGGAGATATTTTAAATATTTCGTCTTGTTTCAGACATTGATTCTTTTAAAAATCAAAGATGAAAATGAAGAATCTGTACCAGAAATTTTAAAATGCGTCGATTTAGGACTATTATTAGGTGCACCTTTACATGAAAATTCTGAATTATTAGTTAAAACTGCTTCACATCTCACGGAAATAATAAATAAATCTAAATCAGAAGAAATTTCAAATGAAAATACAAAGAAGCGTAAATATTCATTCACAGAAAACAGCACCACTTATGAAGCAATTCCAGGAAAAGAAATCAATACTTTATCTTGTCCATCAATAGAATTATTTAATAAAGATTATTTTATTCCTCAAATTCCAGTTAAACTTATAGGTATATATTACCAAAAAAATAATGTAATTTACAAATTTACTTAATATTTATATTAGATTGTATAGATCATTGGCCAGCAATGAAAAAATGGTTAGACATTAATTACTTACTAAAAGTTGCTGGAAATCGTACTGTACCTGTCGAAATTGGCTCCCACTATGCGGATGAAGACTGGACTCAAAAACTTATGACACTACAAGATTTTATTAAAAATCATTTTCTCAGTGATTCTCCCACAAATAAGATAGGATATTTGGCTCAACACAATTTATTTGATCAAGTAATATTTATAACTGATATTATTTAAGATAAACATTAATTAAAGTTATTGTTATAGATTACAGAATTAAGAAATGATATTTGTATTCCAGATTATTGTTGTTTAACTAAAAATGATGATGATTCTTGTGAACCCGATATAAATGCTTGGTTTGGGCCCCAAAATACTGTCTCGCCATTGCATTATGACCCAAAAAATAATCTTTTAACTCAGGTATAACATTAACGATACATATTTAAAAAACTTGCTTATTATTGTTGATTTTTCGCAGGTGTTCGGAACAAAACAAATAATTTTATTTGCGCCAACTGATTCAGAATATTTGTATCCACATGATGACATGTTATTACAAAATACAGCACAAGTGAATCCACTGGAACCAAATTTGAAAAAATTTCCTTTATTTGAGAAAGTTACTATGTATAAATGTTTGTTGAAGCCAGGAGAAATGTTGTATATGCCAGAAAAATGGTGGCATCATGTTACTGCATTGGATAAAAGTTTTTCTGTTAGCTTTTGGTGGCAATAATTTTTTTTTCTGTAATTAACTTTGTTGTAATTGCCTAATATACAATTATTTTAGTACTTCAAATGAAAAAGAAGTTTTTCTATGTCTTTCATTAATATGGTATCAATTTTGATTGATTAATTTGTGATATTTCTTTACTGATTACAATGAATTTATCTAGTTTTTTTTTTATTATAATGGAAAATTCCGGATGTAGTAGACAGCTCAGTAGAAATGCGCCGGCCTGTGTTCGATTCCCACAAGCAACAAATTTTACTCCACATTAATATTACTCCCAATATCTTTGGGTCCGTGATTTGACGGCTGAATATATCTCTTACCAAGATTTGTTATCGCAGAGTGCCAAATCAAAAAATGGAAAAAGCGTGATTTTTTTTTCTAAATAAAGTTCTAATATAATTTTAAAATTCCTAATAATTGTTTTGTAATTTTAACCTTATTATCTCAAATAAATACTCTGATACGAATCGTTTTCTCGAGTATTCGATAACATTGATTACAAATGTTTCCCATTATTATATAATTACACTAATTTAACCTAAATTCTTAATAAAATTGATGTTTTATCATAATATTTTTTTAAAAAGAAATAACTATAATTCTAATTAATATCTGTTCTATAAATCACTGATTAAAACCTGGTAGTTATTGTGTAACAAATTTATTATCAAACCACAAACCAAATGAATATAAATATTATAAATAATGCTACCAAACTTATTCAGTAGGTATAAAAAACAAAAATAATTAACCAAAATAACATACAAGCATGACATGACTAAGATATATTAAAACTATTATTATGAATATAGTGAATTACCTTGAAACACACTGAGTTTGTTTTAAAATAGCAAAGAATTTAACATCAACAGCCCTGTTTTAAAATATGCAAATTCATACACTCAACTGTAATTAGATTGTCAACAGAATCTCGTCTGTTTAAGTGCGGGTGTTTGTAGTTTATTATTTTAAGTGTTTGACGATTTCCATCTCATATTAAAAACTACTAATCAAAAAATACATCCCTTCAAATTTATCAGTCTATCATTCGAATTTGGATTGAATAATTCTTATTAATATATTTTTTCAATTGATTAACAATTATTAAAAATTGTAAATCGTTAACACTTTAGAATTTTAAATTAAACAATCCAAATTTGTCTCCACTTTCACATCTATTTAGGCTTATTTATATATTTTATGATTAACAATGTCTTAAAACTATTCTAAAACAGAAGTTATAAACCTGTTTTAACAGCTCTAATATTCATAAATATAAAGTTGTTATTCGACTCAATACTAAGATGGTACACCCAGTGATTACAAATTATATTAATTACCTTTTTTTCAGTCAAGAGTTACATATGTATTGAAATGCATTTTGTTAAATATACATTTGACTGACCTTTTTTTATTCATCTTTCTTGTTTCCGTCACCAGCTGTGACTGTCTTCTGTAGCTTACTGTATTCTTCAGTCAATCTATCGTATTCTTTGTGCAAGTTTTCAGACTGGTTCTTCAAAGCAAGTTTATCTTTGATTTCATGAGCTAATTTCAGTTCTAAATCCTTCATTTTTTCTTTCAATGATGCCACCTGCAATCAAATATAAACTATTTTAATATTTTCTCTATTTTAAGTTGACGAAAGTTAGATGTGCAATCGCTAACGGCTGATTATTTGTTCGTTTTCGATTGCAATAAGATTTTAAAGTAAAATTTTTCTTACCTCTTTGTCATCATTAGTGTTGTTTTGGGCGACTTCTCCAGCACCGCGTTGGGCAAGTAGAGTCTTAGCAGCAGAAGAAGCGCTCTGTGCTTGACGAATAGCAGCTTCTGATTGAGCCAACAAAGTAGCTTGATCGGAAATCAAGGTAACTAAGCGGCGAATCACCTACAACAAACAAAACTCTGTATTTCTTAAACAATAAACGAAAATTTAATTCATGAAATGTGTAAAGTAATTATTTTTGGGAACGAGTAAGGTACTTTACACACATATTGCGTACATTATTTTTTCTACCATCGAAAATATTAATATTATTGGCAGAAGTGTGAAAAGTAGATATTGAAAAATCCATTCAGATTTTAGTAACCAAACCACGGAAACTCTCGAAAATAGCATAACGTAATTACTTTACTCACTGAAAACCTATACATTATCGGACTAACTTGACATACTAATTTGCGTGCATTTACACAGTATTGTTACTTACCAATGAGAGAAAGAGAGCAAATCCTGAGATATAGAAATTACGTTGGGCTCTGAACAATCTCATGTTGCCCTGCATCTCGGCATCAAGATGTTGGTGTTCACCAGATTCTGCTATTTCAAAAAAGTTATGACAAGTAATATTACCAAGTTTTACAATGTATCTTTTGTAAGAGAATACTCACCAAAATGAGAATATTTCCTCATCTCTCTGATGGCATCAAGTAAGAACAGAACAAGAATAGCCAACAATATCATAAAATAAATACCGGCTTGTTGGTTCAACCCTTGTAAAAATCTTGACTTGAAGAAACTGCTCCATCTTTTTGGGCTGGCAATAGGTAAAACCAAAAGCAAGACAATTGCAATTTCCACATAAAGAAATGCGGCAATTATCGTCCACTGAAGACTCATTTTGTCCGCTAGTTAGTTCTACACTGTAAGGTTAGAAATAATGTCAGAGTAGTAAATCTACAATACACGTCTTGAAGGACACGACTGATTATAATATATAATCTCGATTACAATAAATTACGTCAGTATCTTCTTTTTCGATGATGTGGTTGTTATTCTAAATATATACACATCACCGTACAAAAGTGCAAGTGTGAGTCATGACTTTTATATAAGGCCCTATTTGTTTCAAAATATATAAAGGTCAATATAAATATATTTATTTTAAAATGTAATACTTTAAAATTCTAATATAAGTACTTAATTAAAAACATTAATAAAATTGTACTTACAAAATTGGATAAACTGCAAATCACTTGAAACAGAAAAATCACAATCACCAATTTGCTGAACGCACTTCAAACATTTGACATTCAAAGAAGCGATCCACAAATTTTTAAAATAGTTTTTAGTTAATACATTTTTATCTATAATTTCATGTCTTCTGTTCTTCAAAAAATATATGTTTTTAATATAATTTGTCCATAGTATTAAACTTAGAATTCACCAAAAAAATAAAAAATTCTACTATAAAGCAATTTTTGTGGAATACGCTTTACTACAATATTGTCTTATAATTGAACTATGACCGCTCTTTATTTTAATAGATAATTGTAAACAAAATAATAGTTAAATATTTTTTCTTTAAAAATTATATTACAAATAATATAATACAAAACTCTATCCTATAATATCAATTATCATTTCTCAAGGCAAGTAGTCTTCACCAGCAGCAGAACTCAATAAAGATTTCAGTTCATGTTGACTTCTCGCAATGTTACACAGTTTAGTGTCCAGAACTGATTTTTCAGAAATTAAAATAGCTAGTCTGTTAATTACCTAAAAAATAAAACTTCTAACAAACTTAGTACATTATGCATATTAATAGATATTACCATTGAGAGTAGTAAAATAAATCCTGTTAATAGTAGATGACATACAACTACATAAAACTTAAGCGGAAACGGTACCTCTGCAAAAAGTATTTATCAAAGAACGATATAATACGAAAAGTAATAGTTCTTACCAATAATACAAATGTATGTTATGTCTAATGATATTAAAATTAAAATTAAAAGAACACATATTATTCTATAATAAGAATTAATATGTTTTGGTTTAAAAAATGCACACAAATTATACCACCGTTTTGAATTTGCTAATGGTGACATTAAAATTAGCACTAAAAAAACTTGCACGAAAAGAATAGTTAGTTTAGAATCAAATAATTCATTCATGTTCATTTTGATAATATGCATTTATAACTACTGATAATATATCTTCGCTTATCAGATGTAATCGACATTTACAAATGAAAAAACTTTTGTATTATGTTACAATTTGATGGTTACTTTCCTCATTTTGTTCATGTCTGAAAAAGAAAGATTTTTTTTTATAGAAGAATGAAAACTTTTCAAGGTCAAGATCAGTTTAAACAAGAAAAGATTCGCAATACTCAAGAACATAATTTAAAATTCATATAGGAAATTTTCGACTTTATTGTAATGTTGATAATAGTCCGAAATGAAAAACTTTAAATTTAGAATTTATTTTAAAGAAATAAAAAGAAATCGATATGTCAAAAATTATATTCTATATTAAACGAACTTTAAAATATAAGTTTTATTAGTGTAAATGATGATCAATCTGCAGTATTTCCTGACATATTTATATGCGTGAAGTGCGATTACCAGCCGTCAAATCACGGCCCTTAAAGTTATTAGTGACGGGAGAACCACATTTACATATAATCTTATATTATAGAAAAAAATAAAAACTAATTTAAAAATTTATCTAAATATCATTTATTAATAGAAATATATTACTATAATAAACTTTCATTATTTTCCAGTATCTTCTTTGAGTCCAACAGTTTGATTGAATACCAACTACAACAAAACATTTAAAATAATATATAATATTAAATTTAATAAATTTAAAAATAATTAACCTTCTGAGAAGTAGTATTAGGATCTACGCAGAAGAAGCCCGTTCTCTCAAACTGGAACTTGTCAAACACTTTTGATTTCGATAAAGATTTATCTGCATAACTCTTCAACTTCTTCAACGAATCCAAGTTGCAATCTGAGATAAATCCTCCAGGTACTTCATTCGGATCTTCCGGATTTTTGTGTTTGAACCTAAAAAATGCACAAGCAGATGTAGTTAACTTGATTTGCAAGAAGAGTCCCAACCGGCGCTAGCTAACTATTAATTTAAATTTCTTATAAACCAATAATTCAAATATTGAAACCGACAAAAAGTATCCATTCAGTCTTTCATTTTGGGTTCAAATATTATCCGTTGTTTACTTGTCTTTTGTTATGCAAAGTGGTTGGGCTTTACATTTAGAAAGTTTGAAAAGTTACTTACAATGACGAATATAGCCTAACTTCAATTTCAACTGGATCAGCAACCCAGTGTATAAATGCTTTAGGTTTGGTTTTCGCATCATCCACGTTAGTACATTTACAGTTGAGACCGGTAACATTACCTTGGTTATCAGTTTCTACACTGGTTACCTCAATAATATAGCCGGCGTGACGTAAACCAACTGATTGGGTTTTGGTTAAGCGACGGTAACCACGATCACCAACCTACAAACAAAATATGATTACTATTTAGTCGGCTTTTAAAACGTATTTTTATGAATCACTTACTTCCATGAAATCACTCTTTTCAATGTAAATAACTCTATCGAAAGTGACATCATGTGATCCTAATTCTGGTTTATTTGGGAAATCAGGAACTGTAACTTTAATAGCTGAGTTGTTAGGATAGTTTTCAATTGTTACTTTTAACGGTTCCAAAACAACCATCACTCTAAAACAAAACACTCAATAATACTTATGTAATGACGTCATAAATGTAGTGGAAGATGTTTTATTTTTAAATTATAGAATGATGCTGATATAAAATATTACTTTTTGTTTAACTTTTCGCTCGTAATACATATACAGAATAACATTTTTTATTCTTTGAATGAAAAACAGTAAAATCATAATGAAAAATATTTTTAAATGCTGAGACATGCGCGCGCATGTTTTACACTAGCATGGCGTCTGGTTATTTACAGCTGGTTTAGTTTTGCTATAGAGTTTAACCACATTTATTTGATTTGTTAATTAGTATATGTTTAATAGTATGTAATAAACTGAACAAGATGGAATTAAAACTTCGTTCTCCAGTAGGGGCTAAACCAATTTCATATATTTGGCCCCTAACCACAATTCAAGAAAAAGATATGGAAGATGGTGCTTTAGATATCGTACAGACGATGAAATGGGTGTGTGTGGATATGCCAGAGCTATCATCAGCCCTAAAAACCAATATTTTATGTCATTACGATATGAATAATCTAACAAGTATGAAAAATATGGTTAAACGATTTAACTTAATGATTGACACCTTAGTGCAATTAGAAAAAGGTACTTCTCTACCTTATAACCGCATTAATAAATATCCATCCCGAGGTCTTCTTCGACACATTTTACAACAAACCTACAATCGAGCTGTTGAGGATCCTGAGAAACTCAATCAATATGAGCCATTTTCTCCAGAAGTTTATGGTGAAACATCGTATGATTTCGTATGTGCAATGATTGATCGGATAAACGTTACATCAGAAGATGTGTTTATAGATTTAGGCTCAGGTGTGGGACAAGTTGTGCTACAGATGGCTGCTGGAACTCAGTGCAAAATTTGTATCGGAATTGAGCGGGCACAATATCCTAACAAATATGCGGACAATATGAATAAATATTTTCGTGCTTGGATGCAATGGTATGGAAAGAAATTCGGGGAATATACATTTATAAAAGACGATTTTTTGTTAGATAAATATCGAGAAACGATATCGCAGGCTTCGATTGTTTTTGTAAATAACTATGCGTTCGGACCAACTGTTGATCATCAATTGAAAGAACTGTTTGGTGTTTTAAAGGACGGCACTAGAATTATATCATCTAGAAGTTTTTGTTCGCCTAATTCTCGAATTACACCCAGAAATATTACTGATATTTGTTCAATCATGCACGTGTATCAAATACCATCTATTCCTGGTTCTGTTTCATGGACTGGAAAACCAGTTCCATATTATTTGCATATCATAGATCGGTCTAAACTGCATAATTATTTTCTGCAATTGAGAATCGGAGATATGGATAGTAATGGTAATGCCTCAACTTCGACATCAGCTTGTAGCAGCTGTGAAGAGACAAAACCAAATTCCAGCAATTATTCTTCCAACTCAGATAGTGATTATACTGATTACAGTGATTCAGAACAGAAAAAGCTGATAAAAGATATTTTCGGAAGAAATATTAAAGCTACTTACAATAAACAGAAGAACGATTGTCCGTATGAATTTATTAAAAAAACCAAGGCGAAGAAAACCATTAAGAGTGAAAAGAAAGTACCATATATTTCAGAATATAAGGATCAACAATTACTAACTACTAACACAGAAACAGTTCATACTGAGTTAACACAAATACCTCCCGAAACTTATGAGGCCTTGCAAAATCTACTTGATGTTTACCGTGCGCAATTTATGCAAATGATACAAACAATGGGAAGCACTCAGTATAAAAATCAAATAGAATCTCTGATAATACAAGAGAAGGAAAAGAATCCATGCCTACAACACCGCGCCCTTCAACTTGAAGAAGAAATTAAAATACTTACTAAGAACAACATTGCTTTGTTAAAAACTCGTATGAGTGAACTAGATATAAAAATTACCTCGTCTAGAGATTTAGTTGATGAAGTAAATGAAATGATGTATAATCAAAGTGAACTTAAGGTAGAAGCGTACAAACTAAAAAAAGAAGTGGATATTCTTGAAAAAGAACAAATCTCCTTGGTGGCTCAAAGACAGGAAGAAATCATTGAAAAATACCGTGAAATTGACCCAAAGATGGAAATAAATAAAGAAATCATTCAAGAATTAGTTTTACGCGAGATTTCATCTGCTTTAGAGCATAGAAATAAACTACAAAACCAAGTATCAACTTTACAAAATGAAATAATCGATTTAAAGAAGACCAATAAAGAAAAGATTCAAACTTTACCGACACCAAAATTTGTGCCTAAACCTGGACAGCAAAGAGGATGTTTTAAAAAGAAAAAACCTGATGATTTATTACGCAACCTTTTCGAAAAGAACATAAAGATGAAAGATCGTAAATTGTTTGCAAGAAAACATAAGAAAAAGGAAGATAGCAACAAGATTGTACAGAAATATCAACAACAATATGGGGACACTAGCAGGAAAAAGGAAGATAGCAACAAGAATGTTCAGAAAGATCAACGACAGTATGCGAACACTGGCAGCAATGTATCAGCGAAACAAAGTTCCAATAAACTTCCCATTAATTATGAAACTCGAGAGGAAAGAACTTCAAAAGTAATTAATATATTTAAATTGAGAACTACATATAATGAAGATATTAAACAAAAAAAGAAAGAAGCACCGAAGTATAAAGAATCTGCAAATATATCAGAAGTTAAAGAAGAGCATCATGTTGCGCATCAAATACCCATTGATATGAAATTGGTTAGAAAATTGCAAAAAAGAGAAAAGATACTAAAAAAATTATCTGTTCAACAACAGCATCTTAAAGCTAAACTCATGAATACCAAACCAAGCAATGAATTAAAGTCTAGGAAAATAAAAACAATATTAGTGACTTCAGAGCAAACTAAAGGAAACGAAACAACTCGTCCTGATGATTCTGCTAAAAGTTCGTCTACACAATTAGCTAAAAAAAAAATTAAAAAATTGGAGACCAAAGGAGAACAGATTGAGATAAAATTACACCAAGATAGAAGTGTTCACGAGGAAAGACGAAACAGAACTAGCTCAGGAAGTAAATATGTCACTGTAGTCAAAAGTTCTGGACTTAACTCTCGCACCAACCATTGATAGTACAAAATATCGAGACTGCTGAGAAATTAAATAGTAATAAGTTTTTTTGTATTTTATGGCCAGCTGTATCACCATAAGGTAAATTTTAAACATGATTTAAATAAAAAATGCAAAGCGAGATTAAATATTGAATGGAATAAATGAAATTGCACTTGGTAATTTAACTTTTGATGATGCAAATGGCCATTAGTTTTTGTTACAAGATTGTTTTTTTTATATTTTTCGTTATTTATTTGTATGAGTGTTTTTTTTTTTGTATCGAGATTTGTTTATTATTTCATTATTTATATTAAACGCACGATTTATAATCGATATTATTTTATTATTTTATCAAATATTAAACCAACTAATATTCTCCTAAATTTCTGCATGAATTTGTTTGACAAGCACTGGAGTTGTCATACGCATGCGTTCAGTTTAAATTATTATAACTAGTCTATATTACTGCATTATGCCAAAAATTTTAACATTCTCAACTAAATACATGTTTTTTGACGACTTCCCAGAGAATAAAGTTTCCTTTCCTAAGTGATATTTTTCATGTGATATATTTCTTCGCGTGAAGTGATTCATGCCACATACCTAGGTGCTGTATTGTTGAGACAATCTCGAACATAAGCTTCCAACATGGACGGATCAACGACACTCTGAGCTCCTGTGACTCCAAGTTGAGCGCAGAAGTTGTTTATCGCTTCTGAAGGAAAGCCTCTGCGTCTTAATGCAGTTAGAGTAAACAACCTTGGATCATCCCAATCTGCAAACATATTTTAGTAAACAATTATTTCTTATTGAACAAAACTGGACATTAATTAAATTTGACAAATATGAACATAGAGAAAAATCTTTCTCATAAATTAAAATTGCTGTTTGTTTATTTATATTTGCTACACTCACGAAAGTGTAGATTGAAACTTTTGATATTATTTAAATAAATATGAGTTCAATCCAAAAGCGTATTTAATTTTATTTAATAAATATTATTTATTAGAAAATGATAACAAATTTATTTGCAAATTACTTTTACAAATAACAATTTAAATACTTACCATTTACTATCTTTTCTTCAATAAGTTTGGCGATTTTTCGTTTGGATACAACAGTATAATTCACATTTAATCTTCCATATTCCCATTGAACTGGGCAGTAAATATCTACAGCATTACATAACCAGTAATAGCTGGACCGTCTGAAATAATATATATAATTAAATTTTAAACTACTAGCAACATTGATCGTAATTTATTACATTTATGTGTAAATATACTAAATACAAAAAGAACATTAAACACTACATATAAAAAGAAAATATACAAAATAAAATTAAAATACTGGTTAAAATAGGCGAATACGAAAATGTTGACATAAAGCAAAAGCAACCTACGCTAACGTGAAATCAGACACAAAAGATGCGAGTGAAATGAGACACGTTAGTTTCATTGAAGAGCTCTTCGTTATGCCTATTATTGCCTATGGCACACTGGTCGATGAGCGTCGATGAGCTCTTCGATGAAACAACAGAACGCATCCGTCATCGACGAAAATTAGAGGATCCTCTATTTCCATCGAAGAGCTTATCGATGAAACGAACGTATCTCATTTCACTCGTATCTTATGTGTCTCACTTCACGTTAGCATATTTTTGAAATTTAGTTTTTCTTTCTCAACTTTAGAAGCTTTTATTGCTTGTCAATGAAGGGTGCGTTCTGTTGTTTCATCGAAGAACATTTCGATGCTCTCTGATGCTCTTCGACCAGTGTATCATAGGCATTATGCAGAAATAAGTTTTAAAATAATACGAGAAGAGTCTCGAAAAATTACCTGGATTGAAACTCCTTGGTACACAATGAATGTGTAATATTCTCCAAACTGTCACAAAGACAGTGAGTGTAGTCATATGTGGGGTAAATGCACCATTTGTTTCCAGTGCGGTGGTGAGGAGTGAAACGTACACGGTACGCCACTGGATCCATCTTTCCTTCCTCTAATGTTACCTTCATTCGCAGTGTGGCATCACCTTCGTCGATCTTGCCGTTTTTCATATCCTAGAATTAAAATGATGGGTTTAAACTTCCAAATTTAAATGATGTTCATATGACACAGTTAGCAGAAAACTAAAAGTTCCGGATTAAAATCTCGGCGGAAGTAGAACTTTTCTCTCTAAATATTATTATGGAGTAGATGACTCTGTAGATGTATGGGGTAGGTGGCTCAGTGGTGTCGAGTCGGCCTGTGGATCTTGAGAACTCTGGTTCGATCCTCACAGCCGACAAACAATTTTCACCAATTTAAATCTACCCCTGTGGCTCCCCCACCACTAATATCTTTCGGGCCGTGATTTGACGGCTGGCAACCGCACTTCACGCGAAGAAATATATCACTTACCGAGATCTGCTTAGGCAGAGTGCCACACCCAGTAATGATATATTTATTTTATTTTATTTATGACTCTGTACCATATATCGGATTCCCATAGCCCAGAACTGATTTTCATCACATTAAAATTATCCACTAACATTTTTAATGCGCATGATTTGATTGTTGGTAATCGCATTTCACGTGGAAAAATACATAATTTTTTTAATAATTGTAGTTTTACCTCGAACAACTGCAAGCTTTCCGTAATGGGTCGATCCCTCCACTGAGATGGTTTCGGATTAAATCCTTTCATTTCATCGGCAGTTTGATGACATACATAAGCTAAACCGTTTTTGATTAACATCACCGCCCATTCGTACAACTGGTCGAAGTTGTCCGATGAATGTGTAATTTTATAAGGTTTATAACCTAAGACAAGTTAATATTATTATTTTTATTAAGGGGTAAGGCCAATCTAGACAAGGAAAAAAAGGGTCATTTTCAAGAATTTTTTTTAACGAAATCTAACCGTGCTGCTTAAGAACTGCTTTTGGATCTTTATTTAGTGCTCTTTAAACTTTATTGAAAATTGTTTTTTAAAGAAAATATTCAAAATCGTCGTCAGAAATTAAAAAAAATGGCGACTCCTCTCGGCGCGTAGGGCAAATCGGGCGAAAACATTCCGGGAACAGCAATAAACCTGGATCAAAAAGGGATATGTTTTCTTAATCTCTGATGTATACTCTAAAAAACTACGGGCCGGAGTTTGAAAATTTTGATTTTTGGCGCACGTTTGAAAAAAAGTTCATTATTCGGGACTAAATTTCTGTATAAAAACGACCATAATAAACGAATGAAGCACTTATAAAAAAAGCCCCTGTAGTTTTTTTTGTATTTTATATCTAGAATAAGAAATAAAAAGATTCAGCACGATCCATCAATTAGTATTTCAGATTTCTTTTCGCCCGATTTTGAAAATATGATTTCGAGAAAAACGCGTTTAAAGTTTCGAGTCATATATCTATATAAATACTAGTACTAATAGATATATGCTTTTTTTCCTCTGAAATACTTCCGCGCGGCATTTAAATAAATTGTCCCTTATTCCTAAGGGTTTAAACAATAATTTAAGCAAATAAAAAAAATATGCATTTTAAAAAAATTCTAGAGTGGCCTTACCCCTTAAGTACATAATTGTTTATTCCCAAAAATGGAGAAAATGTTAAAATATAAACTTACCTAACCATGTAACCATGTCGTAGATACCGGTAAAGAATTTTTCTTCCTCCTTTTCGGGGTTTGTGTCATCGTATCTCAAAAAACAAATGCCATCGTTGGCAGCAGCATACCCAAAGTTTATATTAATTGCCTTCGCATGACCAATGTGTAAAATACCGTTTGGTTCTGGTGGAAATCTAGTACGAACCTAAAAAAAACATCATTTCCTTGCTTAAAATATTAAAAAAATATATATTCATATTTTATTCTCACTTTTCCGCCTGTCAGTTTGATATGATCTTGCATATGTTTCATAGTATTTGGAGTAATAACATAACCATCAGTTTTGTAATTTTCACCAGGAGCGTGGAAAGATAATTTTTTCATAACATCAGTTATTGTTAAAGCACTAACTGGTTCACCTAAAAATAAAATCAAATATGCTCAAATAAATAGTTAAATAAATAAACAATAGAAGTCTTACTTTCTTTTTCTTTTGATTCTACGGCAGTTATTTTTGCTTTACTTTCAGTTTTTGCAGGTTTGGCACTTCTTTTATCAGACTTTGAAACCGGGGCTAAATCAGCCTCAGTTTTAGGTCCTAACAAATCAAAAATCTATAAATAATAAAGATTACTGTATCATTATCTATTTCTACAACAAAAAAATCTGGTAAAATTAATTGTCACCTGTACATCAACTTCGCTTTTAATTGCTTTTCCATCAGCCCATGGTAACTCTGTTCTCACTTTTTGCATGACTAAACCTGAGTTGTACCGATATCGTTTGTCAAGCACTTCTGTTTTTACAGCAGCTACATGTGTTTCTACACATTTTTCTATTTGTTCCGGCGTTACAATAATGCCGACACCACAAAACTTATTAAAAGCTTCTTCGTTAAAATCAGTTAAATGGGACATGCAGTACTCAATAGATTTGTCAACCCTTAATGTTGAATCTAATTTGTTCGATGCTATATGTTTGGTAATAAATGATAACTTGTTGTTTATTTGCGGTTTTGCTTTTGTTGCTAAATGGTATAACAGCATGCCGGCTCCTTCTGGCAAAATTACAGATGCAACCTACATACAAATATACTATTAGTCTAATTCATAAGATCAATATACCACTTATATTTAGTATATTAATTAGCAAATTATGATAACATTTTTGACAGATTGTGCAATATGTCAAATTAACTTAACCTTACCTCATTTATAAGTTTTGTTAATATATTGGTAACGTTTGCATTTTTAAGAGTTTCCTTCGCTTTTTGTTCGCTTAATCCAAGTTCAACCAAAGATTTTATTGTTGCTCCTTCATTCATTTTGAAATATACTTAGTACAGAGCCACGTAATATTACACCAGTCTTGCCGCATGTATGAACTTTGACATAAAAGAAATTGCACTGACAATTAGATGCGTTTTTTAGTCTTTTTACTGATCATTTTTATCTGATTGGAATTTGGATTAGTTTACAGATAAAATATCATTAGTACGGTAAAATATGTATATTTAATAAATAAAGAGAACAATAACTAAAATTTAATGGGTAAAACGACATTATTTAAATTACATGAAAACATAAAATTTTAAATAAACGTAGTTTTACACATTTAGTAAAGCTGCAGATACACTTGCACCACTTGAAACATCTATTTATTTGTAAATAAAAAACAAGTCTCATGAAATTACTGTAATTTTACGACTTTTATTATTCATAGGGAAGTAAATAAATAAAACAAAAATAATTTACTACAACCAATATCAAATAAGAGCTTCATTTTCATTTGATTTTTAATTTTTTGTTACGGGAATTTCACAATGCAAATTTTCACAACAATAGTATTGATTTTATTTTAGCTGGGTTGAAATTTATTAATGGGAATGAACAAAATATTTGAGGAAATTTGTTTCCATCTCTTTGTATCTTTACATAACATTACAACTTGTAAATTAAAATCTCAAGCGTCAGTAAAATTGTGATGTTCTTTTAAATTTTTATAACTACGCCTGAGTTGCTAACCATTTAATCTGAAGATATTTTCATGAATCGTACCATTCGGGAAAAATGTACAAGTTATTTTTGAATGCACTGAGCCCGTGCAGTCAAAAAAGATGGAATGATACAATTCAGAATATTTTTGAGAGTCCATATACATACATAAATTTATCAGAAATGACGGTCAGCAGCTCAGGATAAATGGCAAGATTAAGTAATTCTATAATACAATTACATAAAGATAAATATAAATTATTAAGTATGATTAGGTTAACTACATATTCCCTGAGCCCTCGGGAATCTGCAGTCACCTTTTGACGCCTGAATTCTGAAATATACAAACGAACGTAAATAACAATGGTATAACTTGAATATAACCTACGACCGAGTCAGCTGCTGTATATTTTGAACACATGTACACGTACATAACACTATGTTTACAGGAGAGTGTACATGTATTTAGCTTTATACAAATGACTTATTTTCGAAATGAATGTATAATGTTTAAGTTGTAATGTTTCTGGCGCACAAGCACAATTTTTCTGATTGAAACGCAGACTCACTGACTATCTCCGCCATCTTGTTCGGTTCAAGTGCCATCAGTCTGCGTTCCTGTGGATTGTCCTTCTTCCATTGTTCAATGCTAGCAGGAAATGTCAGCCAACACATTGTGCCAGCGTGCCGTCCAAATTCCTCTAAACTGATACATTCGTACAGAGTTTCGTCATATCAGTTGAATCATTTCTTCTTCAACCAGTTAATTATGCTTAAATTATATTCACACATATTTGCTTCAGAATGATATAGATTTTTAAGTTTTAACTGAGCAATATATAATGTGGACTATTCCACTCGTCGAAAATATCAAGAAATAATTATTGCTCACATAATAAAAAACTTAAAAATGTACACGCATTTCTTTCTTGCAGTTTTACATTTTTGTTTCAAGCAATGATTCTGAGACATATACAAATATATATTCAATGGTATTTAGAGTTCTTGGAAAAGAAATACAATTTACCAGCAAATGTGACAATGTGCTTTTTTAGAAAAAGTCGCTGGTAAATTTCAGGTTAGATCGCATGTCCGTGAATAGCGGCTACCATTTTGGAAGATGGCCGCTGTTCGCAAGCCATGCGATCTGTTTTTTGGTCGTTTGGAAGGTCCTGGTGTACACAACCTACGTTTGAATGTACTTGCCGTGATCGTGAACATGCAGCGACCGCGGTCGGTCGCTAGCTAGATTGTTTGCTATGCTCGTGAGACGCAACGACTTAGGATATCGATGAAGTATTGTCTAGAGAATAGATTCCTGTATCAGTTGTATGTGTCCACAGTTCCTGCAGTGTCGATTCTGGTTTCGTAACAGTCCCCACTGCGTAACGCTTTCACGATGGAAAGTCCATGATGTCAGTTTATTATATTGGCAGTAGACAAGGTTTTGTGTTGAATGTGTGTTCACGATTGGCTTACGGCTTACTGATGCTACCCGGAGGCTTATATATTATAACCTTTTACAATACTTGTATGTTTAATATTAGATATTTAGAAATTCACCGATCTCGTTATTATGTTCGTTTAAAACAATAAGGAGCAATTTAAACCTATAATGAATCTCGAAGAACCCTCCTATTTGTTTCGATGACGAGGGTTCATTCAATAAAACCCTTTTTATTTATAATATACAATATATATATTGGCGTTAGTTTTTCGTTTTGTACGATCATTTTATTTAAAAAAATAACGCAATAAATAATTTTCAAAGCTTAAAACTTAATGATAATAATATCGACATTAACAAAAACAGATTTCTTTCAATAAATATATAATTTTTATCTTTTTTCCTTTTTTGAGATTTTTACGTACGTATAACATCGGAATATAAAATAATTAAAATGCATCTCTCCTGTACCAAAATCTCAGAAGCGGAGATGCACAAATAAAAGTAACAGTGTCTATAATATACCACTTGATTGTTTGTTCACTTGTCACTGAGTTTTTGTTTAATTAGTTAGTACATGGAATGGCGACCGCCACAAACACCGCACGCCACTCCGCACCAGTGGCACAGCTTGAGTGGTGGATAGCACCAGAGGCACGGCACGAAGAGCGACAGCAACGCGAGGCCGAGCCAGCGCTTCCCGCAGTTCTCGTCTCCAGCGTGACACTCACATGGGTGTGCGGCAAAGTCGCCCTCGGCGTCCGACATGCAGTGGTACAGCATACACTGCGCACATGATATGCACGCCACGCCGTTGATAGCTGCGCGCACGCAGTCCGGCGCGTACTCGCAGCTGCCGCGCGCGTTGTCCTCCTCACTGAAATACTCATTGCAGTGGCGGCAGCGGCACCGCGCCCTCGCTAATTTGTGGTTCTTGCCTTTGGCAGGCAACGGAGGTTGTGGCGCCGCAGGAACAGCTGGTGCCGCTTTCTGCTCGTCCATCACCGGGTAGATGTACTCGTGCACGGCGGTCAGCTGCACGTATGAGTAGTTTTCAGGTGGGACGCCGCTCAGCGCCGCCTTGTCCACCACCGCCGCTGGCTTGTCCGCCCGGTTGATATAGTGGATCTTGTGAAGATGCTCTGCACCCACAGCCCCCACTCGGGTGTTGCTGCTCGAATCGCTCGAGCTGCGAGAATCGCCGGCCTCCACCGGCAGGTTTAACGTCTGGAAATACCCCAATTGTTACTTATCTTACAAAACAGTATATTAGTCATTATTTCTGCATAGATATTCATGCCAATTACAATATTCGGTACTTATTGCTTATACTAGAATATTAACTATTTGGACGCAAGATTTGAATTCATGACAGCGCAACCATAGGGATATAACTGCCATATTCACATGAGTTAACACGAAACCTTAAAATATTGACTGAATAGTTACATTCATCACGCAATCAATCTTCGCTAGATAATCTTATCCTAACACACCACTTTCGCTCCATTCGCATTTATAATTCTTTTCATAGAAATTCGTTTATTCCTCACACTTGGAATCTTTCGTTTACTCAACAAACCTTCAATCATATTCATTCTTACACTCAATCTCATCAACATACACCTGTTTCATCAAACTTTCATTCTACATACGCTCCACATTCCTAAACCATCTCAACTGACTTACATGAAACAATCACTTAATTGAAACAAATTGTTATTACATACTTTTTTAAGTCAAAGATTCATTAAAATAAAAAATCATTACATTCTTCAACTCGACAATTTTGAGAAAACAAATAAATAAAATAGGAATGCGTTTTTGGCGAGCATATTTTTTATTATTTTATTTCAAAATTATTGTCGAATTCAAATTTGAATTAAAATTTACTGATGTATTTCAAAACTTCTTTACAACCGTTAAATCAAAATTTTGAAACCATTTTCTATTAGAATTTGATGATGAATTAAATTTTTATTTTAATTTATTACAATACATTAAACTTCAAAAAGATGTTTACGACATATGGCCGGAATTATCAATCTTTTATATGCGCATTAATCATTAACTATAATTTAAATTTTGACAAAAATGTTAATTTCCCATAAATGATTGGCTGTCGCCTTTCTTAAACTAGATTTAAAAAACATTCATTTATAACAACAATAATATTATTTGAAAACGATCAGTGTTCAGATGTCAACTTACAATTCAAGTAGGTGCATTTTTCACTAATCAAAATATTATTTTCTCACCATAAAAACGTCATCATCCCCCACTTCTTTGTGATATTTGTGCAGCGGTGACAGGGGGTAAGTTTCCGTCAAACCTGGAAATAAAACCAACTATTAAAATCATTCGTTCCATATAAGTAAAAATAAATAGTGAATTGTGATGTTCTACAAATAAGAAAATGAACTTACCATGTAGGAATCCCGTAGTAAGGAAAGCAATGAAAAATTTTCAAATACAGCAGATAAGAAATATTATTAAATCCCTACATACAGTTACAATGTGCAAATTAATAAGTAGAAATGCATATAGTCAAATCTGTGCTAATTTACAATTACTACAAGGACATTGGAATAAGCTATATCAGTATTAGAATTATTATTTATTGCCATTAACGAAAATATAACAATAAATTAATTAATTTATACCTATCAATTAAATATAATTCGTCTTACAATACATAGTAATTAATTTTAGAATATACACATCTGTACTTAATTTGCACATACGCAAACATAGACATTCCAAGCACAGATGATCTCCAGTAAACAGCACAAGAAAATTGATATTTTATAATACCTACTCATTATTTTTTATCTAAATTGTTTAGATTTGTATAAAATGCATTAATCAACAAGAACACATTCGTGCTTAGACTAACTGTATTAACAAAAGAACACAGAACAAAACACAACCATGCTCTCTAGCTTCTATATTATAAAATAAATGAAATACTATAAATTAAATGATGTATGAGAATACTACACAAAAAGTATATTTCTGTGTTCTTCAGTTATTTAACAATTACACAAATAAAATTAATGGGAAAACTAAAATTAAATTAACCTAATCAAATTAATAAAACATGAAATTCGTCTTCCACCATTCAATTTCTAAGAAATCTGATATTAAATATTTTTAAATAAATAATATTTACATTATTATAAGAGTATTTTGCTTCGGACGGTATAATTTGTTCTCATTTCAGTTTGCTCGTGTTATTCTTTTCCTTAGAACAAGTTTTTCTTCAATGCTAACTCACATCTGTTATTTTTTTGGTAATATCTAGGTATATATTTATTTTCAGACTATTAGACAAATAAATTTGGTAAAATTTCTTCACGGTGTCTACCAGTTCCAATATTCCCGCGGAATACAAACAAAATTTTTTCTACTGTCAAAAAAATAATACAATAATTATTGATTTATTTAAGTAAATTGAAGGAAAACAATCAACAATAATATGAATTTAATACTATTGATGTGTTGTAACTAATGGAACCTGACAAAAAATAATTTGGGAGCGTGCGCAAATTACTCATTTTGCAAGGTGCAAAATACACGTTGTCATGGTAATATAAATGATGAACATTTTTGACAGTTGTAGAAAAAATTGATTTCTATGAAATGCTTCAAATTTATTTGTATTTAAATATTTTTTAATTTATTTGATTAATTACTGTAAAAACTAGATTTCTAGAAACAGTTATTTTTTCTATTCATTGGAAGGTAAATGGAATTTTGTGATAAATCTATAAGATCCATAAATCTGTAAATAATAAACAAAATCACAGCAATATTTGTTGATAAGTAGCAAATATTTAATAAAATTATTTTCAGATTTACGGATCTATAGAAATTATTTTATTTCCAAATATTATAAACAAATTCAAGAATTTGTATGGATTTCGAATCAGGTTTTTCAATTTAAGGTTTTTTCCAAGATATCCAGGATTTTCAGGCCAGCAGACACCATGTTCGTATGAGATGTGAAGAGTCATAATATTAGTAAGAATTTCGTGATAAGTGTTTAAGTTCCCGATGCGTGGACACGGTCAGAGAGGTGGTGGACGTGGAAGACGAACTCGAACAACTAGTGATGTTGTCATGTGTTGCGCGACTCCACTTACCGTCCAGCAGTTCCTCGACGGCGGTACGTACACCCTTGTCGAAGGCGCGCGCGTCGGCAGCTGTCTGGAACGTCAGTCCGAACTTCTTGTCGCCTGTTTTCCAGTGGTGAAATGTCGGCATGACTTTGTTGTATTCAAAGTCTTTCTTTATCAAGCAACTGAGTACGATCTGCAACATATATACAACATCAAACATTCATATTTTCTAGAGCGTGAGATTTATTCAAGATACATTATTTGAATCATAAAAAACAACAAAGACAAAATTAATTGTACTTTAAATGCTCACTTGGTGAAATTAGGTTTAATAATAAAATATCAAACTAAACACTTGTCTAAGTCTCACAAAATTCAGCCTCCAAGTCACCTTATGAGGGCATCGTCAGCTTTTGCTTTTCGGTAGATGGCATTACTGGTTCGACAGAACTTCTCATGTCATCATACCGTTTTTTAGAGATCTTATTCTCTGCTGGCACAGTCCTTCGTCACCAGCTTCTTCACGTGAACTTTGTTCTAGGTGAAGAAGTAGGTTATACCATACTGATGAGCTCTAATAAGAGCGAAACGCGTCTATGGTTACCAACTGTGCTGGCCAGCCTCTGACGATGCCCTCATAAGGTGACTTGGAGGCTGAATTTTGTGAGACTTAGACAAGTGTTTAGTTTGATATTTTATTATTTGAATGATCATCATGGGGTAGGAGGCTCAGTGGTGTCGAGTCGCTCTGTGGATTCGATTTCCACAGCCGACAAACAATTTTCACCAATTTAAATCTACCCCTTTGGCTTCCTCACCACTTTCATACTCGTTTTGCAAATAAACCCTTTCCTTACTAGTATTTATTTATTTATTTATGTTACGCTGTACAACAGGAAATAATCTCAATTACAGTACAAGGTCCGCACTCACCGAGCCGCAGTGTAATAGTTTTATATAATTTTTAGCTTGAGTGCGATTCGAACTCGGGATCTCCGGATTCGAATTCCGTATCGCTATCCACACCACCAAACTGACGGACAATATACTATTTCACTACCCTACCAGAAAGCAAAATTTTCAGAAATAAAATTTAAATTTAGATAACATTTATTATTCTTTTAAAAGATGCCATGGGCATGGCTGTACTTTCTTTCTTCCCCAAGGAGAAAATAATAACTTTCACCCGCAATTGAAAATGCTCGTTGTAGATGGCAGCAGTAGGTTAAGGCACTTTGACTGCGTGGAATTTGGAAATTATTTTTTAACTTGTTAGTTAATGAAATAAACACGATACACATAACGCTCGTGATACACACATAATTTTTTCTACGATTACATCTAAAAATTATTTAAAAACATATGTACTGAAAATAAATTAATTCTGTCAACTGTCAGTATGACAAGTTCTGTTTTGTTTGTATCCCTGGTAACTATTGAAATAAGCGCGCATTTAATATCATTTTCGCCCGTTGCCATTGGAAACGCGCGCATTTAACGTCTTTTTCGCGCGTTGCCATTGGAGAATCGCAAAAAAAATATTTTTCGATTGTTCCACAGAAAATGTCAACTTTACGATGACAAATGAGAGCGTAATTGTCAACTTTTTATAGCAATCGTAGAAAAAAGTACATAAGTCATTGAGGGAAGATTATTTTACTGTCTGACACAGTAGTGTAAAAATAAAACTGTAATTTGATTTATAAATTGAAGAATTGCAAGGATGAAACAATGTGAGTATCTTACCGACTGATCCGAAATCCGTTTGCCGTAGATGAGGTAGTCGTGTTTGGGCTGCGACAGCTCCGTCGAGGCGGCCGCGGGGGCGATACGCGGCCTTTTGCGCACGGACACGTTGCTGAGTCCGCCGCCCCCAAGCGGCACCCACCCGCCGGAGCTGTCGTCCCGCGACATCACCTGTGCACGCACACGGACCAAATAGTTGCCACTGTAACAAACAAAACAAACATTACTTCACAATCACATCAAACAGGAAATATCTTCACGCTCACTAGTTGTAAAACACTGCCATCGTGGATCAACATCATTTATCGGTTTAAAATCATTAACAACAAAGACAAAATTAATTGTCATCCAACACTTGGTGAAACAAGGTTTAATAAAAAATATAAAATAAACACTTAGCTATGTTTCACAAAATTCAGCCTCCAAGTCACCTTATGAGGGCATCGTCAGAGGCTGGCCAGCACAGTTAGTAACTTTGCTCTAGATGAAGAAGTTATACCATACTGATGAGCTCTAACAAGAACGAAACGCGTCTATGGTTACTAACTGTGCTGGCCAGCCTCTGACGAGGACCTCATAAGGTGACTTGGAGGCTGAATTTTGTGAAACATAGGCAAGTGTTTATTTTATATTTTTTATTAAAACAATTATATTTTGGAACGGCTCATGAACCGGTTCACAAGATCGGTTCAGTGCAATTATTTTTATTAAATACAAAAACTTACTATATTACGTTCTTTACATACCTATCTATTTTAAAAAAAAAATTAAATTCAGTTTAATATTGTATGAAATATTTTTAAAAGGACTTATTTAATACCCATGCATAATACTGCTGATTATAACTGGTTCAAATCGGTTCACATATTCGATTAAGTTCAATTAATCGGTTCTTCATGAACGACTTGATTCGAGTTCGCGGTTCAAAAAAAGACAGGTTTAATTTGGATTACAGCCCTTTTAAAATCAATAATAATCTATAACATAAAACCCGGGTTCGATTACCACAGCCGACAAACAATTTACACCACGTGGCTCCGCCACCACTAACATCTTCCAGGGCCGTGATTTGACAGCACTTAAATATATCACTTACCGAGATCTACTACGACAGACTGCCGTACCCAGTAATGGGTAAAAGGCGTGATGATATATTTATTTAGTTATTTTATTTTATAAAATATGCTTCTTTCAAATCTTGTTTACTACTGTGTTTTGAGTGATTTGTATTTTATAATATGTTGTAGTAAGATTTGACGGTTGGTAACCGCGCTTCACGTGAAGAAATATACCACTTACCGAGATCTACTACGCAGGTTGCCACACCGAGTAATGGGTAAAAGGCGTGATGATATATTTATTTAGTTACTTTATTTTATAAAATATGCTTTCAAATCTTTTTGACTGCTATGTTTGAGTGATTTGTATTTTATAATCTTCTTCTTTTGATGGCACTACAGCCCAAATCGGGCCTGGGCCTACCGGACACACCGAGCCGCAGTTTTTACACTGCCGTACTGCCGGTTTTCGTAGTCAAATGCTACATTATTTAAGACGTATAAGTGACTAGCTTATAGCGCCCGAGTGTGATAAATACATGTAACTGTATTTTATATTTTACGACAAAGCACACATTGTCGACAGGCGGATTCGAACTGACGAACCTTGGTTCGGGTGACGTCACAGTATGTTAAGAGATGTGCCTTAACACGCTCGGCCACCGCGCCTGTTATTTTATAATACGTTGTAGTAATATTTGACGGTTGGTAACCACACTTCACGTGAAGAAATATATCACTTACCGAGATGTTCTACGACAGATTGTCGTACCCAGTAATGGGTAAAAGGCGTGATGATATATTTATTTATAAAATATGCTTTCAAATCTTGTTGACTGCTATGTTTGAGTGATTTGTATTTTATAATATGTTGTAGTAAGATTTGACGGTTGGTAACCGCACTTCACGTGAAGAAATATATCACTTACCGAGATGTTCTACGACAGATTGTCGTACCCTGTAATGGGTAAAAGGCGTGATGATATATTTATTTATAAAATATGCTTTCAAATCTTGTTGACTGCTATGTTTGAATGATTTGTATTTTATAATAAGTTGTAGTAATATTTGACGGTTGGTAACCGCACTTCACGTGAAGAAATATATCACTTACCGAGATCTGCTACGACGGACTGCCGTACCCAGTAATGGGTAAAAGGCGTGATGATATATTTATTTATAAAATATGCTTTCAAATCTTGTTGACTGCTATGTTTGAATGATTTGTATTTTATAATAAGTTGTAGTAATATTTGACGGTTGGTAACCGCACTTCACGTGAAGAAATATATCACTTACCGAGATGTTCTACGACAGATTGACGTACCCAGTAATGGGTAAAAGGCGTGATGATATATTTATTTTAAAAATATGCTTTTTAATCTTGTTGAATGCTATGTTTGAGTGATTTGTATTTTATAATGTGTTGTAGTAATATTTGACGGTTGGTAACCGCACTTCACGTGAAGAAATATATCACTTACTGAGATGTTCTATGACAGATTGTCGTACCCAGTAATGGGTAAAAGGCGTGATGATATATTTATTTATAAAATATGCTTTTTAATCTTGTTGAATGCTGTGTTTGAGTAGTTTGTATTTTATAATAAGTTGTGTGCTGTAATTAGGATGAAGTTCTTGTTGTGCAGAGTAGCAAACAAATATATAAATATAGAATGTCGAGAATGAGTGGGTTAATCTTTTCTGTATAACTGTTTACTTTGTCTGACCCATGTTATAAACAAAAACAAACAATTTTCAATTATTGTATAATAGAGTTGATTTTACTATACAATGAGATATTGACAAAATGACATTTCCAATATATGATAGTTCAACAAATTAACATTTACCCAAAATCATAATTTACATTAACTTTCCACCCACTTTTAAATACATGACGTCACAGTCTACCAATGACGCAATACAACCAACTTCACCTCAATCCATTTATTACGCAACGCAACTTCACACTGTTCAAACACCTTTCAATCTGAAATTTCCCCACGAATATTCTATTTCAAGAGGCCGAACATGTAGTGTCTCTCACTTGTATCGTCGGTGTATTTTTACATTCTTGCACACGGATGCTTGGTGAATAAATGCACGGATGAATGAAAGTGAATTTTATCCAATTAGCTGTTCCGAACCGGTGGTCACATGTTCATAGCACACGTGTTCTTGCACGTGGTTGGTACGCCTACAGAAGGTGAACTTTAGTGAGTTGGGGCGCTTGTAAGTAAAGCAGTGGGTGTCCAACTTTTAAGGAATTATTTCTACTTTTTTCGAGTTATTCAAGACGAAAGTTTCATTTTTCAGCGAGTGTTGCTTTAGAATAAATTTGTACCCCAAGCATAAATATTATAGTTATAGATTTGTAAACATCATAAATTTTTTTTTTTTAAATTTATATATCGCACCAACTACTAAGGTCATATGCCGATATGTCCTTTGTATGGTCGCCACGGGCGGGACTCGAACCCACGACCTTATGGTTGCGAGTCAGACCCTCAACCCGCGCGACCACCTCGCGGGACATTTATTTATTTATTTACTGCCTTGTACAGCATAAACTTAATCCTTATTATAATAAATAATAAATATATCATCACGCCTTTTATCCATTACTGGGTGTGGAACTCTGCTGTAGCAGATCTGGATAAGTGATATATTTCTTCGCGTAAAATGCGGTTGCCAGCCGTTAAATCACGGCCCAAAAGATGTTAGTGGAGGGGGAGCCACAGGGCTAGATTTAAATCGGTGAAAATTGTTTGTCGGTTGTGGGGATCGAACCAGGGTTCTCAAGATCCTAATCCTAATTATAGTAGCCAATGGTGGAATCGTATTTTTATGAAATTAGTGATTATTAAAAATATTTATACAGAAAACTTAGATAAAAATACGATTTGATTTAGGTTGTTGTATAATATAGAAAATAAATAAATATACAGGATGTTCATTTTATTTTGTCCAGTATTGCTATCTCAAGAACTATAAGAGCTACGAGGTCGGTTAAATTAGCAAACGATTTCTATTTTACAAGACTATTTTAATGGGCATTAAATTTTATTTTTTTCAACCAGTTGTTCACTAACTGTGGATACCAACTTTTTAACATATTTTTTATTTGCTTGTTCGATAGAGAATTTTATTCTGGTTTCAGTGATATAATATTTCTTGACTGTTGACTTGTTCATGTCCGAAATACATTGATGTATGAAGAGAGTGAAATTGAGAAGAATGTTAGAAGAGTAGATGTGTTAGTTAAGATGTTAATGAGAAACATATGTCGAATAAAAGTATGTTGAAGAAATTGAGGGTGTTTGTTGCGTGAATGAAAGATTGCAAAACGAGCTTGTATATTTTCTATTGTGGATGAAGCAAAAGTAGTGTTCTAGAATAGAAATATATATTCTTCTTCTGATGGCACTACAGCCCAAATCGGGCCTGGGCCTACCGGACACACCGAGCCACAGTTTTTACACTGCCGTACTGCCGGTCTTCGTAGTCGAATGCTACATTATTTAAGGCGAATAAGTGACTAGCTTATAGCGCCCGAGTGTGATTAATACATCTAACTGTATTTTTATATTTTACGACAAATCACACATTGTCGACAGGCGGATTCGAACTGACGAACCTTGGTTCGGGTGACGTCACAGTATGTAAAGAGATGTGCCTTAACACGCTCGGCCACCGCGCCTGTAGAAATATATATTAGGTATCCTTATTCCCTCAGCCGACAAACAATTTTCATCACATTACCCCTGTGGCTTTGGGGCTTTGAATTGACGGCTGATAATCGCACTTCACGTGTATAAATATATCACTTATCGAGATCTGCTACTACAGAGTGCCACACTCAGTAATGGGTAAAAGGTATGATGATATATTTATTTATTTATGCAATTTGTAAAACAAGAACTTTTTATAAAAAATTAAAAAACGGACTTTTTTGCAGACTGGAATTTATTTGCAGAGTAATACATAATTTACTACTTACTGTTTTGATTATAACAAACTAAAAATTATTTTAATCATTAAAACAGGAGTTTTTTTCATATTTATTTATTAATTTATGTTACGCTATACAACAGGTGGCCGAGCGTGTTAAGGCACATCTCTTAGCATACTGTGACGTCACCCGAACCAAGGTTCGTCGGTTCGAATCCGCCTGCCGACAATGTGTTATTTGTCGTAAAATATAAAAAATACAGTTTCATGTATTTATCACACTCGGGCGCTATGAGCTAGTCACTTATACGCCTTAAATAATCTGACTAAAGAAACCGGCAGTACGGCAGTGTAAAAACTGCGGCTCGGTGTGTCCGGCCCCTATGTTCCGAAACGGAATGATGGGACTCATTATTATATACAAAAAAAAATAATAATAATAATATATCATCACGCCTTATACCCATTGCTGGGTGTGGCACTCTGCCTAAGCAGATCTCGGTAAGTGATATATTTTTTCGCGTGAAGTGCGGTTACCAGCCGTCAAATCACGGCCTCCAAAGATATTAGTGGTGGAGGAGCCACAGGGGTAGATTTTATTAAATTGGTGAAAATTGTTTGTCGGCTGTGGGGATCGAACCAGGGTTCTCAAGATCCACAGGCCGACTCGATACCACTGAGCCACCTACCCCATAACACAGGTATTTAATCCCAATTACAGTACAGGATCCGCACTCATCGGGCCTGCAGTATGGAAATTATTTTTTATTTGGAAGAAATATATAAATTATAGTTGTAAAAATGATTCTGTCAATTTATAAACAGTTCCAAAACCAGTGACGTCAAGTTTGGCTTTCAGTTTATGCTAAAATTATAATAACGGGAGTTAAAAATACCTGCATGGTGTGAAATTGAAAGCTGACCTATAAAATATTCATCAATGAGTTTTATTTTTGGCTGGCATCACTGGCACCTGACTGAACCGTATTTCAACCTTCAAGCAACATCGTAGTAAATCAACGCGTCTACTTACGTGTTGTAGTAGTGTGCGAAGCACTCACTACCTGCCGCGCCGTGCTGATTCATAATCATGATCAACATGTTTATAATTAGCATTTTAATATGCGGTGCATGGTCCAGCACTATAATTATGAGAACTATGGTAACACTGACTTATTCATCAGTTTTTTTACAAATGAATTATTTGAATGAATAAACGGATATTTATTTATTTATGCTACTCTGTTCAACAGGAACTTAATCCCAATTACAGTACAGGGTTCGAACTCATCAAGTCGTAATGTCATTCGAATTTGGGATCTTCAGATTCGATTCCGGAGCGCTATACACACCACCGTACTATTGGATGACAAAATAATAGCATTGACTTAGAAATATTGTTATTAACTTTTGAAATATTTATTTATTTATCTACAGCTTAAACAATATAATTCAAATGTATTGATTATCATTAACAATGGTTAATTATTAATTAATTAAACAATTTTCACCAATTTAAATTTACCCCTGTGGTTCCCTCTCCACTAATATCTTTGAGGGCCGTGATTTGACGACTGGTAACCGCATTTCACGCGATAAAATATATCACTTACCGAGATCTGCTACGGCAGAGTGCCACAGCCAGTAATGGGTAAAAGACGTGATGATATATTTATTTATTTTTATTTAATTAATTAATGAACAGTTGATAGTAACTTTTTAAACATTGAAAGAACTGTTACAGAATTTCAATTAAAAAATAATAATTTTGATTCCTTATTGTAACCTATCAGTCCAGTGGCACGAAAAATGTTTACTTCATGTAATGTGCATTTATTTTTGCGAATTTCTAAAAAATTCTTTATGAGTTGTAGTTAGTATATCAAATAATATATACTTATTTTGAAACATCCTATACAGGGTGTTTCTATACCTCTGTACGAAACTTTAATGACATATATAAAATGCTTACTGATTATAGAACAAAAATATTTTTTTGAAATTCGCAAAAATTAGGATATTTCATTCCTACAAACATTTGAAGTGTCACTGGTTTAATTGTACATTTAATTTTTTTTTTAAAGTCATACATAATAACTAATTAATAAATGATTATTTCATTAGTAACATAATTATAAATAATTAAATATACTATTAAAAAAAAAATGTTCGCGGAGTATGAAATATCCAAATTTTTGCGAAATCAAAAAAAAACTGTTTGTCCTATAATCAGTATATCAAATTATATTTGTCATTAAAGTTTCGTGCAGAGGTATAGAAACACCCTGTATAATTACGGTCACCTTCGGTGTGTTATTTGTACAACTAGTAATGAAAGCAATATTTAGTATTTTGCATATTGATATTAAATTGATTTTACAATGACAATAATTAAAAATAATCTTAATGTCAAAATCTCGATAAGATTCAATTTGAAATCATCTTCAAGGAAATATATATAAAATTAAACCAATGAAAATGTACTATATTTTTTTTAACTATTTTACTTTTTTTGCGATTTTAAAAATAGTTGAAAAATGTGTCACTTTCTCCACGATTCTTGTTAGGAAAAGAGGACTTTTATGTTCAATATAAATAAAATTATTTGTAACTTCGTTCAGCCCTTAGAGAGAACAATTAATTAATTAATCAATAAATGATTTAATAATTTAATAAGTATTTCCTTAATACTATTAAAGTAAATTTTACTGTTAAAATATAATCAGCATTTAATAATAAATAGGTAAATTAACATTTTGTTAAGAAAATAATTATAATAATTGGAATTAGACAGGAGTGGTTTCGTAGTAATTAATGAACCTTTAAAAATGTATTTTGCAATATTCAAGTTTAAAATTAATGTAAAAAGCCCTTAAATTCAAGTTGAACATTGTGATTACGCAGTACAATACATACAAGTATTGCAGAAACGTACTAATTATAATTTTTTTAATAATGAAGGCAGTACAAATGATTTATAAAAATAGCTCCCATTAAAACATAAAATCACATCTAGCACAGGTATGATTACGTATGATCCATAAATTAGGTCATACAGTATTGAGGGGGTTGTTAACTACCCTCTTCACCCCTACCAGTATAATCCACACATACACTCACACATATACAGATCAGAGACAGGTTATAATAGTGTGCACCCCACCACTGGGCGGGCGTGCAGAACAAGCGATCGCTACGAAACATTCGACGCGCGCTGATGACGTCATGGCGACGTCGTGACGACACAGTGGTGGGGGTTGGATAACCACGTGCGCGCTGTGATCTCAACGGTTGATGTGAATGGAAACCGCAGGATTCAGTGATTGATTTAGAGGTTTTTTGTTTGGTTATGGTTTGGGACTTTCTTACGTTGTTATGTTCATATTTTATAGCTTGATGAGTGGATGTTTTGTAAATGTTTTAAGGGTTAGAGCTACCCTATTTGTTGGGACATAGCGTGATGTTATGTATGTATATATTTTTTAAAAAGATATTTTTATTAAAAGATGTATAAATTTATTTATATGTGAAATAAAGTATAACTTTGTCTGAATTGGACAAAATATGTCAAATTTGACTAATGTCAATAAGTAACCTAGGTTACGTTGAAAACAGAAAAATGTTGAAGATTTTGTTTCTTTGAATTTTGAAAACATATCTTTTATTGCTTTCAAATCAGTTATAATGTTATAAACAAAAAAGTAACTAAGATATTAAATATGTTTTGGTGGTCTTTTTAGATTTGTTAAATTCCTGTCAGTTTATTTATATAATTATAAAGGTCGGTTTAGTAATGCTAGAATAAACTTACAAATAACACATCTATTAGATAAAAATCGAAGTTGGACAAATTATGATAATTGTTTGTAACATAATTTTAATCCCAACATACTTGTCTTTCATATTAATTATTAAACTAAAATAAATATATCATCACGCCTTTTACCCATTACTAAGTGTGGCACTCTGCCGAAGCAAATCTTCGCGTGAAGTACGGTTACCAGCCGTCAAATCACGGCCCCAAAGATGTTAGTGGAGGGGGAGCCACAGGGATAATTTTAACGAGGTGAAAATTGTTACTCGGCTTTGGGAATCGAACCCAAGTTCTCACATCCACAGGCCGACTCGATACCACTGAGCCACCTACCCCATTATTATTATTGTATTATTTAATATTTATTGGAGTCAACATTAATTTCATATGTATTTTTTTTATACTTACCATGAAGATGTTCAATATTCTAATAAATGTATAAAATTTGAAATAATTTGATGGTATGTTCGTTAAAAGTGCAAGTGAAGCAAGTCTTGCCAAAAATAATTGCGATTCTACATATTGCCTAGGCATTCTATAAATTAATTATGTAATTGTAATTTAAATGTTAAATAAATCAATAAATTTTGTGGTCAGCATTTCGATTCGATACTTTTTGTGCCACTTGATATTTAAGGATCAATGGTGGCCATGGCTGTCATAATTTGAATATGCTAACAGAAAAAATAATATTCACCTTTCCAATAAATCCGTAGGCGGAACTAAATTACACATATTAATCACAGAACAATATCACAAATTTAAATTTCCCGCCTAACAGCTCATTCAACTTTCCTCAAAACATGAGCCTATCAGCATCGCCTGCTTGGCGCGAGATCTAACCATCAACTAACTTCACGTGCATCAATGCATGATTGAAGGAAAACAGAGGAAAACTGCTGGTTTGCGATTGGTTGCCGAGTAGTGACGTCACGACGGACAGAGGAGAATAAAAGCAGCGGCGCGCGCGACTTGGGGGCACAATGATTCAATATTCGCAAGAGTAAGAGGAGGGGTAATGGCCTAGTTTCGCGGTGCATGAATGAGCGAAGCGCGGCTGGATTTGGGTCGACACATCAATGACCCCGTGCTGGTGAGCCTTGCACAGGGTGCTCTGCCCTGACTGTGCTGGTTTTGCTGCTGCGACCCTCCTGCCTCCACTCTTCAGCACCTGCGGAGCGTCTGCAACGCGGGCTATTTTTAGACGCGAGAATCAACTCATGAATTGTTGATTTTGTTTGAATGATTTTTAAGGATTTCTTTTAGTGATTTAAACGAGGGTGGTTCAGGAGAACTCTTACATTTTCATATTAAAATCAGAAGTGCTGTACTTTTATTAATTTAAACTGGTATTATATTTAATAATTTGATCATTTTTTTTAAATTTATATATCGGACCAACTACTAAGGTCATATGCCGATATGTCCTTTGTATGGCCGCCGCGGGCGGGACCCGAATCCACGACCTTATGGTTGCGAGTCAGGCCCTCAACCTGCGTGACCATCACGCGGGACAATTTGATCATTATTAATAGTTTTGTTACCACTGTATCTGTTTGACCTATTTACAAATATTTTAATAATTTTATAAGCTAGATAGGTCAGTGGTAGTCGGCCTGTTGATTTAAGAACCTGAGTTCGAATTCCAATGCCGACAAACTGATTTTCACCACTTTACTCCTATGGTTTCTCCGCTACTCACACCTTTGAGGGCCGTTATTCGACGGCTGGTAACCGCGCATCAAGCACAAAAATTAATATATCATCAACATCTGATTCAGCAGACTGCCACACCCAATAATGGGCAAAATACTGGATGCTATATTTATTTTTTCATTTTAATATCTATCAAGAAATACAGAATTAAACTAATCCTGAATTTTGGATTAGATAATTTTATTTGAACTCGATATTAAAAAGTTACTCCAAATTAGAATCTGAAAATCAAATGGTTACTGGATTATATTAAGATTTATTTAAACTAGTTTAGGATTAAATTAAATTCAAGACTAAAAAAATGGGCTGTTACATATACTTAACCCAATACCCGCCGCAATTCAATGATCAATAAAAGAATACCTTTTCAGTAAAAATATCTTTATTTGAGTTCTAAAAAACAAGTTTTTGATAATAAAAGTTATACATACTAAGTGTTAAAATATATCTGACCTTGAAATATAATTGTTAAAAACACCGAAATTAAGTAACTTTGAATATTTTTAAAATTATTGGTTTTGCAAATATTTGAAAATTGGCTGTGACTGGCTGTCATAACATAACTAATTAATATATTCATTAAAAAAAATATACATTTTAAATGTAAAAAAAATGATTACAGCCAAATATTTAAGCGTCCCAAAAATGGGACGTTGGCGGTTAATGGGTTCAATAATCCAAAATAGATTTGATTAATAATTTAGAATTCAGTAGACAAGCGCATAAAAATAATGACTGCATGATCTTAGAGTGAAATATGTTACCGGCCGTCAAGTAACGCCTCTTCGAAGATGTTAGTGTGGGGGGGGGGGAGCCTCGAGTGTAATTCTATGGTAGTGCAATAAATAAACTAAACATTCTTCCATTCTTAGTTTTTTAATTATTATAGAGAGAAACAATAAAAAATAATAAATAAATATATCATCACGCCTTTTACTCATTACTGGGTGTATATTTCTTTGTGTGAAGTACGGTTCCCAACCGTCAAATCACTGCCCCCAAAGATGTAAATGAAGACAGAGTCACAGGGGTAGTTTTTTAATGTGATGAAAATTGTTTGTCGGTTGTTGGAATCGAACCAAGGTTCTCACACAGGTTGCCTTGATACCACTGAGCTACACCTACTCTATAGACAAACATACCATTAATTTTTGAACCTGGGATTTTAGAACTCCGGTTAAATGCTCTTACTAACTGAGCTACGGCACCCATTTAATTCATATTGTTAAATGTTTATTTTACAAAATAATAAATAAATATTCTTTTAATTTTATTTGTAGGTTATGTGGATCCAAAAGAATTCTTGAAAATAGGTAATTAGGCCTTAGTAATCCTTGGATAGTGGAATAAATTAACAAATCTGATTCATTTAGCTTTATTGGACGTTCCAAACGTTAAAACACGTTCATCTTCAGCTGTAGAGATATATACAATGTTAAAATACAATAAAATTATTTGTCTACAACATCACTCACCAGTAATACAAGTTGCTACGTTAAAACAGTTGAATGGTTTAAATATTTTAAACAACCATCACTGAGACGAAAAAATTTTTATTTTTATTTTAACATTGTATACATTTCTACAGCTGAAGATGAACGTGTTTTAACGTTCGAAATGTCCAATAAAGCCTAAATGAATCAGATTTGTTAATTTATTCCACTATCCAAGGATTACTAAGGCCTAATTACCTATTTTCACTAATTTTATTTGAAAATCTTTTTAAAAATAATATAAATACTTTTTGAATCAACCAAGTGGTTTATTATTATTTTTTTTTAATATTGTAAAACATATTTCAACAATCGCCAACAGCTTGATTAATTAATTAATTTGAAACATTAATAAGCGATTTTTACATCGAAAATAAATAAAATTTAATCAAATTTTTGCCATAAAATAAATAAAATTAATTCGTATTTATTCATTTAAATATATTTACCATGATAATTGAATGAATAACATCTTTCAATAGACAATCGCGCTTTTCGCTTACAAAGTACAATAATCTTCCCTCAACAAAAAACAATCTTCCAAATCCCTCCACATCTCCAGAGCTCCAGCTCCAGCTCCTGCTTCAGCATCTAGTTCACTGCTGACGTCATCACCATTAATAGCATCCCTTCTCTTCACCGCTCTCCACCTCTTCACACACACACAGATTCACAGCACAAGAACGTCCCTCCAGCTCGAGCGGGGCTGACGACCCAGTTCCGCGGCATGCAGCAGTGAATGGGCCGCGAGGGTAACAACCCTTCGAAGTGGGTCACAGCCCGCACGCGGCCTTGCAGTCACAAGGGTGGGGGATGCAACCTGAACGCTATTTTTGGAACTGGGTTTTTGTTTGGAAGTATTTTTAACATGGGGTGATATTGATGTTGGGGGTGGAATGAAGCTTGAGTTGTTTTGCAAGGTGGAATATTTTTATGGTACTAGTCGATTAATGGTGGTTAGTGTGTTAGGTTAGGTTTTTGATGCGTGTCAGAGTTTATCAAATTTACATTAAGCCCTCCTTAAATTTTCATTTTTACGCTATTACAATACTGGGTGTCCCATTTTACATTAACTTCTTGAATATCTCGAAATGAAAGCATTTTACCGAAAAGTATGCCGAATCATAATCGTCATGGTTTTGAGGGGGACAACGGATTTTGACAAAATGGCCTCCTTAGCCCCCCAAGGGAAACCAGGAGGGGGGTCAACTTAAAAATTTTAAATGGAAACCCCTATTTTTTATTGCAGATTCTGAAAGAGCGTTAAAAAGTATGTAGGTTTTATCCGGATACTTTTTTCAATTTCCAACAGGAAATAACCCTATTAAAACACTTAATTTACAATTAAATTAATCACCAATCAGTAAACTTAACATGAAAATTCTTGATAAAATCAAATCATTCATAATTAGTTTATTTAATGTCCTGTTTTCGTCCCCCCAGTGTTAGGGATTGATATTTTCAGAAATTTAGGTAATGATTGAAACACCAAATGTTATTATTTATAAAGTTATTGACACAATATTAATTCACGAATATTTTGCACGAAAATCGTACTTTCACGATTACAGCGCCACCTGTTGGAAATTAAAAAAAAGTATCCGGATAAAACCTACATATTTTTTAACGCTCTTTCAGAATCTGCAATAAAAAATAGGGGTTCCCATTTAAAAACTTTAAGTCGACCCCCCTCTCGGCCCCCCTTGGGAGGCTAAGGGGGCCATTTTGTCATCCGATGTTCCCCTCAAAACCATGACGATTATGATTCGGCATACTTTTCGGTAAAATGCTTTCATTTCGAGATATTCAAGATAATGTAAAATGGGACACCCAGTATATCACTTACCGAGACCTGCTATGGTAGAGTGCCACACCCAGTAATGAATAAAAGGCGTGATGATATATTATTATTACAATAATAGTAATAATAAAAGTCAAGTCAGACTCTCTCACCACATTAAAATTATCCCTCCACTAGTACCTTTGGGGGTCGTAAATTGAAGGCTGATGACTGTACTTGACACGCATAAATATATCACTTACCAAATCTGCTATGACAGAGTGCCATACCCAGTAAAACAAATTAATATATCATCACGATTTTTATCCATTCACTGGATGTGGCACTATGCCGTAGCAGATCTCAGTAGGTGAAATGCAGGCACAAGGTGTCAAATCACAACTCCAAAAGATGCTGCTGGTTGTTGAGCCAAAGGGGTGAAAATTGTTTGTCGGTTGTGAGATTCAAACTCGGGTTCTAAAATCCACAGACCGACGCGATACCACTGAGCCATTTAAATTACAATAAAATAAAATATGATACTATTGAGCCAGCTATCCCAGTAATGGGTAAAAAGCGTGATGATGATATATTTATTTATTTTAATTCTTAAACGATGACAATTATATAGATTATATATGAGTTATTTATAATAATTATAAATTGTTTTTATTCAAAATTGTCAATATATAAATAAATAGCATCGCTTTATTTTTTACTTATTGATTATGAAAGTCATTGTTATTTAACAAACAAATTGTATAGAAAGTGATACATTTTTCAACTAATTTATAAATCGTACGAAAAAGTACATATACTGAAAATACTACATTCTCATTAGTTTCCCTTTAGAAAATTTAATAAGATTTGACATTTGTCAAATAATTTTTATTTTTTATTTACATAAAATCAATCCCAAAAATACGTATATAACAATTGATGAATGCAATTTATTTCACTCATTTGATCGATATACTCTTCAGGTACATCATCATGAATCTCAAACTTCAAAATAATGAAAAAAGTAATACTTTCATTACTAGTTGTACAAATAGCTATTGCAGTTGTCTAATGTTTTAAATTATTATTTTTTAAATGTAGTTTTTAATTTATTTATACCAAAAATAATTTAGAAAGATTGTGTTTATTCATTATGGCTATATCTAAATTAAATTATAATTATGAATACCGCACCACTAGCTATTATTATCATAATTTAAGTTAAAAAACTATCTGTAAATTAAAATTTTAAATTTTCTGATCACACCTTAGGACATTCACACATCGCAATACCGTTGAACGATTATTTTCGCGATGACGTCACTACCCCCACTCCAGCAAGGGTGAACAGAGCAGGTTACCAGGCCACCGCCAGCAAGCAACAAGCGTGTTAGTTGCACGTGCTACCGAGCAAGGGATGAACCGACAAGTGGCAACTTGGACGCCCCTGTGACGTCACGGCTGGATATTGAGGACGAGATGCTCGCAGGGTTGAAATATGGACTGCAGTTATACAGGACGAAAGAATTTGTGCAGGAACTTAATGGGGGCGAGAGATTTATGTTCATGTTACTTTCTTAATAATTAATTTCAATAATTAAAAGAGTAAATTAAATTAGACAGTGGATGGGCACACTTGATTATAATGTTGTAAGTGAAATAAGATAATGTGCAATCAGATTTCTGTAAAAAGAAGATTTCAATACTGTAGCAGATCTTGTTAAATGATATATTTCTTCACCGTAACTAACATAACCCAACATAAATAAAAATAAATATATCATTTTTCCGAACGGGTTGAGGGCCTGACTCACGACCGTAAGGTTGTAGGTTCGAGGCCCGCCTGTGGCAGTCATACAAAGGACATATTCGGGATATAACCTAATAGTTGGTCCGATATATATATACAGGGTGTTTCACAACTTAGAGCATTAAAGGGTATATTCTGTACGACGTGCTGATCATGAAACAAAAAGAATTTTTTTTTAAATCGCAAAACTATTATCCATATTTCCCAGTCCAAAATTTTTCGTTGCCACTGCCACTGGGTGAATGATTATGTTAAAGTTATTAATTAAATAAAATTCTATTATAAATAACTGCTAATAATTGAATTGTGTAATTATTCTTTCGTAGTTGATACCTACTTCATTGTTTGTGTTTAATAGGAAAGCGAATCCAGTGCAGTACTACAAAAAATGTTTTAGGTTAACAACCCTTAATTTTTCGAATTTAAAAAAAATTCTTTTTGTTTCATGATCAGCACGTCGTACAGAATATACCCTTTAATTTTTTGCTCTAAGTTGTGAAACACCCTGTATATATATAAAAATATATATTATCAAGCATTTTATCCATTACTGGGTGTGGCAGTCTCCCGTAGCAGATCTCTGTAATTAATATATTTCTTCACGTGAAGTGTGGTTACCAGCCGTCAAATCAAGGCCCTCAAAGATGTTAGTAGAGGGGGAGTCACAGGGGTAGATTTAAATTGGTGAAAATTGTTTGTCGGCTGTGGGGATCGAACAAGGGTTCTCAAGATCGACAGGCCGACTCGATACCACTGAGCCACCTACCCCAACATAATCTAATAATATTGAATGTATAAATATATACGCAATGTATTTCATTTTCAAATCTTTTAAAATTGTTTTACTTTATTTTTCAACTATTTTAACAGCGTGGTCATTTTCATTTACTTGAAATAGTAATCACTAGATGGCATTACTTGATGTACCAAATATGTAAAAAAAACTCACGACAAATTTTAATATAGCAAAACAATGGAAAGAAACGGCCATAATAAGTGTTGACGCAATTCAATGAAGTTAGCCTTGCTTATATCTAAAAAAAATCGATTGTTCAACTTTTTTACAAGTCGTTAAGTTTCTGTTTTGCAAAATAAATAAATTTAAATATCTTTTTTGAGCTAGTTTATGGTTAAAAATTATCGTATTATAATCACAGTATAAAAAACATTAGCAGTTTTAGTGCAATATTTACCTAATTTCACCATTAACAAACCAGCCCTTAAAATCCGCCGTCAACAAAAACAAAAGCAGCCCTAATTAAGTACCAACCCTCCTAATTAAACATTCAAACATAATAACAATTCAAAATGTCCCCAAAATCAAATTACTAAATCATATCAATCCAATATTAGCGCAACACCTTATCCCCAATTCAACTAAAAAACACGTCATTATTATCCAGCAACGATGACGTCAAACCACGAGCGGCTCGTGAGCATCAGGGGCCACGTGACCCAGTTCCTCTCCAGTGGCGTACAAGTGGGGACCATGAAGCAGCATGAATGACGTGCTGACTGTGCATCCGGAAATGGAGTTGTTTGAAGGGTGGGGACATAGGGGCAAGTGCCCCATTGCCCGCCCCGGGCCGCTGTGTGATGGCGTCAGTCGCGAAGTAGGTCATCGAACCTGGTTGCTGGATGGCAAGGATTCGATCCATGTACACGTGGATGCAGGGGAATGAAGATAGAAATCATGTTAATGGAGATACTGTGGTGGGGAGGATGGTTTTCACTTTATTTTGATAAATTTTTGTTGTTGTTTATTTATATAAAATTATTTATTTATGCTTATGCTTCATAGTTATTATTACTTGTATAATAAATGTAAAATGATTTTGTTGAATAATTGAAGGAATTGCATGAACGAAACCAGATTTGCTTAGGTGCGTTGTTGGATGCAGGCATTGAAATTTCCAAACTTATCTTAGAATTGTGCAAAAATGTATAACAAATAATACTACTTTCATATATAATATAACAAGTAGTATGAAAATTGCTGAAAATATTTTGACATAAATTATGAGTTGTTGAATGTATATTTATGTCAAAATATTATCTGTCAATTTTCATACTACGAGTTGTATTCGGCTTGAGAATTTACCAAACAAGAGTTAATTAACAAGAATAGTTAGGTATTTATTTGCACAATATTAATTAGGTTTACAGTGATGACAGATTTTTTCAATTGACGTTTATGAAAATATTGAAAATTATCATTTATTTTATTCGTAACCAAGGATATTAATAACAGTGGTATTTCCGATGAAATTTCACTAGTGATGAATTTCCGACGAAATGTACATTTCATTGGTTCATTTTCAAACAAATTCGTGATCCTATTGGTTGACAGTGACGTGTGGTGAATTCTCAAAAAAATAGGTAACATGTAATACGATACGTATTGATTTACTATTATTTCAGATGATGTTTAATAGCAAATACTTATGTTTAAGAAAATTAATTGATTGCTATCGTGTAATCAGTTCAAAGTTTAATATAAATATAAATATATCATCACACCTTTTACACATTACTGGGTGTGGCATTCCGCCTAAGCAGATCTCGATAAGTGATATATTTCTTCGCGTGAAGTGCGGTTACCAGCCGTCAAATCACGGTCCTCAAAGATATTAGTGGAGGGGGAGCCACAGGGGTAGATTTAAATTGGTGAAAATTGTTTGTCGTCTGTGGGAATCGAACCAGGGTTCTCAAGATCCACAGGCCGACTCGATACCACTGAGCCACCTACCCCATTCTTAAAAACATTCTTTAAAATAACGAAGTTATTAATTAAATAGATATGAAAGGGTAGGTGGTACAGTGGTAGAGTGGCATTGTCAGAATGGGTGAAGGCATGTTTATTTCTTGTGAATTTTTGGTTAAACCAGTTCAAAATTAGAATTTTTGTTTCTATATAATTCAGAGCACGAGAAATACGCTCGTTCAAACCGCATTTCAATATCTCTTTTAGTTTTTGAGTTATTTAGATTTTTGACTTTTTTTAAGACTCAACTTTGAGAGCCCATATCTCGAAAACAAAAAGAGATATTGAAATGCGGCTTGAACGAGTGTATTTCTCGTGCGTTGCTTAACTTATACCAAAATTTTACCATTTTTGAAAATTTTTCAACTTTTTCCAAATTTGTATTTTCTCAATATTTTAAAAAGTTGAAGAGATAATGAAAATCTGAAAACACCAGTGAATTCCTCGCGTGAAAATACATAGGTATGCAAATTTTTATAGCAAAATTCACACTGATAAATTTTTTATTACAAAAAATCGAAAAATGGTCAAAATTCGTAAAAACGCCAAGGGGTACCCCTTAAGAAATTTCTAAAAAATGCCTATTTTCGATTTTTTGTAATAAAAAATGTATCCGTGTGAATTTTGCTGTTAAAATTTGCATACCTATGTATTTTCACGCGAGGAATTCACTGGTGTTCACAAATTTGCATTATCTCTTCAACTTTTGGAAATATTAAAAAAAAAAATTTTGAAAAAAAGTTGAAAAATTTTAAAAAATGGTAAAATTTCGGTATAAGTTAAGTAGCGCACGAGAAATACACTCCTTCAAACCGCATTTCAATATCTCTTTTAGTTTTCGAGATATGGGCTCTCAAAGTTGAGTTTTAAAAAAAGACAAAACTCGACATAACTCAATAACTAAAAGAGATATTGAAATGCGGTTTAAACGAGCGTATTTCTCGTGCTCTGAACTATATAGAAACATAATTTTAAAATTTTCAATTTTTGAACCGGTTCAACAAAAAATTCACAAAAAAATTAATATATCATGCTTTTGAAACATTACTGCCAATGCTACTCTGCTGTAGTAAGTAATATATTTATGCTTGTGAATTACAGTTACCAGCCGTCAATTCGCGGTTCAATATGTCATCTCAACGAAGCTTTTGCGTGCGTACACTTACACACACCATAGTTGACACTTGAAAAGTTTGATAATGTCCAAACACAAATATTACTGTATCTTGTTTATTATAAACTTTATCAAAAAACGAACTGACAAATGTTAATACTTTTATATCTTCATTATTTATATAAAATTTGAATAAATTTGGTCAGTTAGAAGAGCAGATAAATTAATAGCAATTTTGTGCGTTTTCGCTTGTACTCCGGAACGGCCTTAAATAACATTAAAACTCAAATATCTTAAAACCAATAACATATTTGAAACTTTACTTGTCTCTAACTACGATGTTTTTGGGTCTAGTCTCAATGGCTGGTAGCACAAGCTCTGTTTTTGGGTGTTTTAAGAGCACGGTTTTAACATGTTAGAGGTAGCTAAGACACCCAAAAATACTGCTCTTAAAACAGGCAAAAACAGAGCTTGTGCTACCAGCCAATATAACTAACAAATTTCCTAGTTTATTGACTACAGTTGAGAATTTCATTAACCCTAACCATCCTCAACATTCCTCGCATCATCACAAACTCATACTCATCATACTCATCAACACACGCATTACAAAATCATCATATTCCTTATCTCTCGATTGGTACCCTACATGCTTGCTATGTTATCTGCTGGTTATGGGCATACTAGAAGCAACAAGAACCAACAGCACTAGCACCAGCAGGAAATGGAAGCAAGACTGTATCACGACATGTTAGTAACGACTGATGGTGTCACTCTCTGTCGGGCATACAGCGATTTACAAGTCGTTTGATGACAATTCGTGATATCAAATCTGGTAGAGGGTGCTCTGGTTGATTCATAATAAATGAGAGGTAAACTTATATTAAGTGTTTTCTTTTTTATGTTACATTCATGTTCGATTGCATAGTTTTTATGAAAGGAATTATTTATTTAACAACAAAGACAAAATTAATTGTCATCCATACACTTGGTGAAACTAGGTTTAATAAAAAATATAAAATAAACACTTGTCTCAGTCTCACAAAATTGCTATTGCGTAGCTTTCCCTTTTTTTCGGTAGATGGCATGGCCTGTTCCACAGAACTTCTCATGTCATCTTACCTGTTTGTTAGAGATCTTTTTCTCTGCTGACACAGTTCTTCGTCACCAGCTTCTTCACGTGAACTTTGTTCTAGGTGAAGAAGTGAGTTATACCACACTGATGAGCTCTAATAAGAGCGAAACGCATCTATGGTTACTAACTGTGCTGGCCAGCCTCTGACGATGCCCTCATAAGGTGACTTGGAGGCCGAATTTTGTGAAACTTAGACAAGTGTTTATTTTATTTTATATTTTTTATTGAATTATTTATTTACGTTACGCTGTACAACAGGAACTTAATCCCAATTACAGTACAGAGTCTGCACTCACCGAGCCGCAGTGTGATAGTTTATATAAATTTTAGTTTGAGTGAAATTCGAACTCGGGATCTCCGGATTCGAATTCCGTATTGCTATCCACACCTCCGTTATAAATGAGATTAAAGCGAAAGTAATATAGAATAATTGCAGGATTAATTGGATGAATAAAGACAAGCGCATGATTTTTTGTTTAGTTTTTTCATTCATAAATAAATAAATATATCATCACGCCTTTTACCCATTACTGGGTGTGGCACTCTGCCTAAGCAGATCTCGGTAAGTGATATATTTCTTCACGCGAAGTACGGTTACTAGCCGTCAAATCACCGCCTCCAAAGATGTTAGTGGAAGGGGAGCCACAGGGGTAGATTTAATTTTGTGAAAATAGTTTGTCGGTTGTGGAATCGAACCCAGATTCTCAAATTTACATGCCGACTCGATACCACTGAGCTACCTACACCATATAAAATAAATATTGCTTAAATTATTTTCGGAAAAAGCGCCTCTTGCGGCTAAGTTTAGCACTCATTTTGTGGCATTTTTGGCAACGGTTTCATACATAAAATAACCACGAAAATAATTGACAATTATTTGTTTTATTTTTCATGACAATCTATAAATAGCATGAAATAATAATTTTAATTTCGCGTTCATTTCAACAAAGACACATTTTTGATAAATGATTGATATAGTTTTTAATTCTAAATACTTTTTGTATTTATAACGTTATTCTAAAATTAATAGAGCAAATAAAAATATTAATGTTGAATATCAAAATGCTTAAATATAGATATATGAAAATTGAACATAATTACTCAATTTCCTGTGGGTAAAAAAGAAGGAAGCAAGGTGAAGCGATTCGTTGAATGATGGAACTAATTTTTAAATAATTAAATTGCTGGTCTCAGCTACCAGATCAAAGTGGCCGTGTAATCATGTAAAACAAAAAAGAAAAAAACAAGTGCAGGGCACACCTACCGCAGCAACAGATAACGAACGGAAAAATAACAAAACACTTCTGTTGTTTCGTCATTCATTAGTTGTTCATTCAATATTTTTGTTGAGCTGTGATAATGAATGAATTTTTACGTGTGCTGAACAAATTTATTACTGAAAAAGATTTCTTATCTAGTAGCTAGGTGTAAATGCTAGATTAAATAAATAAATATATCAAGCTACCCATTATTGGGTGCAGCATTCTGTGAAAGCAGATCTCTGTAAGTGATATATTTATACGCGTGAAATGCGGTTACCAGCCCTCAAAGATATTAGTGGCAGGGCAGCCACAGAGGTACTTATTTATTTATTTGAATTGTGAAAAATCATGAGCATTCGCCGGGATTTGAACCCAGAACCTTACACTCGCTAGATGATTGCTCTACTAATTGAGCTACAAATACCCGGTGAATACTCATGATTTTCCGTGCATTAAAGTTAGCGAGTGTAAGGTTCTGGGTTCAAATCCCGGCGAATGCTCATGATTATTCACAATTCAAACAAATTGATCTATATGATCTGACGAATAGTCTAATAAAAAATTTATTTATGTTACAATTTTCACCAATTTAAAAATCTACCCCTGTGGCTCCCTCTCCACTAATATCTTTGAGGACCGTGATTTGACGGCTGGTAACCGCACTTCACGCGACAAAATATATCACTTACCGAGATCTGCTTAGGCAGAGTGCCACACCCAGTAATGAGTAAAAGGCGTGATGATATATTTATTTTATTTATTTATTTATATTTATGTTACGCTGTACAACAGGAACTTAATCCCAATTACAGTACAGGGTCCGCACTCACCGAGCCGCAGTGAGGTAGTTTATATAATTTTTAGTTTGAGTGAGATTCGAACTCAGGATCTCCGCATTCAAATTCCGTATCACTATACACACCACCGTACTGACATAATATGTGATGTTTGTTTATTTATTTCGTAATTCATACATCCTGTATGATTTGGTATATTTAAATTATATAAATCAATAATGTTTGTATTGATAGCAATCCAGGATGTGAGATAATCAATCAAGCGATAACTAGTAAGATGTCATCATTTTTATCAATCCACAAATTGGAATTTCAATAACGAATACTAACACGCATTATTCACTATTTGCTAATATTTCATAAATTAATATTAATTACAATAATGTTATTTTATATATTTTATATCTACATATTTTTAGGAAACAATATATAGTCAATAGGTGAAATAATAACCTTCAAACAATAAAAAATTAAAGAATAAATAAATATTTTAACACACATTTTACCCAGTACTGGGTGTGGCATTCTGCTGCAGCAGATGTCGGTAAGCGATATATTTATACGTCTGAAGTTCGGTTACAAATATGGTGGAAATTGATTGTCACTGTGAGAATCGAACCCGGGTTCTCAAATCCACAGGCCGACTCGATACCAGTGCGAAAGTAGCCAGCTAATCAGATTAAAAAAAAATCTGATTTAAATCATTTTTTGATTATTATTTTTTGTATTTTGTTACAGAATAAAACAAGTGTCTTAATAAAAATTCAGTTTTTTATAGAACATATTTAAAGGTTTTTGTAAAACAGACAAAATAATGTTCAATATTTATTTATTAAATGAATTAATATTAAACAAAACATAATATCCATTCAATCAGAAAAAAATATAAATAAACTAAATCATACATTCTTATTTTCCATTATTTAAATCTACCCCTGTGGCTGCCTCACCACTAATATCTTTGAGGGCCGTGATTTGACGGCTGGTAACCGCACTTCATACGAAGAAATATATCACTTACGGAAATCTTCTTATGGCATAGTGCCACACCCAGTAATGGGTAGAAGGCGTGATGATATATTTATTTATTAGTTAGTTGTTTCATAGTTATAATATATGAACAAAAATACAAATTTTCCTGTCTTTTCATCACATAACTTATTACTTAATTTGGCCACCCAAGTTGTATACACGTATAGTCGAGCATATAGTTTCAGAAATTCGTGGTCAAGCTTGTAATGTGCAATAATTATCGAAACTACATATTTTTTAAAGGAATTTTTCATACAAATAAAATAAATAAATATATCATCACGCCTTTTACCCATTACTAAGCGTGGCATTCTTCCAGAGCAGATCTTAGTAAGTGATATATTTCTTCGCGTGAAGTGCGGTTACCAGCTGTCAAATCACGTCCCCCAAAGATGTTAGTAGAGAGGGAACCACAGAGTTAGATTTAATTTGGAGAAAATTGTTTGTACTGGGTGTGGCATTCTGCTGCAGCAGATGTCGGTAAGCGATATATTTATACGTCTGAAGTTCGGTTACAAATATGGTGGAAATTGATTGTCACTGTGAGAATCGAACCCGGGTTCTCAAGATTCACAGGCCGGCTCGATACCACTGAGCCACCTACCCTATAAATAATTAAATACTAATAACTTTTACTCGATTTAATAATATAATTTCAATCCCCACAGCCGACAAACAATTTTCACCAATTTAAATCTACCCCTGTGGCTCCCCCTCCACTAATATCTTTGGCGGCCGTGATTTGACGACTGGTAACCGCATTTCACGCGAAAAAATATATCACTTACCGAAATCTGCTTAGGCAGAGTGCCACACCCAGTAATGGGTAAAAGGCGTGATGATATATTTATTTTTTTATTTAAAAAATTTAATTAATTAAAATGTCAAAAAAATGTAAAAACCATGATTTTTGCTAAGTATGCAGCTATAAAAGCAGTTATATTTATTTTAAAGTTAAATTTTTATTTTTTTAAAAATTCGGATGACGCCTGGATTCGATCCAGGGACCCTCCGCTTGCCGGTCAGAGATGTTAACCGCTACACCACGTCGCCTGTGTCCGACGTATGGCATCAACCGAATTCTTCTGTCATAGTGTCTAACGTAGCATCGATCCCAAAGACTCCTATATCTATGATAGGCATTGACAACGGGTTTCGTCTACAGCGACACAGTTCTGATTTATAGGGAATCATTCCACGAACTAATTTTTAACATATGACTTCGACTGAACGTACAGTAATGAAGATAATTTTAAAGTTAAATTTTTATGACAGAAAAATTCGGATGACGCCTGGATTCGAACCAGGGACCCTCCGCTTGCCGGGCAGAGATGCTAACCGCTACATCATAAAAATTTAACTTTAAAATTATCTTCATTACTGTACGTTCAGTCGAAGTCATATGTTAAAAATTAGTTATATTTATTATTGAAAGTTATAGTAAAACTTTCGCTTGTAAAACAAACGAATGAACCATTCATCTAGACCTGCTCGTAACAGAAACAAACAACTAATCTAATCTTACAACTCACGTAAGTAATGCGGTAGTACCTCACTACATACAATGGTAAAGCATTACAATAATATTTTTTTCGATGATCCAACTAAAACAATGTAACAATTAAAATGATAATCATCTTTAAATCCTGTTGGAAACGGAAATCTCTCACGTTTGTTGAGTAGGTTCAACCGCAAGAAATAACTCTCAACAATGTGTAACATTTCCCAACTTTTCATTCAGTTGTCGACGTCAAAAATTCACACAATATTATCTGGTTTGTTATCTTGACGCCATTTGTAGATAAGCGACATTTAACCAAAGAAAACATCAATTAATGTGTAATAATGATTAGATAAAGTACATGAAATTTGAAGTGTCGGTGTACCCACAGAAATACATAATTAGATATACAGGGTGTTTTAAATATTGCTGTATCTCTTTACCTATTCACTTTAGAGCAAAAGCGTAAGTACAAAAATTGTTCAGAAATTAAAAACCCTTCCTATAAAGTAAATTTCATTACATAAATGCAGGGTTCGAAGATATATATCGATCGATATATATCATGATATTTATTTTGATATATATCGTCATATTTTTGCAATGATATATATCCATTATATAAAAATATCAAATAGTTTTTGTGATATAGCCTCCGGAGAAGTGAAATTTTTCGTATTTTTCAGTTTTTCTACTTTTCCGAGGCTATATCTCGAAAACTAAATGTGATATGAAAACGCGCTCAACGGCATTAATTTTCTCGTGCTTCAGTTAACTTATAAACATAGTTTCAGCGATTTTTATTTTTTTTTCAATTTTCCGCCAAAAAAATCGCAAAAAGCGGTTTTTTAACATTTTCTCGAAAACCAGAAGTCATATGCATTTGTAGATTGCACCACTGGATTCAGTGTGTCAAAATACATATGTATGTAAATTTTCGTTTTAATAATCCTACGATTAAGGATTTTTGGTAAAATTGAATTAAAATCTGAAAAAACCAAAGGGGTACCCCTTAGGAAATAATTAAAAATATTAAATTGCATAAAATTGTATGAAAATTTGCTTACAAGTCAATTCGGACACGGGGAATTCAACGCCGTTGAGCGCATTTCCATATCTTGTTTAGTTTTTGAGATATAGCCTCCGGAAAAGTGAAATTTTTCGAATTTTTCAGTTTTTCTACTTTTACGAGGCTATATCTCGAAAACTAAATGTGATATGAAAACGCGGTCAACGGCATTAATTTTCTCGTGCTTCAGTTAACTTATAAACATAGTTTCAGCGATTTTTATTTTTTTTCAATTTTCCGCCAAAAAAATCGCAAAAAGCGGTTTTTTAACATTTTCTCGAAAACCAGAAGTCATATGCATTTGTAGATTGCACCACTGGATTCAGTGGGTCAAAATACATATGTATGTAAATTTTCGTTTTAATAATCCTACGATTAAGGATTTTTGGTAAAATTGAATTAAAATCTGAAAAAACCAAAGGGGTACCCCTTAGGAAATAATTAAAAATATTAAATTGCTTAAAATTGTATGAAAATTTGCTTATAAGTCAATTCGGACACGGGGAATTCAACGCCGTTGAGCGCATTTCCATATCTTGTTTAGTTTTTGAGATATAGCCTCCGGAAAAGTGAAATTTTTCGAATTTTTCAGTTTTTCTACTTTTACGAGGCTATATCTCGAAAACTAAATGTGATATGAAAACGCGGTCAACGGCATTAATTTTCTCGTGCTTCAGTTAACTTATAAACATAGTTTCAGCGATTTTTATTTTTTTTCAATTTTCCGCCAAAAAAATCGCAAAAAGCGGTTTTTTAACATTTTCTCGAAAACCAGAAGTCATATGCATTTGTAGATTGCACCACTGGATTCAGTGGGTCAAAATACATATGTATGTAAATTTTCGTTTTAATAATCCTACGATTAAGGATTTTTGGTAAAATTGAATTAAAATCTGAAAAAACCAAAGGGGTACCCCTTAGGATATAATTAAAAATATTAAATTGCTTAAAATTGTATGAAAATTTGCTTATAAGTCAATTCGGACACGGGGAATTCAACGCCGTTGAGCGCATTTCCATATCTTGTTTAGTTTTTGAGATATAGCCTCCGGAAAAGTGAAATTTTTCGAATTTTTCAGTTTTTCTACTTTTACGAGGCTATATCTCGAAAACTAAATGTGATATGAAAACGCGGTCAACGGCATTAATTTTCTCGTGCTTCAGTTAACTTATAAACATAGTTTCAGCGATTTTTATTTTTTTTCAATTTTCCGCCAAAAAAAATCGCAAAACGCGGTTTTTTAACATTTTCTCGAAAACCAGAAGTCATATGCATTTGAAGATTGCACCACTGGATTCAGTGGGTCAAAATACATATGTATGTAAATTTTCGTTTTAATAATCCTACGATTAAGGATTTTTGGTAAAATTGAATTAAAATCTGAAAAAACCAAAGGGGTACCCCTTAGGAAATAATTAAAAATATTAAATTGCTTAAAATTGTATGAAAATTTGCTTATAAGTCAATTCGGACACGGGGAATTCAACGCCGTTGAGCGCATTTCCATATCTTGTTTAGTTTTTGAGATATAGCCTCCGGAGAAGTGAAATTTTTCGAATTTTTCAGTTTTTCTAAATGTGTACAAAAACTAAAATTAAAAAATAAATATCCAAAAAGTGATATTTATCTGATATTTATCTGATATATATCCTATATATCAGTTATTTTGATATTTATTATAAATATCATGATATTTACGAACCCTGCATAAATGTGAATAGCACACGAGATATTAATTAAATGAAATTCAAAATTTATTCAAATTTTTTGTAGATTGCGTTGGAAAATTTAACAAATGAACTGAATATTTGACATATTGTAAAAGTGTTTGACATTTGTTTGTTACAGTGTTGTAATATTTGTTGAACAAGTTTTTGAAGAATATTTCCTTTATAGGAAGCGTTTTTAATTTTTATATTTACGCTTTTGCTCTAAAGTGAATAGGTCAAGAGATACAGCAATATTTAAAAAATAACATTGAAATCCCTATACGCCACATTTCAATTCTACTCCCTGTATATTTAGTTCGCCACAGAATAGGAAAAAAATCTCAATTAAACTTACAACCGGAGCTGTGAAATTACGTTTTTATACATAAACATAATCGGTCCATTATTATACTGAAAATAGTTTAATAATAGAGGCTATTGTTAAACAGTTTTTAGTAAAATTTTATTTTGTAAGATTGGTACTAGTACACTGCCACAAATTAAATGCCATTTCAAAATGATAACGTCAAATATTTTTAAATGAAAGTACGAGTATGAAGTACCACACTGCGACTCAGTGAGTCCAGGACCCTGTACTGTAATTAAGTTCCTGTATAGCGTAACACAAATAAATAATAGCTATTACATAGCTAGGAAAGTTATGAGTATCATTACAGCCGCAGATGTCAGTTTGAAATCCGAGGACTTTAAGACATCTAAGGCCTGTTATGACTCATAACATCCGTGGTTTGTTCAATAGTTTACCGGTTTCAGAATATAAACACGTTAACGTCATTAATAAATATTATTTTATGAAAGTCTTTTATGAATAACGTCATTGACATCATTATTTTGTATAAATTAAAGGAGTTGTATTTAAAAATGTACATCACGTTTCCTTGGTCACCAACTCAAATTACATTTCCTTCACTTAATTTAATTGTAATAATAACTGTTTTCCTTACTAGTGAGGAAAGTTATTTACTTTCATCACTAGTGAGGGAAACGGATATTATCACAATTAAATTGAGTGAGGGAAATGTCATTTTCACAAGTAAAAAATTTACTGTTAAAAAATGTTAATTTTTTTACCAAATGTCACATAAATCATTAAATTGCAATTTGATATTTTTGCAATAACCCCTTTTACCCATCATGGGTATAGTCCTCTGCCATAAAATATTTCGGTAAGTGATATACTAATACGCGTGAATTGTGGTTACCAGTCGTCAAATCGTGCACCGCAAAGAAGTTAGTGGAGGGGAAGCCACAAGAGTAATTTCAAATAAATATATCATCATGCCTTACTGGGTGTGGCATTCTGCCTAAGCAGATCTCGGTGAGTGATACATTTTTTCGCGTGAAGTGCAGTAATTTCAGTCATCCATAATTTCCCATGCAGGCGCGGTGGCCGAGCGTGTTAAGGAACATCTCTTAGCAAACTGTGACGTCACCCGAACCAAGGTTCGTCAGTTCGAATCCGCCTGTCGACAATGTGTGATTTGTCGTTAAATATAAAAATACAGTTATATGTATTTATCACACTCGGGAGCTATAAGTTAGTCACTTATACGCCTTAAATAATTTGACTTAAGAAACCGGCAGTACGGCAGTATAAAAACTGCGGCTCGGTGTGTCCGGCCCCTATGTTCCGAAACGGAATGATGGGACTCATTATTATTATTATTATTATAATTTCCCATAATAACAACAAACAATAGCTCTCCTTTAGTAGGGTAAATAAAAAAATTAAAAATGATTACACCGTACATATCGTCTCAACTCCATTAACTGATTAATAAATGAAGGACATTATATACTAAAAATATTGATTGAATTCTATAAGCTAACAAGTGAACACACCCGCCTGTATACATATATAGCATGCGCTTGTCGCTTGTTTAATAACGGCCCATTCACAATTTCTCTATGACGCCGACGACAAGTGAAGAAAAACAATGACGGACCAGACCACGGATAACCCCGATAAGAAGTCATTATGAATTGTTCGTTCATTCATGTTCATGTCCATGTCCATGTCATGTTATCAATACAATACGTTCATGCGATGCTTTTACTTGGACTACAACTAAATAGATGCTTGCTGTTGGCAATAAACTGATAAATTCAACGGATTGATATTCTATTCAATATACGTACTCGTATGAATGTTATTTAAAATATTCTAACTATTATATATATATATATATATATATATATATATATATATATATATATATATACCGGGTGTAACATGAAAACCTGGCCATAGGCGTTTAACATGGGAAATCAGTTTTTCCTTGCGCAAAAGTGGCCAATTGATTTTAGACAAAAATTTCATGGCTATCACTATAAAGTAGAAATTCTTATAAAATATTAATGCGATTATTTCGCTTACAGAATAAAATCTGAAAACTGATTTAGATCCATAATTTCAAGCACTACAACTTTTATTTGAAGCATTTTTGTCTAAAATCAATTGGCAACTTTTGCGCAAGGAAAAACTGATTTCCCATGTTAAACGCCTATGGCCAGGTTTTCATGTTACACCCGGTATATATAGGTAATATACAATTTTCATCAATTTAAATCTACCCCTGTGGCTCCCCCTACACCAATATCTTTGGAGGCCGTGATTTGACGGCCGGTAACCGCACTTCACGCGAAAAAATATATCACTTACCGAAATTTGCTGCGACAGAGTGCCACACCCAGTAATGGGTAAAAGGCGTGATGATATATTTATTTATTTATTTTACTATAGTCTTTTCAAAATGGGGTAGGTGGCTCAGTGGTATCGAGTCGGCCTGTGGATCTTGAGAACCCTGGTTCGATCCCCACAGACGACAAACAATTTTCACCTAATTAAATCTATCCCTGTGGCTCCCCTTCCACTAACATCTTTAGGGGCAGTGATTTGACGACTGGTAACCACACTTCACGCGATAAATATATCACTTACCGAGATCTGCTACGCTAGAGTGCCACATCCAGTAATGGGTAAAAGGCGTGATGATATATTTATTTATTTTTTATTATTAATTAGATACGTCATCAATATCAAAGTTTTATACATAGCAACAATTTAGATCATTATTAGAGCTTATAGTAGTTTAGAACTAGAAAATTTAGAAGAATATATCAACAATTTTATATAAAACAATCGACAGTTCAAAATACTGAATCAAAATCATGAATGAAAGTCTGTGACCTTGAAAATTATGTATGGGAATTTTGTGAACATTAGTAAACATATTTAAATACGGCTCCATTATAGTATTTTACATAATTTAGTTTACACACATTTTAAATTATATCGAATTTTCCATAACATAATAGTTTTATAATTTTCTACTTTTCCCTAGTTACAAAAAACCTTGGATAAATATACCTTTACTTGAAACAAAGTTTGGTGTACATAGATAAATACATATAATGATTACACAACATATAATTAGCATTATATAAAATCATTTTTGCAGCGAGCGAATCGCAATGTCATGAATGAATAGTAGTAACCTTGATATCTTGACATTGTGATTTTGCGAAAATTTGTGTTGTTATTAATATTTTGGCTTCACTATTAGATGCTATATACTTTAGTTTGTAATACGTATCAATTTTGACATGATTGATTGATAAATAATAGTATGAACAATTTTTTTCTAGTCTTGAATTTTTGTAGTTACACGTGGAAATTATTACCTTACGAGTAAATAAATAAATATATCATCACGCCTTTTACCCATTACTGAGTGTGGCACTCTGCCTAAGCAGATCTCGGTAAGTGATATATTTTTTCGCGTGAAGTGCGGTTACCAGCCGTCAAATCACGGCCCTCAAAGATATGAGTAGAGGGAGCCACAGGGGTAGATTTTTAAATTGGTGAAAATTGTTTGTCGGCTGTAGGGATCGAACCATGGTTCTCAAGATCCACAGGCCGACTCGATACCACAGAGCCACCTACCCCATTTTGAAAAGACTATAGTAAAATAAATATATAAATAAATAAATAATCACTTACAGAGATCTGCTTAGGCAGGACTCATCGAGCCGCAATGTAGTAGTTCATATAATTTTTAGCTTGAGTGCGATTCGAACTCGGGATCTCCGGATTCGAATTCTGTAACGCTATCCACACCACCGACAATTATATTCATTACTGTATTTTATTATAAAATTTTGTTATTTTAGTTATAATTCGTTCTTTAATATTCACTAGTTTTTAATTGTACACTAATTTAAACGTATCTCTCTCTCCTAACCCAAAAAAAAAATGCAATTTTAGATATCCTGTATCATAATGGGGCTCAGTGGTATCTGTGGATCTTGAGAACCCTGGTTCGATCCCCACAGCCGACAAACAATTTTCACCAATTTAAATCTACCGCTGTGGCTTTCCCTTTCACTAATATCTTTGGGAGCCGTGATTTGACGACTTACCGAGATCTGCTTAGGCAGAGTGCCACACCCAGTAATGTGTAAAAGGCGTGATGATATATTTATTTTCGCGCCACCGTCCGGCATTAGTAGCATTACATAACTCAAAATCGTCCGGAAACCATGTGTTTACCGGCCGAGGCCGGCAAAAATTAGTGACTTTTTATGGTTATATGTTGGCATCACTAGTATAGCGAATTCCTGAACGTACGAAATGTCAAAATATTGCATTGGCGTAAAAATATTATGATAAAATATTCATAGTTGAGTATTTTCAATACAAGAAAACAGAATATTTATACATATATTTTAAACAAAATTGTAAGTAATTATAATTGAAGTAGCAATGTAAAATCCAAATAAAATATGTTGATTTTTTAGGTTATAATACTGGAATGACAAGTCGTGAAATAGATAAAAAAATGAAATATGTTTTATGTTTATTAAATAAAGTGTGCAGTGTAATTAAACTTATTGAAGATGTAAATTGATGAACAATAAATAATTAATAAAAATTAAAAGTACAGTTCTGACAATTAGATGATACCAACATAAAAAAATTCCCTGACATTTAGAATGTGAGTAATAAATTAAACTTTTGTATTAAATTTACAAAAACGTCGGCGCGAAAAATCTTGTGTATTACACGTCCAGAAACTATTTTGCGAGTGCTCGTATTTAAAGGCCTCGCTTGCGGCTCGTCCTTTCAAAATATACTCGCACTCGCAAAATAGCAGTTTCTGGACTAGTGATACAAATAACTATTTATAACCTCTTTCAAAATATTAAATTCCTTCCAATAGAAGTATCTAGCTATACCACTAGTATGAGCTCACTAGAAAACCGCCCTAACCACAAAACCACAACTTCTGCCTTACTCTATCTATAACCTATCTAACTAAAGTCATTGTCATCATGCCATCCATAACTAGATAACCAAACCACTACCAATAACCACATCCGAACCACTCTGCCTCACACTAACACACAAGAGTGCGTAGACATGACACAGACCCACACACAGACAGACAGACAGTCCAGTGAAGTGCTGATTACTCAGTAACAGTCGCATCATAGAGGACTACACGCATTCACTGAGTGTATTTATAGCTTCTGGTGACGTGGTGGGCTACCAAACTGAGCGACCACGACGGTGATGCTAGTTATTAGATCATGCATGAACGAGGAGAGATAGGTGTACTATTAGAGTGAGAAACGATGTGTGAGGAACTGACCATTCATGGCTAAATATAGATCACGTGGTGAGAAATTGAGTGGAGAGCAAATAATAGTATTATACATCGAACGAGAGGTTTAATTTGTTGCCACAGGGTGAAGTTTGAGGGCTATAGAACACCGAGGGAAAATGACATTCACTCTTCAGGTATATTTACTATTTTTTACGACCTTAAGTATGATTAAATACGAAAAAAGTTATTTTAAAATATAATTCATTCATATTTTTCTGACACTTATTGATTTTAAAATTATTAGCAGTCTTGGACAAAAAAATAAAATTGTTTACCAACAAATTTATGTAAACAAGTTTTTCTACTTCCGTTAGGAAATAGATGTAGGTACCTGGTGTAATTACATGTACCATTAAACCAGTGACACTAAAAATGTTTGCCAGGAATGAAGTACAATAATTTTTGCGAATTACAAAAAAAAATCTTTTTGTTCTATAATCAGTATATTAAATTATATGTCATTAAAGTAGGTGGCTCAATGGTATCGAGTCGGACAGTGGATCTTGAGAACCCTGGTTCAATCCCCACAGCCGACAAACAATTTTCACCAATTTAAATCTACCCCTGTGGCTCCCTCTCCACTAACATCTTTGGGGGTCGTGATTTGATGGCTGGTAACCGCACTTCACGCGAAGAAATATATCACTTACCGAGATCTGCTACAGCAGAGGCGCCACACTCAGTAATGGGTAAAAGGCGTGATGATATATTTATTTTATATTAAAGTTTCGTGCAGAGGTATAGAAACACACTGTATTTTTAGTTAAAGTAGGATTTGAACTCGGGATCTTCGGATTCGAATTCCGTAATGCTATCCACACCACCATACTGCCGAACAGTTTACAGTACAATAGTCCACATCTTATATCGTATTTATTCGATATAAGTCAACACAATTTGAACAGAATTACAACTGCAAAACTGCAGTATTAATAAAACGAATTACTTTTTATAATAAATAAAATTAAAATAATATGACGAGCTAAGATTTGCATACAATACTACCATTTATTTAGAATTCTTTTGTATGGCTATCAGTATATTTTAGACTAAAATTTCACAACGTATACAGGGTGTTTCAGGACTAGTGTAACAAACTTTAACAGCTTATTCCTGAGGTCATTTTGAGCCAAAATTGTCATATGAACATAGGTCCTATTCCTTCTCGTTTCCAAAATACGAGAGGTTCTATAAATAACACGAAATTTTCAAATTTTTGTAATCAAGATACTTTCGGAAAACAAAGATTTTATTGAAAAGTCATACCTTATTTGTCTTAATTAATTTTATTTATTAATAATAACATGCATACGAGTTCAAGGCGCTCATTTTGAACACTTGCTGTAATTTTTTAAAAATTTGTTATCTTATTTCAGATTATGTTAACCTATTCCATGTTTGGTTATGTTGTTCTGTGTCTATTTAATTTGTCATTTTATGTTTTGTTCTCTAAATCGTATTCGTTAATATTAATAAATAAAATTAATTAAGACAAATAAGGTATGACTTTTCAATAAAATTCTTGTTTTCCGAAAGTATCTTGATTACAAAATTTGAAAATTTCGTGTTATTTATAGAACTTTAACCTCTTGTATTTTGGTAACTAGAAGGAATAGGACCTATGTTCATATGACATTTTTGGCTCAAAATGACCTCAGGAATAAGCTGTTAAAGTTTGTTACACTAGTCCTGAAACACCCTGTATGTACCTAGTTTTCAATTCAATAGTATTATTATAGTTAATATAAAAATTCTACAATCTCCACAACCTATACAATCAATCAAACCAAAATGTATGAACGTATGAATGAAATTGTTATTTAATCAGGAAAACCATGACGAGCAACAAGAATGGAAACATATGAATGTACGTAGTGATGACCTTGAATTTTTTATCAGAATTATGTGATTATTGCGATGATGTAGGTATTTCATTAATGAAAGTACATTTTAATCTATTTCACATTTTCTACTACACAAAATATATCTCTTACCGGTAAAGTATACAATCCAGGCAATAAAATAAATATATCATCACGCCTTTTACCCATTACTGGGTGTGGCACTTTGCCTAAGCAGATCTCTGTAAGTGATATATTTCGCGTGAAGTGCGGTTACCAATCGTCAAATCACGACCCCCAAAGATATTAGTGGAGGGGAAGCCACAGGGGTAGATTTTAAATTGGTGAAAATTGTTTGTCGGCTGTGGGGATCGAACCAGGGTTCTCAAGATCCACAAGCCGACTCGATACCACTGAGCCACCTACCCCAGTACTCGAGTTCGGATAATACTCGAAAAAAATGCTCAGAACCAGTTTAAAAAAAAATTAGGAGTATTGTACTATTGATCGTGTAGGTTGCTCAGTGGTATCGAGTCGGCCTGTGGATTTTAAAACCCGGGTTCGATTCCCACAGGCGACAAACAATTTTTACCAAGTTAAAACTTCTCCTGTGGCTCCTCCTCCACGAATATCTTTGAGGGCTGTGATTTGACTTACCGAAATCTGCTACGGCAGAATGCCACACCCAGTAATGGGTAAATGGCTTGATAATATATTTATTTAATTGTGCATAAGTTAGGCATAGTTTATGGTATAAAGTATAATAAATATATAATCACGCCTTTTACCCATTACTGGGTGTGGAATTCTGTCGCAGCAGATCTTGATAGGTGATATATGTATTCGTGTTACTGAATGTGGCACTCGACCGGAAGACATATATTTATGTGCGTGAAATATGTCACCGGCCGTCAAGTAACGTCCCCCAAAGATGTTCACAATAAATAAACTAAATACTCTTCCATTCTTATTTTTTTTTAATTATTATAGAAAGAATCATTGAAATAATAAATATATCATCACACCTTTTACCCATCACAATCATAGCAGATCTTGATAAGTGCCACACCCAATAATGGGTAAAAGGCGTGATAAATCAGACTAGAATAAAATTAAACTAAACTTTATTTTGAGTAAAGTTTAAATAACCTCTAATATAAATAAAATAAATAAATATATCATCATGCCTTTTACCCAATACTGGGTGTGGCACTCTCCCGTAGCAGATCTCGGTAAATGATATATTTTTACGCGTGAAGTGCGGTTAAATCACGGCCCCCAAAGTTGTTAGTGGAGAAGGAGCCACAGGAGTTGATATTAAATTGGTAAAAACCAGTTTGTCGATTGCGGGAATCGAACTCGGGTCCTCAAGAACCGCAAGCCGACTGCATACCCACTACACCTCTAACTCCATTAACAATTTTCAGTCACACTTTCAGTTAGAATCTGCTATTGCAATATATTGATTGTGGAGATTTCAACGAGGGTATGCACACATTATTTTACAAAAAAAATAATTCTGCGAATTTTATATACAAATAATATATATTTTCAAATACTTACGATAAACACATAACTAAATGAACTAAATTACCTATTTCTTATCACAGGTAGACCGAAAAATAAAAACCTGTGTTTGTAGAAAGATATGAATGAAAATAGTTTTTAAGTTATTGAATGAAATAAACATGATATCAAAATTTATTGCTCTTGTATTAATATAGAATTATAGGATCAAGACAACTTTGATAAGTTTTTAATATGCACTGACACAAAATATGTCATAATTATTATTTATTTTTATTACTTTAATACAGGAGACACCAAAGATTATAAGTAACATTTTAATTCGCTAATTGTGAAATAATTGATTTTATGTTCGACTGCATCATATTACCTTGTTTTACGACACTGTTTACTGTCTATAATCGGGTACTTTATTGTACTAGTACGATAAAAATGCAAAATTGGACTGCTGTCAATGTCACATTAAAACAAAATATTTTCATATTTAAACACCATTTTCTGTTTGTATTATATGTGTCTTCATACAATTGTTAGATATTCTTTTGCATTACATGCAAGATCTTTTATTTCTTTTGGAACGTCTTCAATGTCTTCATCCATCTCAACACTTTTTTCATTTTGACAATTTGATAAATAAAGCAACAAATGCATAACAACGAAGCACACTTTGAGATGTAATTAAATGTTTTAAATATAGGTATTGACATCATCATATTTTAAGAGAAAATATTCTGCATGCAGTCGAACATAAAACGTTGTATGCAACTCGTACATAATTGGACTTCATAGACTCGCCTTATTTATTAGCCTCGCTCGCTGCGCTCGCTCTGCCATAAAATTCGGCTCGTCCAATAAAGACCTAAATTATGTACTTGTACATAAACTACTATTGTTATCTAATAATTAATCAGTACTACGATAGCCCTTATTTTGGGTAAGTTCTGATTATACCGATCTCCACCCGGAAATCTGTTTAAAATAATATGAAAATAAAATTATAAGTAATTTTTTTCAGATTTTTTCAGTGTCAAACCTGTGCCTCTACACGATTTTCACTTAAAATGAGTTTTAGAGCTTTTAGAAATTTTCGCTCGTAATTTTTAGTGTTTTAAACTTAAGAATACACAAATTCATACGTTAAAAATAGTATGTTATGCATCAAGGGAGGGAAACAAGCGATTATGCCCGCGTGTGAAGTTGGCAAACCGAGACGTTGCCGAGGGCCGAAGACTCGAGCTGAAGTCGAGGTTTGCCAACTTCACACAATGGATAATCGCGTCCTCCCGTGAAGCATATTATACTTTTCGTAACAAGTACACAAAAATGACTGTCTTATCGGGACAAATGTCAAATATGGGTTGCGTAACTAGTTACCTAGGAAACGCCGCAAACAGCTAATAATCGTAGTCTTTAGGGAGAGAAACATAATGTTTCTCTCCTTAGGGGAGAAAAGCTGTGTTTCTCTCTCTAAAATTAGGGAATAAGAACGTGTTTCTTGTGCATGTGTTACGAAAACCAAATTTGGCATCAGCAACATCAAAAACCTATATAGTATAGACATTTACGTAAAAAGTCAGGAAAACGCTCAATTACAGGATGAGTAGATACAGCTTACGAATCCTGTACGACGCTTTACTGACGTGTTACATATAAAATTTTACCTGAAACTTATAAACAAATAATACATATTTTAAATTAATTTAAGTCCAGCGTGCTGGCCGCGCGGGTTGAGGGCCTGACTTTCGACCATAAGGTCGTGGGTTCGGATCCCACCCGCGGCGGCCATACAAGGGACATATCGGCATATGACCTAAGTAGTTGGTCCGATATATAAAGAAAAAAAAAATTAATTTAAATTAAAAGAAATATTTGACTTACATATTTAGTCAGTATTTGATGTTGCTAAGTAACTAGACACTCACGTTTATTTCATTACCTGCCTAGGCAGGCAATATGTTATTTTCCTGACTAGGCATGCAAAGCAAAGCTTTCTTGAGCCTTAAAGGTCAGGCAAATGTTTATTTTCCTGTCAGTTTCAGGTAAGCATTATTTACTTAAATATATGAAAATTTTAAAATTAGAAAAAATGTAAACTGTCAAAAATCTAATTTCGACTTCAAATTTAGCGACCCTTAAAAACGTATAAATTTGTGTATTCTTACGTACAAAACATTAAAAATTAAGTACGAAGTATGGCGTCAATCAATTTCTTTTGTCATAGTGTCTAATGCAGCATCGATCCCAAGACTTCTATATGATAGATATTGACAATGTGTTTTGTCTGCAACGAATCTTTGAATTTTCTGCGTTATGATATTAATTTCGGGATGAAATTTCAGTGAAATATTCATAGAATTACAACAAAATATTCAACTTTGAGTGATTCTACTATATCTTTAGGTTTTCCGCGCTATAGTACATTAAAAATATGCATATCTTGCTTGTTTCCAAACATTTTAAAACTATTTTAGAGAAAAATTCTTCAAATAAAAATGACAGAAAATTAAGTTCCCCATACATTTTATTTCAAGTATTTTCTCTACATCAATTTAGAAACACTTGAAAGTAGAAAACATATGAACATTTTTATTTACCAACGTTGTCATTTGGATCAGATTGAACTTAACGTACACTTAATTAAATCACCTTTTCTATGCATTACTTCGGTTACTCAACTGCCGCACTTCACGCAAAGAAATATATCACTTACTGAGATATGCTACGAGAGAGTACCACACTCAATAATGGGTAAAAAAACGTGATGATATATTTATTTTACTGATTGTAATTGGGATTTAGTTAAGTTAGTTACCACACCTAGAAATGGGTAAAAGTCGTGATACTTATTTTATTTAACTGATTGGGATTGAGTTGAATTAGTTATCATATTTATTTCAATCAGGGTTCGAAGATATATATCGATCGATATATATCATGATATTTATTTTGATATATATCGTCATATTTTTGCAATGATATATATCCATTATATAAAAATATCAAATAGTTTTTGTGATATAGCCTCCGGAGAAGTGAAATTTTTCGTATTTTTCAGTTTTTCTACTTTTCCGAGGCTATATCTCAAAAACTAAATGTGATATTAAAACGCGCTCAACGGCATTAATTTTCTCGTGCTTCAGTTAACTTATAAACATAGTTTCAGCGATTTTTATTTTTTTTCAATTTTCCGCCAAAAAAATCGCAAAAAGCGGTTTTTTAACATTTTCTCGAAAACCAGAAGTCATATGCATTTGTAGATTGCACCACTGGATTCAGTGGGTCAAAATACATATGTATGTAAATTTTCGTTTTAATAATCCTACGATTAAGGATTTTTGGTAAAATTGAATTAAAATCTGAAAAAACCAAAGGGGTACCCCTTAGGAAATAATTAAAAATATTAAATTGCATAAAATTGTATGAAAATTTGCTTACAAGTTAATTCGGACACGGGGAATTCAACGCCGTTGAGCGCATTTCCATATCTTGTTTAGTTTTTGAGATATAGCCTCCGGAAAAGTGAAATTTTTCGAATTTTTCAGTTTTTCTACTTTTCCGAGGCTATATCTCAAAAACTAAATGTGATATTAAAACGCGCTCAACGGCATTAATTTTCTCGTGCTTCAGTTAACTTATAAACATAGTTTCAGCGATTTTTATTTTTTTTTCAATTTTCCGCCAAAAAAATCGCAAAAAGCGGTTTTTTAACATTTTCTCGAAAACCAGAAGTCATATGCATTTGTAGATTGCACCACTGGATTCAGTGGGTTAAAATACATATGTATGTAAATTTTCGTTTTAATAATCCTACGATTAAGGATTTTTGGTAAAATTGAATTAAAATCTGAAAAAACCAAAGGGGTACCCCTTAGGAAATAATTAAAAATATTAAATTGCATAAAATTGTATGAAAATTTGCTTACAAGTCAATTCGGACACGGGGAATTCAACGCCGTTGAGCGCATTTCCATATCTTGTTTAGTTTTTGAGATATAGCCTCCGGAAAAGTGAAATTTTTCGAATTTTTCAGTTTTTCTAAATGTGTACAAAAACTAAAATTAAAAAATAAATATCCAAAAAGTGATATTTATCTGATATATATCCTATATATCAGATATTTTGATATTTATTATAAATATCATGATATTTACGAACCCTGATTTCAATTGATTAAAGTGAACCAAGTGCAAATGAAACACAGCTTCGATTTTAGATGTTTTAAAAATTATATATTAGTACACTCAGTACTCAAGGTAATGCAAACTTCAACGTATTATGTAATATTTAGAATAAACCGGAAGTCGGCCAACTGTTCTTTGTTTATTTTTCGCACAGTTGCATGACTGTCTTTTAACAGACTATTAAGACATTTTATTTGACTTAAATTGCGATTAAGCACGCAATAATTTTACACAAATGAATGAAAACAAAAACAACCTAACACAGCTAGTTTTAAAATTTATTTCATGTGAATATTATACTATTGTTTACAAACATAATTATTTTAATTACATTTTTTTACTAGAGCAGTAAGAACAAGAAAACTGTTCATGCAATAGAAAACACTGTCAGTTTTACTTACAGAATATAAACAAATGCAAGTGGATTCACTCATAAAAGTAGAAGAATTATACCGTATAAGGGAAAGTTTGTGCGATTACATTTGACGTGAATATAAAAATCAACTATAATTATTGTTTGAAATACAAACGAATAATACTTTAATTAATGACTAATAAATATGATTTTAAATCAATTATTGATAAAAAATATGAAAATCATTTGGTTTGCTAGAATTTCCACTTTTTTTAGTTTGTTTCTCTGTACAACAGGAACGTAATTTTAATTATAGTACAGAGGACCTACAATTTACAATGGATTCAGAACCATTTAAACAAAATATAAATCATCGAGATTGCAACGAATTTTTGTTTGAGATAAATAAATAAATATAAATATATCATTACGCCTTTTACCTATTACTGGGTGTAGCACTCTGCCTAAACAGATCTCGGTAAGTGATATATTTTTTCGCGTGTAGTGCGGTTAACAGCCGTTAAATCACGGCCCCCAAGGATATTAGTAGAGGGGGAATCACAGGGGTAGATTTAAATTGGTGAAAATTGTTTGTCGGCTGTGTGGATTGAACCAGGGTTCTCAAGATCCACAAGCCGACTCGATACCACTGAGCCACCTACCCCATTTACATTACATTTGAGATTACAACAGGAACGTAATTTTAATTATAGTACAGAGGACCTACAATTTACAGCGGAATCTGAACCATTTAAACAAAATATAAATCATCGAGATTTCAACAAATTTTTGTTTGAGATAAATAAATAAATATAAATGTATCATCACGCCTTTTACCTATTACTGGGTGTGGCACTCTGCCTAAGCAGATCTCGGTAAGTGATATATTTTTTCGCGTGATGTGCGGTTACCAGCCGTTAAATCACGGCCCCCAACGATATTAGTAGAGGAGGTGCCACAGGGGTAGATTTAAATTGGTGAAAATTGTTTGTCGGCTGTGGGGATCGAACCAGGGTTCTCAAGATCCACAGGCCGACTCGATACCACTGAGCCACCTACCCCATTTACATTACATTTGAGATTACCTGTCAAATGTTTTGAATTGTTTCAAACAAACAAAAACAGATTTAAAAATTATTTTATTATTATTTGAAGAACATTATAAGAATAACAGTTATCTCTATTAATAACGGGGATATTTGGTAACAGAAAAATATGAGAAAACCCTGGATAAGTGAAGAACAGAAGAAAATAACGTGTCTTACATAAATTAGCGGTGGGCCCCCCAAAATCAGTCATAAAAATATGAAAATAGCCTGTTAAAAGCGGCGTTTATAAATAAAAAGACAAAAAATACAAGCGTTAACATCCTACGGATGTTTAACTTCCGGCGGAAGTGTGGATATCCGATGAACAAAATAGAACGTCACATACAACTCATGCAAGAATTTCATGTTGTGTTATCCATGGCGGCAGTTTTCAGAGGCCTACGTCTGAGGACCGACCTCTATTGTATTTAGTTTCGCTAGGAGGACCGCTAGACATATAAACCACATTACGACTTGTCCGAAGTGAATCATTTAGTCACCAAAGAAAAGAAAGAATACATGTTTAACTATGTTCTCAGAATATAATGACAACTATTGTTAAATAAATGAATACCTGTACAAGTCACAGATAACTACCATAAATATTGTCATTAAATTGTTTGATTCATAGAAATTATGGCGTTTTACTTATTTTTTTACTTTGACTTTGAAATTATGTCACACGGAATAAATTAAGTTATATTATGACAGATGAAAAGTACAAATATACGTTTGACAATTAAGCAATTGAAAGTTGTTTACATAAACAATTCAGTTGTTTTTCGTAAAATAAAAATGTTTGGCAGTATTACCTCAATGAAGAATAAATAAATATTAAGTATAAACACAACAAAACAATTACGAATGTATTTATAAAATATAATAATTGTTTCCGACAGAAATGAGTCGAGAAAGTAAGGCAGCAGAGTGTTTTCATGTGATTGAAGTATCGAATAGTGGCATTAGGGAAACAGTGAAACTGCTACGCAAGGTTAGGGCAGCGCTGTCACACCAGACAGACGCCCACCCTTCATCTAAAAATCACTCGGCGAATTCTCACACACACCTCGTGCAAATCACCCTACACAACCCTAATAAAAGCGTAACAATGATCCCGTCTTTCAAGCAATAACCGCAACACTAGTCCAGCACCATGGTAACAAAGTCAACAATTAATCATGTTTTTAAAAGAGGGTAATGTAATTGTTGAAACGATGACAATAAAAACTTGAGCAAAGTAATTAAGGAAGTGATTAGATCCGATGTACTAAACGTAAACTAAAGGAATACATTCAGATTCAATGGTTTCACTTTTGTGAATGACCATTCATTGATTACTGTATTGTGTGAATGATAAAATATTTTGTGGCACTCCCATGAAAACAGCACGATATGTGATATACCCCGTGTCCAGTAATTGGGTCAATTAGAGTTTATTAAGAACGTGGGAGACAAATTCAAGTGAAAAATACAACCGATGCATATTAAAATGGAGGCCAAATCTACGTACAATATGTGTTTTCGACATAAAATAAACAACTACTTACTCTTCAAATCCCTCGGTCATGATTTAGTATATAAAATACTCTAGACTTTGTCCATTTTTTCACTTTTTTCAACATTTTTACTACAATACATCAGATTTTCACTTAACGTTAACACAGGAAACACTGGCGAACTGAATTAATGTATGTTAGGATGGATATGCGTTACTGCGCATGTGTCAACCAACAACAGCCTCCCGCACATGAGCGAAACAGCACAGGTGAAATGAACAAACATGCTAGCCCTATCCTTTTTCTTTCTCAGCAGTTCTAAAACAAATGTCCTTCAAATAAAACCATTCAAAAGCAAATCATCAAAAATACATTACAAAATACTACTAAACTCCTTTCTTAAAAGGCCCTAGAATAAATATAATAATTTATACTTAGTTTGTATATAACAATAGCTATATTTAATTTAAATAGCTACTATAACAAAAACAAAAGTGCAACAGCTAAAAAACAATGAAAAGTAAAAAGACAAGCAACAATGAAAATTTGCTTAGCAACATTTTCACGGTATCTATTTCAACTTTGTGACAAAAGTTATCAAATTTCAAACGTCGTCCTTGTAGAATCGCGCGCGTAACAACATGGAAGGAAGGGTAAATGGTGTCAATGTCACCCTTTCATGATTCCAACGAAGAAATGAATGGGAATGTATTATCGCGTGCAATTTAATGCATGTTAAAAAAACAAACGCCGGTTCCCTGTCGCTACACAACAAGAAAGAAAGTTGACCATTTTTTAAATCAAAGGCTGTTTTATATATACATATCTAGTATAAAATAAATATAAGAATTTCTGAGAAAATGTAATTTTATGAATGGCGTGCGGCAAAAATTTAATTATTCTAAAAATCAATTATGACATAACTGTTAAAAATTGAGATAAAAAAATGTTTCGACTAAATTAACTTGAATAATCTTTATTTGTATATAATGATCGAAATTTATAATAATTTTGGATTAAGCTTGATAAATATATTCATTTTTAATAAATTCATTGAAAGATAATTTATATATAATATATACTCTGATTTGTTTATTTGTACATTCTAATGCAAATTATATAAGTAAATTACTACTTCTTTAAATATCTTAAATAAATACAATTCATTTTTATAATTATTTTCTTGATATATAAAATAATAAAATTAAAATTTAAATAATACTAATTTATCCATCAATGAATTTAACTTAAAACTAAATTATATTTTTAATGTTTAACATTGAATTCAAATCACATCGCATATAATATAATTTTATTACAATCCTGTTTAAAATTTTAAAAATAAACAAAAAAGAATATTAATTATACAAATTATTATATAAGCTGCACAGAGGATGAACGCTAAATATAAACATTTTTATAGCGCAACAACTTGATTTAAATATAAAGTAAATAACATTCATAATAATTAATCAGTAATCACTTCAAACAATGATATGACAAAGTTTAAGAACAAATCAAGAACTTTAAATATATTTTTTCCTAATGTGTTCTTCAAAGTGGATTGTTCATCTAAAAGAAATATAGAATGGCAAAGTTTAGTTCAAAATCCAATTGTTACAAATTAATGTTTCGGTCTAACTAAATGAAACGTTGAATTTTTTTCAACCAGTGCTTCAGTTCTAACCGTCAGTGCATTTTCGCCTTGTACCTCATCGCCTCTAGCTTGAGAAGTGATCCCCAAAAATTCCTCCGGACATAAATGTTCATCCGAACAAACTAAAGCCGGACTACTGTTAAACCAGTGCTGCAAAAACTCCTTACGACCCTCTCCTAAACTGTTAGGCAAGCTCTGGTCAGATAGATTCGTCTCTGGATTATCTGTAGAATTGATCAACAGCGGATCAGATCCAACTTCTAAATTTGATCGTCCTAAAGTGAATTTTTCTTCATCGGTATATGATCCAACTGATCTAGATATCCTACGTTTTAATTTTATTGCTAAATCTAATGGTTCTGTTCCGTTTATATTAACCTCATTTTTTAAAGAGTGTTCATTTTGAGAAGAACATAAGTTACTCGGTGAATCCAAAATATCTAATCCTTGCTCGATATTGCAATCTACACAATTATTTTTCGATACTGTATCACAGTTTTCTAAATCTTTCGCTGAATCAAACTGATATCTTTGCGGGGTTGAATTGTTACTCATAACCTTAAAACCATTACCAGGTGCTAAAATTTGACTCAATCCAGGACCAGATTCCGAAACGGTCGTCCTAGAAATCTTTTTTATCGGAGTAATATTATTCTGAGAGAAATCATTTTTGAAAATTTGTTCACAACTGTTGCTGATTGGAGTCGATAGCATCAATCGCTCACTGAACGAACCAAGACTTGGTTCTATAGTAGAGAATGAACCATATTTCTTCGTAAGATGTTGAGAAGGTTCCTGGTTTGGAATATCTATTGAGCTGAGGTTCACGCATCGGAAACCAAACCCTGAGTCTGTCCGGTCGTAACGACAGTCTCCCGAACCCAGGAGAAGTGAGTGAAGGTTGGGTAAAGTTGCTCGAAGATCGTGAGTAGGAAGACCGCAAATCCAACGAAGTTGAGCGATGTTCTTGTTGAGGAGGTAAACAGCGTATTGGAACTGAAGACGTTCTTTACCTTTGGTATAAAGAGGGAATCTGAAACAAAACAAAAATGAGAACAAATTCAAAACACTTCTTTAAATAAAGCAGCCATTGTAATTTAATAAAATAAGAGAAAATTGCAAGAAACAGTTGTTAAGAGTTGCTCTATAAAAACATTTAAATGTTTGTTGCTTACTCTCGATCCTTTTCCGGGATGTTGAATGTGATGTGATCGGTGATCTTGGAGCGCGAGCCAAGATGGACGAGAGGGTAGCGCAGCGGCACCTGCAGGAACGTAGAGCACATTGCGACGACATGCGTCACGAAGCCCAACGCCACGGACAGGCAGTTCTCCGGCACGGAATTCAGGCTCTCTGAATCCGGTAGATGTACACCTGATATCGTGTACACGTTCTCTTTCAACTATGATAAATAAAGAAAATAATTAAAATTTTACAGTCACATTATTTTTGATTCTCTTTAGAAAAAAATCTATTGGAACTGTATATCATAAAGGTCAAATGACAAAACGAACAAATCAATTGCAAAAGTTACAATTTAGAGTTTAAATTTGGTTCAAATAAAAAAAACAAATGGTAATGTCAAGTATTCTATCGGGTATGTACAATAGTACCAAACTCATATTATCTTTGATTGTTTTCCTTCAATTTACTTGAAATTCTTGTTATTAGCGCGTTCAAATGACTTTTTTGTCTCGATCTACGGTCTCGACTAAAAGTGACATTCTCACGCGCAATAAAAAACAGTCATTTCGTGCACTAATACAAAATAACTATTTATACACTATGTAAATTTTCCAATTATCCATTATTTTGTCTTATACATAAAAAAGTAGACACCCGGTATATGAAGTTGAAGTTTTACTTTGCTTTTGTTTATTAAAAACTAATTTTTAAATTAAATCTGGCAGTGCAAATGTTTGTAACTGAATTTATACATTTGTAGGTTAAATGGTTGTCATGTTTTTTTAATTAAAATTAATTTCAAATAATGTATGAAGGTAATTAATTACATAAATAATCAGTTTTAAATTTGTTACAATTCAAATGCAGAAAATATGTGCGCATATTCTGAACAAAACAAGTTGGTGTCGGAGAACTTCCTAAAACCTCAAATAAACAAAATCAAACAAATTTCCTATCTCAGTGCAACATTGTGTTTAGTTGTGATTTCGAAGTAAATAAGTGAATATTAAAATATAATATGTGATATGGTGTGTGTATTTTCGTCATTTTGTTGATTTATAGCAGCATAAGGTGAGTTATTTGAATCATTTACTTACTTTTTTGATTGGATAAATAAGAAGTAACTGGTTAACCAGTTGTTTCCTTCGTAAATGCAACTGAGCGTTCGTGTGAACAAACAGTTCTCTAATATCCGCTTGAGATCTCCGTCTCTCCCTCAATCGTTCGACATCGCGACTAAGTTGTCGGTACATTGACATTAATTCCGAATCTGAATATAAAATTACAAATATATACAAAATAAATAAAGAGTATCGAATATACATTACTTTTATCTTCATTGTTATCTAATAACAAATTGCTTTCTTGGTTCAGTCGTCGAATATTTGCAAGTTTCCGGTCGCGTTCTTGTGCTAAAAGCTTTGTTCGGAATCTAGCACTTTCTATTAGTTTGCGAATCTTAGCAATTTCTTGTCTTTGGACTCTAGTTGGTTGTTCCTGGAAACAAAAATCAAATAAACATACATAAAAATGGTAATCACGAAAAATATGTGAACTAAAATATATTTTGTCTGAATCTCTACAAAATATATCAAATTAACCAATGATAATAAGCAAGCTAGGTAGCGATGGAACAACAAAATGTAGACAGATTGTATTTCTATGAATTGTTAAAATGTCTTTTATTGCTTTGAAATCAGTTTTAAAAAGAAAAGTAAGCACTACACTGTTTCTATTACATATTAAATATCTTTTAGCGGTTTTCTTAGATTTATTTATTTTGTAAATAAAGCACGGTACAAAAGCAATCTTTATTTGATCAAAGGTCCATTGTTTTGTTTACCTGTTTATTGTTTAGCAGCCTGTTGAGTGACGTCATAGAAAGTAAGCGAGGTGTTTGCGCCGTGCTGGCCACTGGTACATTTTCGCGTAAAGGATCAGAGATATCATTATCGCCTTCGATCAGACCACTATTTGCACTAATTTTTTCTCTTAATTCTTGGGCATCTAATGATTTATTTTTTATTGATTGTTGAAGACTATGCAATCTGAAAAATATAAAACAATTACATTCCTTATAAAATGTGAATATTTCGTTTTTACCAACCTTTGTAATTTTTTAACATTATAACTTAATCTAACATCACTTTTGGCACATTTAATAGAAGCGTTCCTCATAATACTAGTGGTCTCCCCGTTATTAACGACATTTAAATGTTCTATAAATGGTAATGGCTTGGCCAAATCAGTACGGATGCAATGTTGACTGGTGAAAAATCCGCCATTTAGTTGAAATATCACAGAATTTTCTTGAAATGACACTGGCTGAATATCTGCTAGTTTTGTACCCAAGTATACTAGTCCTGGTAGGCAGATTCCCCACGCTAAGATTACAGAATCTGTTGTACTGCTGTCCAGGTGCTGCCATATTCTTAACACAACGCCTGAAATTATTATTTTTTATATATATACAAAATAAGAATTCAACATCATATTTTTAAATGCATCCCAAAGAAAATATTTCCGTACGCCAATGCTTGTTTTTAAATTTGAAACATTTTACTCGATGTGCGATTGTTTAGAAATTATTTGTAAACCATTATCTATCAAATTTTTATAATGTGCAGTGATGTTTTTATCGAGAAAACAAAAGCATAATTAAAATGATCTAATAATGTGACAAATATGTAGTGTCTCGAGATCTCAACGGTGAGTCAAATTGTATATTTATCTATATGTGCGATCGGTAATATTTTGCAATTATATTAACGTAAAATGGTATCCGTTATCAATAATAATCACTAAAAAAATTGAATTATCTTTAAAAATTATACGCAAATACGTTGGGGGCGTATAATATTTAGCAATTGATGTAATAAATAATGTTTACCTGTAGCTGACGAAAACTGTAGAACATTTACATCTAATTCAGCCCATTTCGGGTTTTGGGATTCTAATTTCTCGCTTGTGTAAAAAGGTGCGCACATCGTAGTTAGGTGTAAAGTGTAATATAAACTACTCTCTCCAGTTTTAATATTATAAGCGATAATCCGCATTAAATGTCGAAGTCGTAACTGGAATAAAGGCAGCAAATATTAATAAATACAATGTAAACAACGAAACAGCAATGACATTCACAGACAAACAAATGTCAACCTTGAGCTTTTGAAATATTATTTTATTTACCTGTTGAGTAACCAGTGGGATCCAAGTTCGACATCTGGGTCGACCCAACATTGTCTCAAAACTGCTTAACATTGCTAAAACAATAACAGATTTGATTACAAAAGAAATTACGTTCCAGAAATAAAAAGTTAGGTTATGTTCAACAAATTTGATTATACAATTTCATGTAACTTCATAATTGTTAGTTAATAATGACAACAAACTACAGAAGACAATTTAATGAGCATTTGTTATTAATGTTTAGAAAAATATAATTATGTAACGAGGAAAAATGCTACTCATTACAATGACTACAAATGTGATTTAACAATTAAATCGTTCTTATTGCGTTTCATTTAATAACACAAATGTCTTACCTATAGAATATTCTTTACATTATTGCTATTTTGAATCAATCAACAGCATTAAAATCAACATAAACACGCATTGCTTTGTCAGCTGTTTTTGACAGTATCACAACTTCAAAATATCAATGACACCTAACCTACTGCACTATTTATTTTTATCATAAAAAATCTTTTGTCCTACATATTTTTTTAGAATTTAAACAAAAAGCAAAGTGTAATTGTTACGGAACAAATAATAACACTTATCTTGCTTTCATATAATTTATTTAACTTAATTATTCATCGATCGTTCAATATAAAACTTTGTTAGTACAAATAATATTCAAATGAAAATTTTCCATAACTATGTTAACATAACTTATTAATATTTATTTGGCAGCAACTATTATTTATATTTATTTAGTATACAGTTCATAAAATACTATAAATAATGTTATTTTAGTATATATTCAGTGAGCCATTAAGATTAATTGTTTCAGTCTCGGTCTTATTTATGAAAATTTTAATATTTCATATTTGTATCTTATTTTGTTATTATTAATATTACAAAGTAAAATAAATAATTCTTAAATTTGATTACTACTGTAAATATAAATTTAAATATTGAATTCGATTCTTCCGTGCTGATAATTTAAATTTTTTAATGAAGTTTTAGTTTTTGATATAGACAGTAAATTCATAACTCACCAACATTTATCTAGTAATATTTGTTATATACAATTATGAATCCCATATATGAGTAAATAGTCTGAGATGTGATTAATATGCTTTATAATATAAATATATCATTTAAAATTCATCTGCTTCTGTCTCAGGAAATAAACTAAACGAAAACTTTTCAAAACTTATAAATAAAAATATTTCACAAAACATAAAACTCAAAACATTATCAAATTCAAGTCAATAAATATTCTCCTAATATTTATTGCAACTTGCGTTTTCGCGATTTTATACTAGTAATCGGCGACTTCAAAATCGATTCTAGTGACGAGCTTAAAAAGCTTGGTAACCTTGAAAAACTGTCATGACGGCTTAGGATGCTTCTGACGTCACTTTCTTCATCATCACCATTTTTATCATTTTTATTTGTCAAATATTGCAATCGAGATATTTTACTCGGTATATTGATCATTGACGAACTTGTCTGCAACTTTCTCTTCCGTTCAACCTCATAACTTGGCAAATCTATTCTACTGAGACTCCTTGGCAAGATTTGTGCCATTCTTGGTTTGATATTAGATTTATACAATCTTGGCGGCGCGCTGTGTGATGTAGAAAGTGATGTGACAGTTGTCGATGGTAGATTTGGGGTGCTAGATGAGCCGTTGTTGCTGTTTGAGGAGGTTTCATCGCGAGCTCGGCTTAATTCAGCGACGAGGTCAGCGAATTTTAAGTCCCATTCTTCGACGTGACGTTTTAGATCTGCGATGCAAGTGTCTTGTTCTTTAAGCTTGGAGGATTGTTCACGAAGTTTCATTGTTTGGGAGTGGATGATACTGCTCTGTTTCTTCACCTTCAACCAAAATTATTATAAGCAAACTATTTTTTTCATGACTTCGACAGAAAGTACAATTTTCTTCTCTCATTAAAGAGAAGAAAGTGCCACTTTTCTTCCCCAGAGAAGAATTTAAAATATTAGTCGGGTAGACAAAAAAAAATTTTACAATTTCATATAATTGTTTTAATTTTTTTGTTTGTAAGAATATAGTTATTTGTGTATTAAGAGCGTCAAGTGATTCTTTGTTACTCGAGCACGGTAATTGCAGCGAGAGCTGAAATAGTGTAAGAGGAACAAAGACACTTTATGCTCGTGATGCACACATAATTTTTTCTACGATTGCATCTTAAAATTATTAAAAAAAGTATGCGTACTGAAAATAAATTCGTTCTGTTTTGTTTGTATCCCTGGTAACTATTGTATTGAAATAAGCGCGCATTTAATATCTTTTTCGTGCGTTGTCATCGGAAACGCGCGCATTTAACATCTTTTTCGCGCGTTGCCATTGGAGACGCGCAAAAAAGATATTTTTCGATTGTTCCACAGAAAACGTCAACTTTACGATAACAAATGAGAACGTAATTGTCAACTTTTCATAGCAATCGTAGAAAAACTAAATTTGGTTTGAACTTTATTAAGGCACCTTTTTATGGTGAATACTTATTTATTTATTTACTTTCAAATATTACTGAAAATTTCCGTACCTTGGTTACGAGTTTGCTGACAACATCTTTCAGCAGTGAGATTTGTTGCTTATGTAAAAGAGATCTACGTTGAACGATACTCAAGTCTTTACGAAATGTGTCCTTCACTATCAAACCGGGCAGAGGTGCATTGAATAAACTTGGACCTTTATACAGAAAAACAATAGTAATTAATCACAAATTATAACAAAATGTATGTCGCTTACTTGGTATAACTGGATATGGCAAAGATCGATGCATTTTCAAATGTGGAGCAATTTTCTCATCGAAATGTTCCATGGCCATGCTGCTGATGTCTCGCAGCTCTTGCAGGACTTCATGTGTACGTGGTGGAGTACATGTGCTCTCCACCAAACTTAGAATTCGAAATATTTCGTCTATTACCTATTGACAGATAAAGAACTTTTTTCACGACTCTGACAGAAAATAAATTTTCTTCTTTACAGAAGAAAAGTAAACAAGAGTATGATTTGACTTTAATCACATCTGCATATAGAGAATAATAAATCTTAACCAAACGCCTAATTTATTTCTGAAAATTTTACTTTCTTATAGGGTAGTGGAAAAAATGATATTATTATTATTATTATTATTATTACAATACACTGTCCAGACAGGCGAACCCAATTAATTGGACAGGAATAAAAAAATACAAAAAGATAAAAGTAAACACATATATAGTATGAAACAAAGAATAAATAAATACTAAATAAAGCTAAGCAAAATACAAATTTATCATTCAGTGTTAGCAGAGAGAAACTTCCTATAACGTGACAACGAAATACAAAAAATATCAATTTGTGACTCAATGCGATTATACAGAGAGTACATAAGATGTACGGGAGAATGTTGCAAAATATTAGTTCGAGCAGCAGACGGTCGGAAAGTATGAGGATTCCTAGAATGGAATGATGGAACACAGAAATTGATTAGGTTTAATGTTATATGTATAACTCGTAAAGAAAGTGTCATTCTTTCCTCAGGTGCTTCAAATTACTCGTCTTCGGCTTTAGAAATGAAACAGCACCTTCGAGAAGAAATGTATCACTTTCTTATAGTGATAATTAACCGAAATGCTAATCAGCATAATTATCGTTAATTTACCGGGTTAATTTAAGTTTTTCTGTGATTTTAGATTTGGTTCGTTTTAAACAAAATGAAAATGACTTTGGTTCTTGTTTTTACATGAAAGAAGTTGTTTATTTTGTTAACATTTTAACTATTTTTACCGAGATTTGAAATATTTATTCTCATCTTTCATACCTTGCCGGGAATGAAGCAGCAAGCATTCATCTCGACATATTTCATGAACGTCATCCTCAGCATACTGATGCGTGTCTCGATGGCCGTGAGTATGTCGGAGTGTCTGGCTAGATGGTGTACACGGCGCTCGGATTCTCGGCGCGGCAGCAATGACTTCACCTTCTTTAAGATGGTGGAGTGTCGTCGCTCCATGGTGAGGAAACCGCGATTCAGCAGCTGACCACATGATGAATTGAATTTGCGACATACCTGAAAATGTTAATAAATTTAAAAAAATAATTTTTCATGCCTTTTACCCATTACTGGACGCGGAACACTGGCGTAGCAGATCTCGGCAAGTGATATATTTAGAGCGTGAAGTGCGGTTACCAGCCGTTAAATCATGATCCTCATTAATGAAGCTACAGGGATTATTGGTAATTTTAATGTGAAGTAAAATTGGTCGGCTGCAAGAATGAAACTCGGGTTCTCAAATCTACTAACCGACACTAGGATATCTATACCATAAAAATATTAATCTTCATTCTTGAATAGAACAGTAATATTGACCGCGAGAGTGAAAGTTAATTGCACTGCTTTAAATTTTGCAAAATATTCCATATTATGTTTAATTTAGATATATTTATTTATCGTATCTAAATTTATAAATTAAATTAGTACTAACTTAAACCAATTATTATTTAGAGAAAAATTCTGCCGATGTCGGTATTTGCCCGAATTTTACTCATTAAATATGACGAATATGGGGTAGATGGCTCAGTGGTATCGAGTCGGCCTGTGGATCCTGAGAACCCTGGTTCGATCCCCACAGCCGACAAACAATTTTCACCAATTTAAATCTACCCCTGTAGCGACCCCTCCACTAATATCTTTGGGGGCCGTGATTTGACGGCTGGTAACCGCATTTCACGCGAAAAAAATATATCACTTACCGAGATCTGCTTAGGCAGAGTGCCACACCCAGTAATGGGTAAAAAGCGTGATGATATATTTATTTTATTATTTATTTATTTAAATATGACGAATCAGTTAAAATTTATTATAAAAAAATATTACTAAATTAATACTTACTTGTTCAAGACTCCTAAAATTAATAGTAATAAAAATTTGTAATAAATTTTTTTGCATCAAATATAAATTTCTATTATTAAACAAAGTATGTTGCTAAAATTTGTAAGATCTGTATATTTTATAAATAATTTTTAACTTTATTCTCAATGCATATGTATGTACAAATTAGTCGTGAATATAAAATATTTCGTTATACATAATTTTCTGTAAAAAATATAAAATTAATGAACTAAAATCAGTCTTCAGGCACTAACAAATTAATATTAGCATTAGTTGTCACCGAATTTACAAACTGTTGTTCACCGCCACGAATTGAAAGTCCTTCTCCAATATGAACCTTTTTCTCTTTCATCATTGTTGTTCTTTCCCACTTTGCACTACCGCAGTGTTTACAACTAAACATCGGACAGACTTCTAGAGCAACGGTCCGGTTACCACAGTTACCACATTTAAAGAATCGTTTCGTAGCATCGAAAACTTTCAACACATGCTTTTCTGCTTTACAATGTTCGGCAGCAGAGAAACTTGTGTATTTACAATTTAGACATTTGACAGCTTTGCACTGAACTTTGTAAGTTGACATCATTTTTTCTTCCATCTTTTCACGCATTTCTAGTTTGTTGAAGTATTTGTCTTGTTCCTCATTGTCACGTTGTTCTAGAAGATCAGCATGTTTAGATGTCATCTCCATTATTTTCCGGAAACGTTGAGATACTTTTGCTTGTTCGTCTAATTTAGATTTTTTGGTTTCTTGTTCGTCTTCTTCAGTACTTTCCAGAAATCTTTTAACTCCTGATTTTTTGGTTCCTTTTGGATTGTCTTTATTGATTGGTCCGTTTTGCTGTACCCATTGCAAGGCAGTTATTTTTGCTCGATCTACTCTTTTATTTACTGGCGCGTTTAAATCAATCATAAAGCTTCCATTGTGTGAGAGCTTTGGTGCTGGTTGTGATTGTAAATTTTTGAATATTTTTAATTTACTGACGTCAACTACTGACTGAATATCTAAATTTGGAATATTTATTAGAGATTTACTTTTGGATGAGTCATTCTTCTGTTTATTGTCTTCAAGAGGAGTTTTGTCGATTTCTACTTTGTTTTCTTTTTCAGGATTGCTTAACTTTGGCACAAAATTTGAGTTCGTGCTCAAAGAAAATCTTTGTTTTTTGTTTTCTGTATTTATTTTCGATGTTGAAGGTCCTGGATCTGTGTCTTTATTTAACTGAGTTAATTTTGGGTCAGCACTTGCAGTTTTATTTATTTCATTTGCTGTTTCCTTTTGAAATAGCGGTTCAGAATTATTCTTTTCTAAGGAATCATTTGTATTATTTGTGTTATTTGATGTAGTTTTAGATTTTAATTTAGCAATAACATCAAGTGCAGTCTTTCTAGATTCTTCTAAAGTTATTTCAGCAGAACGCTCATCTTTATCAAAATTTTTCTTTGCATCTAAACCATAACAAATATCACTTGAACCATTTAATTTCTGTAAAAGTTGGAAATCTTTCATTCTTTGAGCTCTAGATATTTCTAATGAAGACGCTACACCTTTCTTTTTTGTAAAAATAGGCTCAGAAATTGTAACACCATCCTTACTTAATTCCAACAGCCTTTTGTTATCTTTTTCCAGAAGTTTCTTGCTTTTCTTAGCAGGCTTTACAGCCATATATGATTTTCCAGCGTAAAATACTTCATTTTTACCCAAAACTTTGTTGCGCAAATTTGTTAAACCACCTCCTGAAAATTTTGATTGTAATTCTGAACGCATGGAACATTTTTGATATTCCTGTTTAACGTGATAAATGCAGTAAGTACATCTGTTGGTATTTACGAAAGACGTACATTGTTCACCATCCTTCTTTTTGCTTTTACACAAACCGTAATCTTTAGATTGTCCAAATATCATTACTTTTTGATAATTATCAACTGATAAAGTTGCTTGTTGTTTTGATCCATCACGATTTTCTAAAATTGAAGGGTTTAAAATTCCAACAACTGTCGCAACTGTAGTTTTCCATAATTCTTTGTATGCGCTTCTGAATAAAAATACGGCAACAGTTTTTAAATCATTTTGTAAATCACTCAAAGTCCAAATAATGTATTGAGAACCATTTTGAGAAGTTCTAACATTACTTTTTTGTACAATTGCACCTGCAATGACCCAATCTTGATTTGGCGAGATATTAGCAACAAAGGTTTTTACATTAGCCATAGAAACTGCAGCTCGATCAGACATCCTTTCACGAAGAATTGTACTTGAAATTAAAGGTTTACTTATTCTCAAGCCAAAAAATGGATCACTCATAACATTTTCTTCTTTTTTCGGTTCGGCAAATCCGAATTTTAAGGGTGTGATAGACTCTTTGGGAGGTGCTACACGTTTCTGTTTCCATGATGATGCTACTGAATTGAAAAATTCCGATTTTGGTTTGTCTTCTGGAAATAGATGTTTAATTTCTCTCCCACATTCATTATACTTGCTGTTTTGATAATCTCTATTAGATTCATCATCTGATGAATCAGTATCTCCAGCGTGAATAAGGCTTAATTTATGTTTTTTAGATTTTTTGGAATCTCCGATTTGTTCACTATTTGATGTTGATGCAGTATCTTTGTTGTTAAATTTAGATTTCCTTCCATGAGTGCCTAAGGGCGTATCAAGAACTTTTAATTCATGTGAAGCAATTTTTGACAAAAAGTATTCATCTTCATTCAAAGTTGTTATTTCTTTGATTTTAACTTGCTTTTCAGCTTCTGCAGATTCTGCTGCTGCTGAAAGTAGTTGATCCAAAGGATCTAATTCAGTATCATCCATTATGTAACTATTTTAACTTTAATAACACTATTTAAACAATTTCTTTCTTCTCTTGCGATGTTATTTGACACATGACAGAACTTTTGCCGCTCAAAATAACCTCTATTGATAAGTTGATAACCCCAGTCGTAGGAAGAGCCATCTATTTTTAACATATTAAATTCCTTTCGTGGAGGTCTTTTATTTACAAACAAGGGAAATTTGATAAAGATGATTTATTTATACTTTGAACCATAAACTAATATGATAAGTAAGCAAAATACGTATGTATGAATAAAAACGGCATTGAAAAAATCAACTATAATTAATAATTAAGGTCAAAGTAATTTACAATTATAAAACAAAGCAAATTGAAAAAATAAAGCCCAACTTGAGCCATACAATCTTGTGTTGTAGTTGAAATAAGTAATTAATAATTAAATATGCAATATCAAATACACTGTTGCTAATTATCATTTATAAATAAATAATTACAATTAAATTGCGCAGAGTGTAGGTTAATGACTTCACTTACCACTCGATTTTTAGCAATTTCGTCGTAAGTTAAATACGACAACACTTTTTCCACAACTTCATTTGGTAGATTTATCAATTTCAAAGATCCACTCATACTATACACACAAAACAAACAAATTCTGCATGAAATTATGACAATAGATTTGATTGTCACAAATTTACACTTTAGTTACATAAATTTTATCACTTGTCAACAACACTGCATGTCGACACATGTTACTATCTTCACTATATTATTCAAGTTCAAGTACGATTTGCTGGAAAAGTTTTGAGATGTTAAAAATACAACAAATTTATAGAGAATATTTATACAATCTTTATTTCAATGAAAAATAAAAAATTTAATATTATTTCCTGATTAATTGTAATAACATTTTAAAACAAAATGCTAATTTAAAATCAAATTATCGTAAGAATCCTATATATAAGTGTTTCATCATTAGGTTGCCTGTCATTTTACACATTATAAAAACATAACAATACAATTAAATGCAAAATGTCAGATTTTCTTAATATATTGTAAAATATATTCACTTTTCCCATAATTATTTATTCGCTGCTTTCAACCTTTTCCTTGTCTTTGTCTTTCTTTTTCTTCTTCTTTTTCTCTTTCTTCATTTCCTTCAAAAACAAAACACAATTAAATTTCGGGTAACTCACAAATATTATTTGATGAAGAACTTACTGTATCCACTACTGCTTCAGATGTATCTAGTTCCATTGAATCTGGAGCTTCCTCATCCTTCTTCTTCTTTTTTTTCTTTTTCTTTTCTTTGACGGGACTTACTGCGTCACCAATCGTCGTATCTGGTGCACTCGTACTGTCTCCACTGTGTTTACGCTAAAGAAAAAAAATACAAAATTAAATTCAATCTACACTACTTTTTTATTTACTATTTTTACCTTTCTTCCTTGTTCTTCCTTATCGCCATTGTCTTCATCTGCCGGTTCTGATTTGACACTGAAAAATATAAAATCAATTATATCTTCAATAATTAAAAGAAAATGATTAATTTCTTACACAGAATAATCCACATAACTCGTCAACCACTCCTTGGGCGTATTCTCATTCGGTTTTCCATGCTTATCTAGCTGCCCTTTGGAAATGAGTTGCTTCTTCATGGAAGACTTGGGTCCCAGGCCCCATTTTCGAGGATAGGTGTCACGTTCCATGATGACTCGCTTGATTTTGGCGACAACACCGTGGTCGCAACTAGCAATAGTGGCTGTCGTCATCAGGGCGATGGCAAGACAGATGGCTTCACCTTTCGTGGTCACTACTACAATCTGTTCGTTCATCTCAATGTTGTCTTCATAACGAAGTACTCCAGGAAGCATGATTTTAGCACCGTAGCAGACTGCGTTCACCTGGAGAAAAATGTAAAATTAAAATGTATTTTTAAATTTTGTTGATCTGGTTCATCTTCTAACTTACAGCACTATCTTTCATAATAATTCTTTTATGCCCGACTAACAACCCTTCCAGAGGTTTGACAACTCTACGCAAGTAGTTCTCGTCCTTGTGGTTGTCGTAAAGCCACTGGGCGTCGAGCACGTCGTGCATGGTGGACATGGGATCGTATTCGCTTTGGATACCAGAGCGCACACGTCTCAGCTCCAGCATCTGACCTCCTACGCCGAGAACGAGTCCCAGATGCACGCACATTGTACGGATGTATGAACCGGCTTCGCAACTGACCCAAAATACACCTGGAGGAGAGATGATACATGTTTACGTTGAGGTTTTTTCATATTTTGGGAACCTTGAAATTGTAGCTAGAAGATAATTTTATAATTTCGAAGTTAAATTTAATTGTAATCTACAATGTAAATTGGTACGTTAAAAACAGTTTTACTGTATTTAGAACATAGATTTTTAAAATAAAAATGTAACTTTTAGCTTGTAAATGAGTACAACTTAGGGCGAAATATCGCATTAAAAAATGAAAAAAAAAAGTTGGACACTTTATTCTTAATACTAACAGCCTAAAATTCAATCAACACAATCTTTATAATCTCTAAAATAATTTTATTTGGAAAGAAGGAAAAAAATTAGTAAAACGAGATAAAAAATTTCTTCAAAATATAGGTCAGCAGATTAAAATTTGATTAAATAAAAAAATAGTATGATTATATTTGTTTTGATTTTTCTAATATAATTTGATATGTTTACATTTGTCAATAATATTGAATTTTTTGTATGAGCTAGTAAAATTCAAATTTAGTAAATTATTTTGACAAAACAAACTATTATTCTGCGCAGAGTAAATTTAAATATTTTTGAATGTAACAAAGGAAAATATGAACTTTCTATAGCATGCTTAACAGGCGTGATCCACATGCAAATATTCTGTGACAAAAATAACTGATAACAAATGTAAACAAAACAATAAAATATAAACATACTTAAAATAAATGTAGAAACTCTAAGGCAAAGAACTAAATAACAAAGAATTTAACCCCTAAGCCTTAATCAAAGACTCAAATCTAGATACGTATTTCGAGAACTAAGTTCTCATCCTCAGTAGAAAAGGGAAAAAAATCTAGATTACAGAAATACGTATCTATATTTGATTCTGGTTTAGGAGTAAAATTCTTTGTTAGTTATAAACATAGTTCTTTTCTCTTTGAAACAAAAAGTAAGTTTATAATTTAGCATCGTTTTCATGTTTTGAAAATTGAAACTTACCCATGCTCTTGCTCTCATCGTAATCAAACAATTTGCTTTCATACACAGTCCTAACTCTAAGCTGTCTTTTGACAGCAGAAATTAGTGGTGGTCGCTGAAACAGGGCTCCTCGTAACTTCTCCAGTCCCTGATTCACTTTGGTGACGCCTCCTTCGAGGGGCGAATGTAGTTTGAAGACCGCAACGTACTCTTTCCCTGCAGACTGCTGCGATTTGGCGAGCCTTGTCGTTCTTTCCAAACACACGATGAGACATCCTGTAACTTTAGGATCTAGCGTGCCTGAATGTCCTGTTTTTTCTACTCTTAAAATTTTTTTAATCCACGCAACAACTTCGTGACTACTAGGATTGCTAGGTTTATCCAAATTGATGAAACCGCACCGAATATATTCACCAATATCACGTTTTAAAGGTGATGAGCCATACGGTAGCGGTGTGTAATGGTTTGTACGTACATTCAAACGATCAAAATGCTATAAAAACAAGCGACCGTTATGAAATTTGAATGAAAATAGTAAAAATAGATGATAAAATTACCTTTAATAATAATGGCCACTTTGCTGTATCTAATTTTACTTGTTTTGTAGAAGCTTCAAGTTGAAAATGTTCATTTTTCTGAAATTCACCTAAATCCTTTTCTTGTTTAATTTTTTTCTTTTTCTTTTCCTTTACAGGCTCACTAAGAACCTCTGAAAAATCATGAATAGTTAGTAAATACTATGAACTAACATGTACAATATCGAATTTACGTTATAGCACACACGCGGCGTTTTTAATATTTTCAATAAAAGTGTAATTATTAACGTAATAATGAATATAAATGACATATAAGTAATTACAATTAATTTAAATCAACATACTATTATGCAAATATTTACTTATTAATTATTTTATAAATAAAATAGCTTACCGAATTCACTCATGATAAATCCAAACCCAAACACGTGTTTTAAAATGGAGGTTAGGTTCACGCTTGTTTGTATTTTTGTTGTTTCAAAATAAAAATCCCTAAGATTTCAGTGAAACCTAAACTGTTTTAAATATATTTCGTAATAATAAAACACTTTTAAAAATTATACATGTAATAATTTTTAATTGTTTATTAATCTTTTAAACAAAATAGAGCAAAAAAACAAATTCAGTTCAGTGCTACTCAAAATTTTCCCAAAAATATTTATAATATGAATGAGTGGGCATATCAAACAATAAAACAATAATTAACAAGTTATTATAAGTTGAACACAGTAATCAATTAAAATTAAAGCATTGTAAATATGTTATATCCACTAGAAATAGTACAATGTAATAAAAGTAGTAGGAATTAACATTATATAATAAATTATCTTGAGATATAAAAATAATCACAGACGTTCAGTTCTTCTTTCAGTCGGCTTATGCGCTAGATATATAGTAAGAATACTTGTTAAAGCGCTAACCAAAAATATTACATCGAACCATCGATGGTAGAAATTAAACTGCAGATCACCAAGCACTTGCGTTATAATAATTCTATATTCAGACGGCATGTTCATCCGCATGAGCAACACAGACGAAACAAAATACATTCCCATTATTTGCGCCATTACCAACACGATTATATTTGAACTTTTACTCGATGACACTTTGTAAAAGAACTAAAACAAAAACATTACAAACATGTAAAAATTACAAATTTAAAAGAATCTAATTAATAATAATATTAAATAAATAGAAGGCTTCAGAATCCAATGGCTGGTAGCACAAGCTCTGTTTTGCCTGTTTTAAGAGCAGTGTTTTTAAGTGTTTTAACTATCTCTAACATGTTAAAACCGTGCTCTTAGAACACCCAAAAACAAAGCTTGTGCTACCAGCCAATATGTTTTTAAATTTATTTGAGAACGTTTTAAGCAAAAAAATTAGCTCATCATCAACACCTTAAAATACAAATACAATAATTATAATATAAAACTAATAAATTAATCAAAATGTTAAAAAAACATAAAATATAAAACAGATATTTGTAAAATGTCAATAACAGAAATTTTTTAGGGAATTTAACAATTTAATTTTATACTGATATTATTTAATTTTTTTTTATTATTTTTAGCTTTTTCTATTTTTTCATATGTATCTTTTAGCTATTGTTGAAATTTTACAAATAACTGCTTTATATTTTACGTTTTTTTTAATGTTTTTTTGACATTTTGATTAATTTGTTAGTTTTATATTATAATTATTGTATTTATATTTGAAGGTGCTTCATCAGTACGGTGGTGTGAATAGCGTTACGGAATTCGAATCCGAAGATTCAAAGTTCGAATCCCACTCTAGCTAAAACTACTACACTGCAGCTCGGTGAGTGCGATCCCTATACTGTAATTGGGATTAAGTTCCTGTTGTACAGTGTAACATAAATAAATAAATTGTGTAAAAATTACTAAAACATAATATTTCATACGTACTTTAGTTAAAGTGAGAAGTAATCCTCTGATAGAGGTTACAACAATACATCCAATTAAAAAAAAAGAAACATGTTGAGACCAAAATATGACGTCAATATCAAAACCCATCCAGTGAACTGCAATCTCGATTCCACGAGTGACTGGATCCTTTTTACCGACTCGATCAAAAACTATATTTATTGTACACTGAGAAATAAATTATTATTATTGTTTAATAATCAATATTTATCATTTTTACTTACAATAAAAATTTTCCACATGCAATACAAAGAAAAGAAATAACCAAGAAAATTGAAATATTTGCCAGTCCAAGATTTTGACCATTCAATTTTTTCCAGTGCATTGTGGGTATCATGGGCCTCTAAAAACAATTGCCGGCTTAATTCTTCTAGAGCTGAAATCTCTTGTTTCAACTGATAAATATCTAGAAGAAAATATAATATTAAACTTTTGAGTATAAAAATATTTGTGTTATTACTTTCTTGGTTTCCTTTGCTGGTACCAACAGAAGCAAGGACTCCCCAAATTCCCTTCTTTTGATTGTCATCTGTTGAAACAGCTTTTTTAGCTAAGGCGATTCGTTTCTTTTTCACAAGAATCATGTCCATTGTTTGCATCAATCTTTTTTCAATGCTCATTACATCTGCTGGATTTACGTCTCTAAATTCAACAAAAATATAAATTTAACATTTCAATATTTAACTTGTAGATAAATGTATACCTAATAAAATAGGCCATCGAGGTGTATGGATAATTAACTGCCCCAAATCCGGATAAAAGAGCCATAACTGTAACTCCAATCACTCCTATCCTAGATATTAGCTGCTCTATAGATAATATTCCATGTTTGGGACTTAATATTGGGAATGGGTCACCAATTTTCCAAAATATATAAATGAAAATAAACCATACAATAACAGTTAAAGGCCTCACTAAGTCTGATCTCACTGAAAGATGTTTTTCATTAGAATGTTTCTAAGATCATTTCATTTAATTTCTTACCATAATAAATATTGGATATGCAAAAGTATGCAATGTAAAATGGAATCAAAACAATTACCATAAACATTAATAAATATAATCCTAAGTGCCAATGGAAATACCTAGAGCTTAAATCAAGATATGCCAAAATTTCAAATATAATAAGCTCGAACATAGTACATGATAAAGCTAGAGTAATAGAAAATATTAACTGAACAAGCACATGGTGAACTTCATAATCCTTAAATAATCTTTTCATGAAGAAAAGCCATCCTCCAATAAAGAAAAACGCCTGCAAGTAATTAGAAATTTGATAGAAATACTTAGTATAACCTATAAATCTATCGTTATGTGTGTACCTGTGAGACTAAAATTATAACGGTATCTGTAAGAAACCCCATTTTTATTTATGAAATGAAAACCGATGAAAATTATTATTCATATCTTAATTTTGAGGAAAAATAATATTTACAATATTTTTTGGTTATCTTAGTTTAAATATGTCACGTTGCTAACATGCTGCCAACATTATAAAATATCTTTAGTGACAACCAGTAGTCACTGTAAATACGGATTGTTTTTATTTTGTTTTTAATTATTTATTGATAAACTTATAAACAGTTGAGTATTTATATTATTATTTTAAAGTTTATTATAATAGGTGAAGTACCTTTGTACTACCTCAATGTTAGTACTATTTCAATGATTACTATTTTACTAAAACAAAAACAAAAAACAATAATATCTTAATCATTTTGTATTTATGAGGTAGGTGGCACAGTGGTATCGAATCGGCCTGAGGATTTTAGATTCCGGGTTCAAACCCACAGGCGATAAACAATTTTCACCAAAAATCAAATCTACCCCGTTGGCTCCTTCAAAACATTTTTTGAAGTTGTGACTTTACACGCATAAAATACATCACTACGAGATCTGTCTACGGCAGAGTGCCACACCCAGTAATGGGTAAAAGGCGTGATGATATTTTTATTTTGTATTTTCACATGCTATTTGTTTTATACGTCAATATCTAAAACTTTACAGTAGTGTAAAATGAGTTGATACTGCTTATGTGAAGTTTATCTTAAGTACACAAAAATAAATGCTAAAGAATAATGGTTTCAAATGTTAAATGTCAACAAAATTAACCCTGATCATATTCAGAATACCACTATTATCGCTCTGCGATGAGTAACATGTAGGGTGGGGGTAGTAGCAGCTGCAGTTGCGATAAAAGAAATATTTTGTTTGTGCAAACATCTATATATGCTCCCTACTTTTCTATTCTTGTTAGCTCAGTCTCAGTCGTTGTTCAGTCGTGTAGCAGGACCAGTTGAAATCAACTCTCAACTCCATTCTCGCATTTTGTTGTGTGCCATGCTTGGAATGCACAGCAATGACCACTATACGCATACAAACACATCACACATATGTGTGTTGTGTTATTCGTCCTTGGTCAAAGAAGGCTTGGCATTTCATAGTTCCGACATGCGAGGAAAAAACTCTCGGCTCTTTCCGGATGCGATTGCAATAATACTGCAATGATCATAGTGACCATGTGATTGTTGACGACAATGTTTTGTTTTGGTGAGTTTCTTGTTTTGGTTTTATTTTATTTTTAGTATTGTTCTGCTCTCGTTTCTTGTTGTTGTTATGTAGATGAGACTGCATTCTGTTATTTTATTAATTAATTAGTAATTAAATAATAATGATGATAGCGCCAATAGCCCATCTTTGTAATAATGTGATCCAGAAGTGGATTATATATTTTCAAAATTGAACTTGTTACCGACTTTAGTAACCTAACCTTCAAATTCGTTATAGTTTTCTGCATAAATATGAAGATTTTTATTGATTTAAATTAATGGATAAATTTATTACTATACTTAAATAAGCTAATTCTAAGGCTATATTTCGTTCAACGGCATTGAAATCTTCGTGATTTAATTATCTTATAACGATATTTTCATCGATTCTTAATTTTAGACGATAAACAAGTTACGACCTTACTTTTTTTTTAATTTTTGAGACGTTTTGTTTTCAAACTACTTCATGTGAGAGTATTTGAACGAAAATTAATATACATTTGCATTATTTCGTCGTGCTGAATCCAATGTTGATCTTTCCAAATGCGTATTTCATTTAATTTTTGAGATGTATGCAAATGATTTTTTGTTTGATTTCAAAAATAACATAATATTAAAATCGCTGAAAATATATTTACATGTTAATTAATGCTTGATACATGTAATGTCGTTGAGCACATTTTTATATCTCGTTTAGATTTTGGGACATCGCTTTTGAAAATGTAAAATTTTTGTCAAATTTCCTGTGATATCAAAAACTATACTGTATTTCCACAGAAAACGAGGCACCCCTATTATCTTTTTTATTTATATTAAATGCATAAACTTAACATATCTGGCATAATTTTTATCTATAAATGATAAATATATAATTTTCGGTTTAATTGGAAGAGGCATTAATTTTATTTGTTATTTTAAATGAAACATCCTGTATATTTTTATATTTTTCAATTCTACTTAAAATTCTGAATTCAATAATATTCTTCAAGACAAATTTTTCAGTAAAGAGTAATACAAAAAAAATTAAATTAAAACAACAAAAGTTGCATTTTCATTTAAAATAAGTTATAAACACATACATAGCTTAAGGGATTCAGTGGTATTAAGTCAGCCTGTAGCTTTAAGAACCCGGGTTCGATTCCCACAGCCGACAAACAATTTTCACCAAATTAAATTTATTCTTGTGTCTGTTTCTCTACTACCATCTTCTGGGAGTCGTGATTTGACGGCTAATAACCGCACTTCACACAAAGAAATATACTTACCAACATCTGCTAGGACAGATTACCACACCCAGTATTGGGTAAAAGGCGTGATGATATATTTATACTTATACTTAATTTCTTGGTTTTTCCAATTATTATCCTAAACCAAAACAAATCATCACCGAAACATTTTAAACACGTTCAAAGTTTCCTTGCGTTTAATTTTCAAAGAACAGATTAGAAAAATTCCTCAAAAACGTTCGTAATATACCTGTAGAGGTCGTCCAGTTTCCGTGAAACAATTTACCAGATTTTACCTGTAAGTAAAGATGGACTGGACCCAGATGTAGAAACGAAATATAAATTACAGGGCTGACCTACCAGCACCGTTATTATACGCCTCTTGTCCCTTCTAGAGAAGCGGGACTCAATCTTTGTTGTAAGGAAACATATTCGAAAGGTAATAAGCTAGGTGGCTACCTGTGTTGAGAATTAAGTGAGGTTATATTGCGTCCAGGTAGAAAATTTTACTGATTTGGTTATTTTTCTTCTTCGTGAATTTACACAAAAGAATGACCATGTGACAAATCTTTAAATATGGATTATTTCTAATCACATTTACGCAAAGAAATATATCACTTATCGAGATCTGTTTACGGCAGAGTGCCACACTCAGTAATGGGTAAAAGGCGTGATGATATATTTATTTTATTTTACATTTAGGTATAGAATATCCAAAATTATAGTGAAGGACGATAGGATTAAAGTTAACTAAAAAAGAATTTAACCCCTAAACCATAATAAAAGAATCAAATATAGATACGTATTTCGAGAACTAAGTTCTTATTCTCAGTAGAAAAGGTAAAAAATCAAGATACACGACTTGTGAACCAAATCAGTTGCCAAGATAAAATCCAATTTGCCCAAAAAGGGAGATTTCTATTTCCTGGAACAGCTTAGTTTGCAATTGATAAAGATTGTGTACTTTACTTGAAAAAATATATCATTTATCAAGATTTGTTTAGGCAGAGTGCCACACCCAGTAATACGTAAAAGACGTGATGATATATTTATTTATTTATTTTATTTGTGTATAGTTTGCAGATTCTGGTGTACTCACACAAGTTGAAATTAAAGATGTATTTTTTAAAATACCAGTTCTCGAACAAAAAATATTATACAAACTACGTGCGTGAAGACGTCTTCCGCTCATTCGCGCTATTAAAGACACTCGCTCCTTGCAGTCGCTCGTGCTTCAAAAATGCGCTCATGCGGGAACATCGTCTTCCCGCACTTCGTAAATAACTATTAACTTATTAAAGAATTATGAATGATTTTTATTAATTTGGTCATAATTTCTGGTTTCTGGAGTTTGATAACCACTGCTCTACAGATATAGTTATTTTTTTGTAAGATAAAATGAGACTTTTTTTATTGTACGGGTAGTATACGATTAAGTAGCGAGTTGGTTATCGATAAACGATGTTATACTTCGGGTAGTACGAACTGCATTTTTAATAAGTTCCGTTATAATTATTTTAACCAGTATTTTTTCTGACTTTGAACTCCTGAAAGGTAAAAGAAATGAAAGAAATTCTTTTGGCTTTATTTATGTATGCAGTGTTTTGTTTTTTAATTTGTCTGTAACCAAAATTATATTTTTTATTAAAAATATTTCGTGTTACTAAATTCAAATTGATCTAAAAATTTAATTTAGAAATGTCGTTTTTAAAATTCCATGTCCTTAATAGTAAATTTATGGTTTAATTTTTTGTATTAACCTAATTTCCAAAAGCATTATCAAATTAATTGTATCAAAATTAAATTGAACAGGAGAAACCGTTTATAATTAAAATTTATTTGATTGAAATAAAAAATAACCTACTTTTTCTCACTAAAGTAAACAAGCTACGATATGAGTCGACATTTCCCGAATGTATTCGTTCATACCTTGTCGCTGAAGGGGCGTGGTTTCAACGGCGGGATTCTTGTTTAGCCAGTCGCGGTGCTTACAGGTACACCTGCTTCAGTTTGATATCCGTGCGCGAAGAGAGAAGTAATCTCCACGTTTTTATTACGTTGTGCTGTGTTCTGTGCGTGGTTTTAACGTGCAATTCGTATTTACACGTAAAATTTTATGTAAACAAATTTTGTTAGTGTGTGAGGTTAGTTGAAAATGGTGTTTTGTTTGTTGTAATCAGTGCCTTTTGGATTTGCAGTTTTGATTTGTCGTACATGTATGTGGTAATGTTTATTTTTCTTTTGGTTATCTTTATCTAATATTAACTTGTGATAAAAGTATGTAACCTAATTTCAAACTTGTTTTGGAGTGTTCTTCTTCACGTTTTTACGAGATACCTTACTTAGTAAATTATCTACTTTTGTAGAATTTATAGAAAGAAAGAATTTGTAAGATAGTATTTGACTAGCACAGTACATATGTAATTTTTTTCAGTTTTAAAAGACAAAAATGAATAATGCATGACATATAACTTAACCTATAAATATGTCAGTACGAATTAAGATTTAGAATTTAAATAAAATAAATCAAATAAGATTACATCTTTTCGGTGTTAAAAATAAATAGCAGGTTCTCAATAGTTGGTATTTGTGGCACACAGACCTAATAATTATTTATTTTCAAGCCGGTTTTATGACGATTAATTAAATCATAAAATTAATTTAAAATATAACAGTTATTTTCTACCGCATAATTTAATATTGTAACTTTCACATACAGACTACATAATTACTATTCTTTTAACTGTTTTATTATTATTATTTCATGCCAACATGCTATATTACTGTCTACATATATCAAATATCTACAATCGCTGGTCTGAATTCAGAATTCATCTTTAGTTTAGAAACCGTTTAGTAACCATGGAAATAGCCAGTCTTTTTTCTTATATTTGTCAAAAATATTTGAAAATATCATATGTAATTTTGTAATCATTATTTTTTGAAAATAGATTCTCTAGCACCTTGAATGATTGAAGAATATTGTATTATTCGTACTTTATGTACAAAATGAAGAAATTTATAAAATAAAAAAATATATATCATCACGCCTTTTACCCATCTCTGGGTGTGGCACTCTGCCTAAACAAATCTCGGTAAATGATATATTTCTTCGCGTGAAGTGTGGTTACCAGCCGTCAAATTACGGCCCTCAAAGATGTTAGTGGTGGGGGAGCCACAGGGGTAGATTTAAATTGGTGAAAATTGTTTGTCGGCTGTGGGGATCGAACCAGGGTTCTCAATATCCACATGCCGACTCGATACCACTGAGCCACCTACCCCATAAGAAATTTATGAAAACCTGTAAAATATATCTAATATTAAGAAACAGATATAGCTTCGGGAAAATCAAAAATCTGATGTTGAACCACAATATCCTCAATAATTAAAAGTTATAATCCACCCTAATATTAAACAACAAAATAATAAGCAATTAATAATTTTAAATCTGTTTGACCTAAACAAATTAGACTAACTAATAAACCTCCTATTAAACTAATTCTTACAAATAATGTAGATATAGATATTCCAATAATCAAAAATATACCCTTTCGGAGGCTATATTTCGAGATCTAAATAAGATATGATGCTCTCAGCAGCATTGAATTCCCTGTGGCCGATTTGACTTTTATCTCATTTTAAGCGATTTAATGTTTTTTTGTAGTTTTACATTCAAGGGTCTTTTAATAGTTTTATGGAATATATTTGACATGTTTTATAAGAATTCCACTAATGTTTTCATTTATTTTTTCTGGATTTTCGTAAACCAAAAAAATAAATAAACACAGTCAATTAACTCTATCGACATATTAAATGTGCTGTCGGTAATAAAGAAACCATTTCATTTTAATAACAGCTCATATTAAAATTTGTTTTTCCATTAAATTAAAGTAGTACACACACGATTTCTAGTATTTGCAGTTTACGATTCTCGTAAAACGGAGATAAAAATTGAACGCATAGTTTTGCGGGAAAGTAGATACTATAGTACACAGACAGTCACAGGTGAAATATTTGAAAAGGCGATGATTTATATTTGTTTGACAGGTAGGAATGTAAGGCTTGGCCGGTAGTTTATTTAACAGTGAGGAATACATACGTATCTGTAGGTTTGAATTTACATATAGCGTGCTGGGAGCGCAGAAATATCTCGAATATTTTCATTTTTCTCAAGTTACATTTAAATAATTGGAATACTTGTTTCTTAACACAGATTTAAAATCATTTATTTATTTAATTATGATTAAGAATTTAACTAAATGGTAACTTATGTTTGTGGATTATAAATAAATAAAATATATCATCACGTCTTTTACCCATTACTGGGTGTGGCACTCTCCCTTAGCAAATCTCAGTAAGTGATATATTTCTTTGCGTGAAATGCGGTTACCAGCCGTAAAATCACGGTCCCCAAAGATGTTGGTGGAAGGGGAGCCACAGGGACAGATTTAATTTGGTGAACATTGTTTGTCGGCTGTGGGAATCGAACCAGGATTCTCAAGATCCACAGGTCGACTCGATACCACTGAGTCACCTACCCCATATTATATTCAGAGAAAAAAAAATTAAATTTTTAAATATACAAAAATTGTCAGATCATTAAAACAAAAATGCGCTCCGCGGCATTGAAATCTCCGTGTGCGAATTGACTTATAAGCTCATTTTAAGCGATTTTTTTATATTTGGTGTTTTTACGATTTTCAAACAAATTACTCTAAAACTCTTTCTCATGCAAATATTGTAATATTACATACATATGTACTTTGCCCCGCTGAATCCATTTGTGTAATTGCCATATCCATAAGTCTTATAGTTTTTGAGTTATGTTCAAAAACTGTTTTTTTTTCTAAATCGCTGAAAACTTGTTTTAAGTAAATTGAAACACGAGAAATTCAATGCCGCTGAGCGCATCTCAATAGTATATTGAGTTTTTGAGATATAGCCTCGAGAAAGTTGAAAAATGTTTAAGAAAAACTCGCATAAATATATCACTTACCGAGATTTGTTACGGCAGAGTGCTACATCCAGTAATGGATAAAAGGCGTGATGATATATTTATATATTTTAATTAAGAATCCGACCCGACTTATTCGTATCCAACATTGCATTTTGTACTGAAAGGTTGTTGGCGGTAGGACAATTTATAGCTAAATGTTCTTGTGTTAATTATGATAAAAAACAACTTACTGTCCGTGGCAACAGTTTCGATCGTGAATTCTAGAAATAAATAATTTGAAATAATGAATTTAACGGCCGACGTAAACTTCGAACGGGATTTTTTTGTAGTTCAAGAAAATATATACAAATTGTTGCACATGCTACAAGTAATAACTGTTATTTGCCAGCTCTCGTCTATGAGCCTGTAAAGTTTTACAGGGCTACATGCTGTAATTATTCATTTATTTAGTTAGCATCTCATCTGTTTTGTATCTTTATAAATTAATTAATTATTTTATAGATGATTCGAATTGCCTATATCTTTTAAACTTTCTTGTTCCTGTTATTTGTACTCGAAGTCAAAATGTGTTTTACCTCCCACCTGCAAGAACAAATTTGCTTCTGCAATCTCCCATAGTTCGTATGTGTAGTTTATTTAATGGTTTGAATCTTGAGGTTGACCTCTTCTCAACTAATTACGCTTGTTTCTATAAGAATATTATAAATTATATGTCTCACAATTAATTGTACTTTTCTGTATAACTTGTATTCACTTTTATATTCGCTTCATTTTCTGTGTAACGTTACATTAGTTTTTTCAACCCTATTATTAGGTTTTACCTGTTGGGTAGTGATTTAAATAAATAAATAAATACCTATAAAGTGTCATCTATATATAGAAAGTGGAAATAAAATTAATTGTACATACTAATTTTTCTGATAATATTTCAAACGTTAAAAATATTTATTTTGAAGATTTTTTATTAAGGCTTGTTTAGCTACAACGTCGGATAAAATGTCTTAACGCACACTGTGTAATAAATAGTCACTTTTTGCCCTGAAAATATGTACATACTGGCTGGTAGCACAAGCTCCGTTTTTGGGGTCTTCTGAGAGCACTGTTTTAACATGTTAGCGATAGCTAAAACACCCAAAAACACTGCTCTTAAAACAGGCAAAAACAGAGCTTGTGCTACCAGCCAATGACTTTTGCACGATCACAAAAATAAAATGTTATTAATATCTTGTTAAAAATAAGCTTTTTATTATGATACTTTTTATTGTAGATCTATTTAAATAAAAATACCATTTTGTCATATCTCAGACATATAAGCCCCCACAAAAAAATAATTGTCTACTCCACTGGAAAGGTTAAACAGTACCTTTTTAAATAAAAACCTTTTCTCAATATACAATTATTTATTTATTTATTTATTTATTTATGTTACGCTGTACAACAGGAACTTAATCCCAATTACAGTACAGTACAGGTTCCGCACTCACCGAGCCGCAGTGTGGTAGTTTATATAATTTTTAGCTTGAGTGAGATTCGAACTCGGAATCTCCGGATTCGAATTCCATATTGCTATCCACACCACCGTACTGACGGATAATTATACTAAAATAATTTAGAAATGAAAATGCATTAAAAAAATTAAAATTTCATTAAATTGATCTACTAATTTAGCAACTTTACCAATAACACATTGCAGTATATCTATAAATTAAATATATTTCATGCAACATCGAATCAAGGAAGCTAATGAACTCCAAATCAGTTATATAGTAAATAATTAGGTTACTTGAGTTAAGTAAAAATTCAACTATTTAAATAATGATTACATTATCATATAATTTAATTATTAAGCTGTTACACATATTTTGTAATTACTAATTAGATACTGTAACAGGAATAATTTTCCAACAATTAAATTCAATTATAATTAAAATTTAATAAGCTCAAAACCGCCCAGTCATTTGTCTAAACAAACAAATTATAAACATACTTGGAAAGTTTATAGAACTTAATATTTATATAACAACAAAGACAAAATTAATTGTCATCCAACACTTGGTGAAACAAGGTTTAATAAAAAAATATAAAGTAAACACTTGCCTATGTTTCACAAAATTAATATTTATGATAAAAAAAAAACAATAATTGAAGTTGTGTAAAATTGTTCTTTTTAGAATCAAATTTCCGGAGAAAAACTTCGCTACGCCCGTGTCTGAAATGAGCACATCTGTCACAAGATGTTGAGAAATGCGGCAACAGTGTTATTGTTGATATGCAGTGTTGCTGATGTGGTACGGGGCGAGGAAATGGACTGCTACGGACCTGGATCAATCGCTGGGGCTGTGATAGGGACTCTAGTTGTAACGTTGGCAGTACTGGCGCTGGCTTATTTCACCTTCAAGTGCTACGTCAAAGGCAAACGAGGTAAGTGTTTCAAATTATTCATTATTTTTGTTTAATTTATGGTTTTTCTATGTTTACTGTGTTTATGATTGAATTACAACGTTTTTTCTGCAATATATTGTTAGTACTTCATGTGCTAGAAGTGAATAAGGTGTGTCGTTGACATAACCAAACTTTTTAAAATGCACATCGTGCAAAATGAAAAATAACTGTTTACATAATTATTGTCGGCCTCGAGAGATAAGGACCGGGTAGTTTGGTTAGTAAATTGTTTTAAATAACAAATATTTTTGTTAAAATACGAAGAAAAAATGTAAGATGTTGCAATAATAATCAATATTTCAGTGTGAAATTAAAAAATATATATATTTTAATCGCCCTTGGCTTAACTGCAAGTTAAATAATTCGGGCTAAAATGTTTTATTTTGATTTAAATAAATTGGAGGTTGTTTTGTTTCACGGAATATAAATATACAAATTTATATTTAAGTTTGGTCGTTAGTTAATTTCTATCACAAAATAATTAGAAACGGGTAAATGACATGAAATATTTATATACATTTTTTTAAATTTATGATAATATTATCGTTTTTTAATGATATGGATATAGAATATTGCAAGTAATTATAATAAAGATACTAGTTGAGTTATATATCAACTTTTTATGTATTTTGAATGATTTAACCTTTAATAAAGCATTATCTACAGGAAATACAAAAAGTGTGTAGACCTGTAGACGAACCAAAGACAGTGGTTTTTATTTTGGCTTGCTGGACATCTAAATTTTATAGATGGACAAAAATACCAATTAAAATTTTGAGGTTAAGCGTTGCATTAATTTAACAATAGATGTCATTGTTATATTGATTATCTTTGAAATCTAAAATTAAAAAACATATATACAGGGTGGTGAATCGAAGGATGCACTACAGCATTTTTAATGCTATTTTTGAAATGTTCAATTACAGGTTTCCCTAATTATTTTACATTAAAAAAGTTAAATAATAATAAAATTAGAAAATGTTCAACAGGAATTATAATTTATTATTATTATTTTACAACTGCTCTGTATCGCCACGTATGACAATTTCATTAGTACTGCAAGAATAGTTGTGCACCAGATATGCAGAATGTAACCAGTCGTAATTAAAAATTATATAATAATGGTATTATTCTATTACAGTCGTACAGAAAGATTATTATTACAAGTCATTTTGTGTACTGTTTCAAACAGAAAACATAACATAGCTACTAAAACAATTTATTAGATAAGCAGAAGAAACAAACGAATTATTTTCTATATTTAGAATAAATGCACATACATACAATTATTTACATAATTATAAGATAAAATTATTGTTATTTTATCGCCTGTTGTCATATCATACACACATTATATAAATATTAAAATATGCACAATATTTCAGAAAAACAGTATTTGAATATAATCCATTCTTATGTTAATTAGTTAGGTTTCCTGTGAAACCTGTATTCAGTCAGATTTCTGATAGAAAAAGATAATTCAGTCGAGTTTAAAGTTAAAAACAATTTAATATAAATAAAATGAACACATCGGGTGTAAATAAATTAACGTTTCTATAAAATCTTGAATTTATTAGTACAAAAATAATAACAAAAATGAAGCAGTATTTTAGTAAATTTAATGGTCTTTTACCAAACAAAATGTGCGTTCAAATCTTGTTACTCGCTTCTACTATGTTTTAAATTCCTGTTGTGCAGAGTAATAAATAAATATTTGTTATTTTAATAAAAACAACAAAGACAAAATTAATTGTCCGTTCCTTGGTGACTATGGTTACTAACTGTGCTGGCCAGCCTCTGACGATGACCTGAAATTTTGTGAGATTGAGACAAATGTTATTTTATATTTTTATATTTTATTTGTTATTTGTTATTTTTTCTTGTTCTTCCTGCAGAAATCTGATTTGCGAACAAAGTTATAATGTTCATTAAAGTTTAAAATATTAAATGTTTCTAAGTAATATTATGTAATTATCGAGAGCAAAATCTTCTTCTTAATATTAACATTCTTCATAAACGATTACATGTATTCAGTTGTGTAATAATCAAACAGTTCCCAATTAATTAAAAAATCAACAAATGATGAAAAACGTCAGAAAACGCGTCCGTTGTCCTACTTCACAGCACTTGCAATTTTTTCGTAACATTCTTCCTTTTAATTAGTGGCAAACTCGCCAAGACCAGCAATTTTAAAATCAGGTCGTAATTATAAAATAAAATGAACTATAATTAATTAACTTGCGCTAGTCGTTGTTGGTAATTCTGAGAACTGGAAGTAGATACGTAATTGTAATTGTAATTGTGACTAAGCGAACGAAGTATTAAGTTGCAAGCAAGTTACGTGATAGTATGACGGTTTGTTATGAATAAGCTGGCATTGGTTTCTGGTTTTGGTGACATGCTATTGTGTTTGAAAAGTGTATGATTGCTGAATTATAAAATCGAAATGCAGAAATTCTCATTCTAATATTACTGAAGAAGAAGAAGAATGGCTCCATGGTCACGCAATAGGCAGTGAAGAACAAGAGTACGATTCCTAAAATAGATAATTGAACTTTCGAAATATCTGTACTTCAAGAAAAAAAAAAGGGTATATACTATAAGACGTACAGATTATGGAACAAAAATATTTTTTTAAAATTCGTCAAATTAAGGATGGTGTTATGGATAAATGCTTGTTCTTATGTATAATTGCTTTTTACACTTTAAACTTGACATGTAATTGACTAACCAATTCACACTTCTCTCTTTCACTACTCATCACACAGTGATGCCAACTATATAATTTCAAATTTTAGTAAAGTTTTTTTCAATGTTACCAACTAGTCTTTATAATAGTTTACAGATGGTTTACTTGAAATGAACATTTTTAGGGCCACTGGATTAGCGTACGTTATTGCTTGACCTGTCGCATTTAACAAAATTAAATTATTAATTACACAACATCAGACATTTATTTGGTGTTGTATAAACAATTACTTGCAAGAAGATTTAAATAAAATTATTTAAAATAGCTATCAACCAGTGGCTAACAACATGTTGCCTTTAAATACGATGTAACAAATAGACAATTTGTTGTTAAAATTTAAAATCAAGCAAGTACACCACGAGTTTTGGCGTGGCTGTACTTTTCAGAAAAAACGGACAATGCACAAATTCCGCTGGAGTCATAAAGTTGGCTTGAAACATTTTAAAAAGCGTAGAATATTCCAGAATTTTGACATTCCATAACATGACTCAGGTTTCATCCCTGGATGCGTTGCGACTTAGGTAGTCACGTGATTTGTCTCTGACCTATGGCAACGATAGTTCACTATCTTACGGGTAGGGATAGTTTTGAAGACGGTTTCCGTTTTGAAAGTCGGACAGACAATTCTGTTCCTGACCGTCAACTAGAGAAGTCGAGCTATTTTTAATTTGTGCTCCGAGATCACCTTTCATCGCTGACCAAGCTAGTACTATGTAAGTAGATTCATTGATTACTTATCTGTCTATTTGTCCGTTCACTTTCCCCGGTTAATATTGTGTGTATCTGGTCGTATATTATTTGTGTATTTTTATTGTGTTCAAGAGGGCAATTGTTGATAGCGTTTGTTGTCTCGTATTTGCATCTTAAACCACGTGATTGTAATTTATGCAACTCTGTCTGTAGTCAACTTGGGCTCATGTTTGTATTAGTTTATTAAATTCATTCTTTCGTTTCGGCTAAATGCAACGTTGAAACTTATTGTAAGTCGATTTATAATACTTTTGTAATTCATTTTTTTTTGTTCTTGTTTCATTCTGCAAATAAATATTTTTTGCTTAGTTGTTAATACGAATTGAATATTTACTTGGCACCCTTAATGATTTTCCTGTTTTTATCAACAAAAAAGCCGGTGGTGGCAGCAATCTAAATCGGTGGAAATAGTTTTAATATTTGGTGACAACGCGTGAGATCCAGTTGAGTTAAAAAGCAGGGTTCGAAGATATATATCGATCGATATATATATATCATGATATTTATTTTGATATATATCGTCATATTTTTGCAATGATATATATCCATTATATAAAAATATCAAATAGTTTTTGTGATATAGCCTCCGGAAAAGTGAAATTTTTCGTATTTTTCAATTTTTCTACTTTTCCGAGGCTATATCTCAAAAACTAAATGTGATATGAAAACGCGCTCAACGGCATTAATTTTCTCGTGCTTCAGTTAACTTATAAACATAGTTTCAGCGATTTTTATTTTTTTTCAATTTTCCGCCAAAAAAAATCGCAAAAAGCGGTTTTTTAACATTTTCTCGAAAACCAGAAGTCATATGCATTTGTAGATTGCACCACTGGATTCAGTGGGTCAAAATACATATGTATGTAAATTTTCGTTTTAATAATCCTACGATTAAGGATTTTTGGGAAAATTGAATTAAAATTTAAAAAACCAAAGGGGTACCCCTTAGGAAATAATTAAAAATATTAAATTGCATAAAATTGTGTGAAAATTTGCTTATAAGTCAATTCGGACACGGGGAATTCAACGCCGTTGAGCGCATTTCCATATCTTGTTTAGTTTTTGAGATATAGCCTCCGGAAAAGTGAAATTTTTCGAATTTTTCAGTTTTTCTACTTTTACGAGGTTATATCTCGATAACTAAATGTGATATGAAAACGCGGTCAACGGCATTAATTTTCTCGTGCTTCAGTTAACTTATAAACATAGTTTCAGCGATTTTTATTTTTTTCTATTTTCCGCCAAAAAAATCGCAAAAAGCGGTTTTTTAACATTTTCTCGAAAACCAGAAGTAATATGCATTTGAAGATTGCACCACTGGATTCAGTGGGTCAAAATACATATGTATGTAAATTTTCGTTTTAATAATCCTACGATTAAGGATTTTTGGGAAAATTGAATTAAAATTTAAAAAACCAAAGGGGTACCCCTTAGGAAATAATTAAAAATATTAAATTGCATAAAATTGTGTGAAAATTTGCTTATAAGTCAATTCGGACACGGGGAATTCAACGCCGTTGAGCGCATTTCCATATCTTGTTTAGTTTTTGAGATATAGCCTCCGGAGAAGTGAAATTTTTCGAATTTTTCAGTTTTTCTAAATGTGTACAAAAACTAAAATTAAAAAATAAATATCCAAAAAGTGATATTTATCTGATATATATCCTATATATCAGATATTTTGATATTTATTATAAATATCATGATATTTACGAACCCTGTTAAAAAGTAAATATACATGCCGGGACGGACGCGTTGTGCCACAACGCAACAATTTTTTTTGCGAATTAAAAAATATATATTTTTTTCCCGGAGTACAGATACACCCTGTATATTTGAGGTAATATTTGACAGCTGGTAACTACATTTCATTAGAGAAATATGTATCAAGATTTGCTGTAGCAGATTATCACACCCAAAAATGGGTAAATATGGCCGTCATAATTCATAGAATCATTTTAGATGATTATAATAATATTTCGTTGAAAATATAATTATAATACACCACCAATAAATGGGGTAGGTGGCCTAGTGGTATCGAGTCGGCCTATGATTTTGAGAAACCGTGTTCGATTCCCACAGCCAAATCAACAAAAGTCTAAAATGACATGTAGGTATTATAATAATAATAATAAGAAAGACTTTATTTAGCTTAAGCTATACAATAACACCATAATAAAACGATAATACATGTAATTTGTTTTAATAACTATATTCTATTTAAATAATAGTCTTTTATTTTTAATCTAAATATTTTAAATCTAAATTCTTAAAATTATCAGGTAGCTTGTACTCTTTTACAAAGTAATGTATTTTGCCCTTGTACAGAGTTTTTATGTGAAATATGAAACTTATTCTTATAGATATTGTTCAACTAGAGAATACATGAAATAAATATAACTATATCTAATGATCGAGTGGAACAATTAACACATAAAAACAAAAAAAAAGATCCTGCGATGTTCAACAAAGAATCGACAGCTCGCTATATACAAAGTGATCCTTGAAAAGAAACTTAAAAAGAAAAACAATATTTTAACTTTATCAAGTGAACAATAATAATATAGGGTGTATTTTTGTGAGACTCAGTTTCTACTAACATCTTTTGGGGCCGCAATTTGACGACTGATATTCCCACTTTATAGCCGATGAATACACCAAAAAATGGGTAAATATGGCCGTCATCATTTATAGATTCATTGTATAAACAATGCTAAAAATTATTTCATATTTATTTCGAATTTTAAATGATTATAATAATCTTAATTAAATTTCTGTGTCTGATAGTAATTGAAATAAATGTTCTTTGTCCAAATAGAAGCAATTTGAACATTTTCAATTCAACACACTAATCACAATACCATGAACTAGGTAAAAAAAAACAACTGAATATTTTCCTTCGTACAATATAGAGAATAAGTACAGTCGCATACAAAATCAAACTCATTTAAATGATCAACCATATAATGACTAGAAAGGATTTGTTTTTTTACGTCTTACTATTGTGTTAATTGCCTGGTATTTCGCATTATAAGCAAGGTTATCCTGTTAGTCATCCAACCTGCACTGTCACAATCTGTTGTATCCCGTTACACTGTCACTATCTACTACTTATCTTAGACTGTTCCCACTTGTGTGTCACTTCGTTTACGCATTGCGTGATAGAAAGAGACGTATAGATACGATATATGTAAGTGTAAGAGAGAGATGTATATCCGGATGATTGTGAAGGTTTATGGGGCTAATGATCTGGTTTCTAATTGTTTTCAAGTGTCGTTTTTTTTGTTGGTAATTCTGGTGTTGGTGTTAAATGAACGTAGCTGAGTTTGATAGTTTAGGGCAATTAAGGTAATTGGTAAGATTGTTGGAGTTTAGTGGAAATTACTTGCAATTGAAGTGATTTGATTTCTCTTCAAATATTTTTTGATTAGGGTATTGTTAGTACTCAAAATACTGATTATAGTAACAGTACTGAAAGTACTCACTTTCTGCATACATTTATGTGCGAAAAGTAATTATTTCCTACACTTATGTATCAACAGTTTGACATTATTGTTTTCGGTTGTCTTAAATACAAAATAAATGAATCTGCAACATCTTTTGATCTTATTTGAAACGACTTAAAAAATTAAATAATTTCTTGTAGTGTACAACGGTCAGTTATCGTAGAAAAACAGGATATTCATACGTGTTGAAAGGCCAGTGGAAAACACGGTTTGTAATGGGTCTTAATAAAATATATCAATATGGTGTTTATGATCGTGCTTTATTTAAAATTGCTGCTACTTGGACAAATAAAAAAAATCATGATTATATCCAAAAAATCTATGATTATTGATTTTTTTATATCATAATTTTTTTTATATAATAATGAAGTTAATTTTGGAGAAACGTAAATTCAACTGTTACTATTATTTTAAATTTTAACTTTCATAAATTCTAGAAGAGGTATACAAAAACTCTGTTTCTAATTTAACATGAACTGAATATATTAAATTTAATTTTTAAATTTGTCCTGTACTGAGGATGAGAACTTAGTTTTCGAAATACGTATTTAGATTTGATTCATTTATTAAGGCTTAGGGGTTAAATTCTTTGTTAAATTTATCGCAAGAAAAATAGTAAGTAATACTCGTGTTGAAAAACTATTCAAAATACACGCCCTCGAATGATACCCTACAATATATTATTTACTATAGAGAAATAACTGGAATTCTGTTAGGATTTGAATCTGGAAGCTTTTGTCAAAAATGTTTTTACCAACTGAGCTACAATCTCCGTGTAATTCAAATCTTGATATTATTTCAATTGTTCTCCCTATTTTATTGAAAGTAATTATTATATAAAAATACCAAGATGTATTAATAGTGCATTGTATATTTTATTCTTTTATAAAATATTGCTCATAAATATTTTTATACAAATGTTTAAATGAATAAACTTTTGAAATAACTATCATATATGTTAATTGCAAACAATTTCGTAGAATGTTTATTTAAACGTCATTCGATTGTTATATTTTTAGACGTTATATAAACGTGTAAAGAGAAAATAAAACCCAAGGTTACATAACTACATCATTTTATTACTCATCTTTTACATAAACATAAAACAAGAAATTCTGTTTTAAGATTCTATGTAGGTATGTTTTTGTTTTTATAATGAATACAAATTGTTATTATTATCTAGCAATTGGATATTTGAATAATAATATGGGGATACTCCTACCGCTAAATTTGCGTATTAGAGTAATTTTATAAATTATGTTTGCAACACTCCTTACTGTATTCATAGAAGATAATAGCTATATTTTGTATGATTTATGTCTATTAATTAATTTATTAACAAATGTTTTGAGTAACATGAGTAGATTAAAATAATATCTATAACTATTTTTTTGTTTCATCAGTTGTAAAATTAATTGATCAAAAAATATAAGACATCATTTAATTAGATATAGAATGTTTAATTGAAATAAAAACATAGAATAGTACTCGTAACACAATATTTTATTTATATATTTAATACATGTCATTCATCTTGTTTGTAGATGTTCAAACATACACAAGTCTTGTTATTACCACAAGACAATGAAAACAAACTCGTACCGTTTTGACAAGTAATATTTATTTAATATAATAGAAATACACTCTGCACGGCGTGAGTTGCTACAAGAGAATGACATTGTTGAATATTACTCCTGCTATCGTTCCTTAAAATGGGGGGGGGGGGGGGGGGGGGGTGAAAGAGTAGTAGGGATAATACAGCCCTTATTGATTATGGAAGGTTTTGTAAATAAGCGACTGTAGGTAGGAATTGAAAAATAATAATAATAAGCAGGAATCCAGTCAGAAATTATACGGTTTTTTTTACTGAGCCAACGTTTCGTTGCCAAGCGCAACTTCATCAGGGCATAGCAAAAAGTATGTGTAAATAGTTACAAGATAAAATAAAATACAGAACATCCAAAAAGATGTAGTCAATAGTAAAATATAACAAACAAAATAACGCCGAAAGCCTCATCAAACAGTTGAATAACAGTGAAAAAAGTTCTTTTAAATATTATGTCCTACAAACAAGTCAGATGGTTATGCTCATCTGCATGCACTAACACATCTAAAACAACTACAACATTCATACATTTTTTGTCAACGCATACTACTATTTTTTCATTATTTTAACATGTTTGTCGAATTGAAGCTATTGTAACAGTGGCCAATCCTACCCGATTGTGCCAATGTAATAGTGGCCAATGTATGTGGCTGTACAAAAACCACTTTGGCAGTGACACGCGAAAAACAGGGCCCAACGGCCTTAATTCGCGCGGAGCCTAACTAATATTAAAGGGAACACTCCCAATAATAGTTCTAAACGTTTTAACGAACAATCTCGAAGATGACAGACGAAAGGATATTGGATATTAACAACAAGGGAAATTGTACTTCAACTTCAACCAACCTTAATAGCTGTAGTTGACGGCAGGTTGCTCAGGAGTCATCAGCGGCTGGTGGGTCTCGAAGTCATCTGAGTGTCAACGAATGACAAACACACACACCACACTAAGGTAGTTTGGATAGGTACACTTTCCTCAAGAATCACAACCACTCTTCTATTACGTTTAACACTATTTATTATAAATATGAGATAAATAGTTTACACAACACAGGACAAACAAATACAGAATTTGAGCACTTGCTCGTAATTAAATTATAGCAATATAATTTAATTACTCTTGAATTAAAAACAGTAGTTCAATCAAACTATAAACCAAAATAGTTTGAGACGATGAGTTGAACTTAAACACTAAAGCATTTCTAGCTTTTCCAAGTGATTATCAATCTACTGACCAGGTTCTTCTCAAGAGCTGGAGTCAACTCAATCACTAAAGCAATTCTAGCTTTTCCAAGTGATTATCAAACTTCTGTCTCGGCTCACCCAAAGAGCCGGCGTCACAACTTGACCCGGCACCATCCGAAGAGCTGGCGTCACAACTTGACCCGGCACCATCCGAAGGGCTGGCGTCACCACAGGTGACCCGCCTCCAAAGAGCTCGAGACACTTGAACTAATAACAGTAGTTCGAGACAACTTAACCACTAAAGCATTTTTAGCCTTTACAAGTGATTCACAACAATTTACTGATCAGGCTCTACCAAAGAGCTTGCGAGAACTTTACTAAACAGGCACCAGCTCATCCGAAGAGCTAGTGAGAACTTTAACAATATCTTACTGACCAGGCACCAGCTCATCCGACGAGCTGGCGAGAACTAACTAAGCTCGGAGCAACCAGAAGGGTGCTGAGAAACTTACGGGGAGATGCATTAGGTATCTTTATCAATGACTACGTGTCAGTTCCTTCTAGAAGGAATAGAATTTGCATCATCTTGTCGGCAGAACAAAGACCTACCGCAGACGCTGAATATGCAAAAGTCAATCTATATTGTTTATAGCTGAGGCAATTATCAATTAAAATAACAATTAATTCCAAGTAATTGAAGCTACAAATATGTTCATTCTAAATCAACAATAATAATTTAGTCTACAACTCATCAGCTAAAAACAATTATGAATGTGCATGATGAAATGCATCAACCTCGATACCGCATTGTTACACTATAGATTCAGTGGTGATCCTAGGGAATGTTACTCTTGTGCGAGAATAATTTTGCAACAACCCCCCTGATAGATTAATATTTGACATTTTTACAAATAAATAACGATAATTTCACACAAAAATATCCCTAAAAATAGTTATACAACGTTGATAAAAACAGTTGCACAAAATTCACTTTATAATCGCGATATAGGAAAAGATACTAGAAGAATATATAATTATTTTTTTACGATCAGAATTAAAGATTATGTTATTATCTTTGCTACTAGTAACGGTCTGATACAACAATCTTGATATAAATATAAATATCTGTTATTTGGTTGAATGATACTATAGTTCATTTTTTTTAAGAACGGAGTAGATAATGTACATTTTATTCGGAATCATCAATGAGTTCTTCTACAATATTATCCAAAACATACAACTCTCCTTCTTTTATTACGTGATCCACACAACTTGACCATTTCTCTGCAGTTACTTGTGCCAAGCCTTCGGCGAAAAATATTTTAACATCTGTAATGGGTAGTCACGTTTGGATGAAATAAAGATACACTGACTCGAACGGTTTTACAAATATTTGTTTATTTGATATTTCTGCTTGTATAGTAGTCTCTCGAAGAGAGTGGTGTTGTGGTCAAGTTTGCACCGTACTGATTACCAGTTTCTTAAGATACAAGAATATATAGCAAGGTTTATCAGTTGCTCTGATTCACCCTGGGAAAGCAATTATTATTCGTACAGAGGCATCAGTAAATAAAAACATTTAAATCAAACAAATCTTAACATATAATATTATTCTATGATTAAGCTAACATAACATTACAATCTTATTACTAAGAAAAATAGATACTAATAGAAATAGATTATTCATGCGAATTTTAAGAATTTCATCAACATTTGTCTTATTGATACATAACATTTTATTGATACATTACACATCTGCTAATTTAAATGTTTTGTTATTCGCAGAAACCTGAGCCCAAACCAACTCGATAGCGTTTAGCTTGCATTGGTAAGGAGGCAAACGTAGAATCTCTCAGTTAGTTTGTTTTTTCATATCGTCCACTTTGTATGGAACAGGATGACACATAATGTATTGTTTAGCCAAATCCAATAACTCTACTTTTAAAAGTTCGTCACTACATTTAACTTCTTTTCTAACTAAATATGAACAGAGTGATATGCGGCATTGTCCATAACTATAACACAATTTTCCTGTAATATGGGGAAGATTTTCTTCATCCACTCCTCGAAAACATCAGAATTCATGTCTTCGTGATAGTCTCTCGAATTTCTTGATACGAATGACAACAACCCATCTTCTACAAATCCGTTTTCATTGCCTATGCGGATCCTTCAACCTTACAGAGAAATCTTCCACGAAGGCTTGACGTGCATTAACTACGGTATGTGGTATGTCCTGCGTTTAGCCAAATCTCGTCCAGATAATATATGACGCGTCCTTCCTACCGAAATTTCTTTATTTGAGTAAGATAACGCATTCTCCATATAATAATGTCTTCTCTTTCGACTAACATGCTGTTCCTACCTCGTTTTTCCCATACGAATCCCAATTTCTTCTTATAGAGGAATGCATAATTTTGTTTTTACGATCAGAAATAAAGATTAATTGTTATTATCTTTGGCACTAGTAATGGTCTAATACAACAATCTGTTAGTTGGTTGAATGGTACTAATTTCTACCATTTTCCACTATAGACATTTCCCAATGACGTCACTGCTTTTGAAACACGTTCTCTTCTTCTTATCCGTACCGTATAGCAGTTGTTTGATGTGTTTTTATGGAAGTAACGATGATACCACTCTGCGTAGCGATTTAGCGAAATCGGAACAAACAACCAAGCACAGTTAATTTAACTGGAAATGAAAAGCTTTCGTTGTAGCTCAACGAGCCGAATGAAATGTTTGTATTTGTACCGTGTGGCCCAGTTATCAATGGATGTAACTGATACGCCGTGAACACGTGGAACAAACACATAGAGAATATATCATATATATATACACACACATAATAATTAATTATAAAGTACATACATAATTTTTACATTTTAAAAAGATAGATACAAGTATTTATTTTATTTTTTTATATTTTAGGTTATTTTTTTTTTATTCATATTTTAGCTTATTTTTTTTATTCATTTAAAATTTCATTAATTTTTGATACCACTTCTGGAATTTCAATTAATTGATTATTTGTATGATGGACGATATTAAAATCGTTAATATCAATAACGTACATTTGATTATACGTAATATTACGTGTCGAGAGCCTCTCAGTCAAGGTGTTGTGTGTCGGTAAAATTGCCATACGTCTTTTAGATTTCCAACACAGATCTTTTATATCGGTTAGCAAAATATCACATTCACTTGGAATGCTAAAATTAATATCTTCGCTGTTTACAATTTTATACTCTGTTTTATATTTTTCTATAAAATCTTTTTTTCCGCACCCCGGTGGCGCATAAATAATTAATTTTGGTTCATACATATAATATTTTGTAAAATATTTAGATTTTATGTGAAAATTCAAAATATTGTTAAGTTTACTTCTGTTATATTTAGTATAATTTTTCAAATTAATATCATCAAAATTGCGCACAATATAGTCATAATATTCAAACGAAACAAAATTATTATGTTTTTCTTGTTGACGACACATATTTAACCACTCATTTAAAGTCACTTTGCTTAACCGCACTTTATATCTTGATGTTCTTGATCTCTCCAGAAGTTCAATTGACAAAAATCTTGCAAGTTCCGGTAATGAAGAGATGATGGCATTTTTTGCCGAAATCATGTTTGTTAAACTTGGTTTACAGGTTCCAACTCCACCATACGTTATTTCCCATAAATTAGTAGTAGTTCTAGATAGCACCCAAGCTTCAATGAAACTCAGACTAACTGGTGTAATATCGCTTAAAATTCCTTCAACTACGGGCGTATTTGAAGGAATTGGTTCAGGAAATTCAGCCATTATACAATGGTGCAATGTAACTAAAATATAAAGAAAAAAAATATTAGTACTTTTCCTTCTTTCTATAAAGAAACGTAATATAACTTACCGAGAACTAACAGAGCAATCATTATTTAACTTACTTTACCGTCAAAGGTAATGTAAGTAACTGATGAGATGACTGTGAAATATGAATATATATATATATATATATATATATATATATATATATATATATATATATATACAGATTCATACTATAATGCTTCATAATTTGTCAAAATCATTGTTGTTTTGTGTTTTATTATTTTTTTTAAATGTTGTACATATAAAAGCAAAAGTAAACTTTAGTTGAAATTTAAAATTACGTTTATTTATTTTTACAATTACTTAAAATTAAACAAATTATTACATCTTCTATGTATCTTAACCTGAAATATTGATATTTTACAATTTAAGGGGCTCTATTCGAGCCCGAGGGTTGATGCCTATCCGCCGACTCGAACGACAGCTTTCCCAGGTTAATCGGACTTGGGGAATTGACCCAATCACAGTAGTATTACAGCGACAATTTCACTAGTGAAAATTGTCGAAAAACGTTGCTTAGATATAACTTTTGTTAACTGTTTTGAGTAGATTAATATTGTTGAATTTTACTTGACTTTGTTTACTTATGTCAAAAAATTAAACAATGTAAATTGATCACCAAGGTAATAGTAGTTTTAAAAATACTGCAGGTAACATTTTTTTGGAGTAAATAAAATATTTCGAGGATTTGTCAAGCCGAATACCATACGTGACTATGATTTTTCTTTGGTAATTTTTGAGTAGATTACTCCTGCGTTTTATGCAGTCGGCTTGCGGTTCTTGAGGACCCGAGTTCGATTCCCGCAACCGACAAACTGACTTTCATCAATTTAATATCATCTCCTGTGGCTCCCCCTCAACTAATATATTTTGGAGGTCGTAATTTGACACCTGGTAACCGCACTTCACACGAATAAATATATCACTTACCGGAATCTGCTTAGGCCGAGTGCCACACCCAGTAATGGGTAAAATAAATAAATACATATATCATCACACAGAGGGGTATATTTAGATTGGTGAAAATTGTTTGTGGGTTGTGGGGATCCACAGAAGAGAATGACATGAGAAATATAACTACGCGTGAATTAATTGAACAAATAACGGGTTATTCACACCGCGTTGTACTAAATGTTAATAGGTTTTTTTACTTAACGTAACATATCATAAAAATTAATTAGGATGAACAAATTTAAAATATTCCAGTTTTGCATCAGAGCTGGTCTATTGAGCCGCATCATAAATAAAAGTAGAGTCATAGACACCATAGCCAACTAGAAGTTGGTATCTCTTACATCGTTTCGAAATCTTTTTTCTATGGCATTTCCCACGGCTAACTTGTGAGAGACATACATAATTTAACAGTTTAAATGTTTCAACCTGAAATAATTATTAACGTAACCGACCAGAAAAATATGTGGTAATAACAATTTTCATGTATTCAACTAATTATATATTATTTTAAATATTACTATAATAACAAAATCAGTTTTTGTCGAACATAATTTTATAGTAAAAAATGCTTTCACCCACAACAAGTTGTATTGATATTTGTACGTCATATTATTTAAGTATCACGAGCACATTCTTCTCAGTGGTATCGAATCGGCTTGTGGATCTTGAGAACCCTGGTTCGATCCCCACAGCCGACCGAATCACCAAATTAAATCTACTCCTCCTGTGGCCTTCTCCTCCGGTAACATCTTTTGGGGCCGTGATTTGACGGCTGGTAACCGCACTTCATGTAAAGAAATATATCATTTACCTAAATCTGCTACGGCAGAGTGCCACACCCAGTAATGAGTAAAAGACGTGATGATATATTTGTTACCAATAAATTAAATGCTATTTTCATAAACGTCAGTTGAAAAAATATATGGAAATGACAAATTTCCGATGGGGACTGCTTTTATAAAAGAAATTTTGTTAAATTCTCATATAAAATATGATAATTACGTTACGGAATTCGTCAATGTCGGTGATCGTGGGTATATTGACTGGCATTTGCTTGTCATAGGGCGAGGGGAAGTCAGGCAGTTTGGCCACTTGAGAAAGTCTTTGTTCTCTAAAGTTTTCTACCCACTTTTTGATCAACTCCCGTTGGGAACAATTTGATCGATCCGACCCTATACCGTTATACTCACGCAAAGAGGTTCTCCCTCCTATTGTCAAATGAAGGTTGTAACAAAGACATGTCAGATTCGGAAACATAGTTCCGAAGCCTGTGTACTTAAAACCTGAATAGGTATCTTTGTTAATCGCCGTTAAATATTGAGAGAATTTAACCAATTCATCTCTCAGAACTGAAGTTGTTCGACAGGCGAATCCCCACGGGAAGTCAGTGAACTCTTTGAGTGCATCATAAATAAGTTTGATGGAGGTCAGATTTCGCCATTGTGCTTGGACAACTAGTGGTGTCAGAACGACACATTTAGTGGATTCTGCATAACTTGTTAAAAGTTTGAGTATCTTCTCTATCCCAAGAATCTTGATATTACCTTCAATTAAATTCCAGTGCCCTGTGACCTCTGGAAGTGAAACTTCTCTATTGGCTTCACCCAAAAATACTGCGAGAGCTGTCGAACGCCTAGATAATGCCTGAGCAGAACAGTTTCGCTGTCTTGTGATGGACATTAATAATGTGAAAAGAGCCACAATGAGATGTCTCCTGAATCTCAGTTTGTATTTCACTGCCGTGAGATTGATTAACTCATAAACATCTTGTTCCGATGCATTCCCAGTTAGACTCTGAATAATCGTGTTCACATTCTCCGGTGTTTTTATCTTCATGGTTTCTCTGAATAAACCGGCAGCTGTGGTGACATCATCTGCCGTGACATTTGATAACTGAATGGAATATGAGTTGGATTTTTTCAGATAACAATTGGTACACTTACTATATCTGCAAATAGATTGTATACCACGATAGAATAGCTGGACATAGTTATCATGGACGTTCCTGTGCTGGTTAGTGCAGATGATATAATAAAGCTGTAGGCCATCCTAATAGCAATCTTCTCATCTTCTGTAATATCTTCTTTAAAAAAGTCCCACTTGATGCAATCGGTCCATGTTTGCTGGTAATCCGACACTGCGGTAGTCGAGAGAATCTCCTGTATCGTTTTATTAATCCGGAATTGCTTCGAGACCAGATTTTTCTCGTATTCCTCCTTCTGTTGTTTCAATCGTTTAAACATTATGAAAGTTTTAAAAATTGTTATGTGATATTGAGCATTTAGTCGCGAGCAGTGATTGGCGCTTGTCGACGCCTCTTGATCAACCGGATCCCGGACTGCAGGAAGTGGAATTGGCGCTTGTTCGATGTGAAGCAATGTATTGTGCCTCTTGTTACATTTTTTGCATGAGCTTGCAGTGCAGCTATTTGTAGAGTGATTTGCCTTTAAACAATTAAGGCAGAGCCTTTTTAACTTGGCTTCCTTGATACGCTGATCAATAGTCATTTTAGAGAGACGTTCGCAATAGTAGACTGCGTGGTCACGATTGCATATGGTGCATTTTGGTTTGCTATAAGCCACATGTGATACTCGCCTTTGATTGTTTGAATTTAAATTTGATGCCTGTTGCGGGAGATTTCTTCGCGAAACGGCCTCAAGTATTTGCCATTTATTTACGAGGAAGTCAGTAAGATCTTTGTACTTAAGTAAAGTCTGAACAGAAATGAAATAATATGTATTTATTTTATTTGTAAAGTAAAGTAAGCAAATTCTCCAGAACCCAGAATACCAAACTAGATATATTCATGTAATAATAGTAAGTAGCTATTTCTATTGAACAACAGATGTCGTGGCGGTTCCATTTAGATTATTTGACCGTATTATTTGGCCGTCAAATATTTTTGGTCAATTGACCACGGCACAACCCTACTTGTTATATTAGTTTTGAGACTTATTGAAAATAATCATAAATAAAGTTTCAAGTTGTCATGAAAGTTAATTTCATTTCATGATTCCTAGAAATTTATACTCAACAATTACGTAGGTAATAAAATTGAGATACGTTTAACTCATAAATAATATGAACAATATTTAATCAACCAATAATAATAAAACAATCATAAACGTACTTCTATAAATAGTATGTTAAGTTATACGCATTTCCGACACAGGTGCGTTCAATTATTTATTTCCTTGTCTGTACACCAATAAACCCACCTTGCGATGTCATTGCCTGTGAAAAATGAATAATTCTCCGACAAGAATGCGGAATAGTTACGTGTGAGCGAATAAGAAAGACTTGTGAGAAGAAGACAGAGAGATGTGTCTTTAGTAGTGGGTGTGTCGTGTGAAGAAAATGCGTTTAAGAATATGTGAATGAAGTTGAAAGATAAAACAATGAATAGATTTTCTAAGAGATTATTTATTTTAAGATGGGAATATTTCTTGTTTTATGTTTTATTGACAAAAGAGAAATTCTTTTATTGTAAGTGGTTTTTGTTATGGAAACTGTTCTTATCTATCATCGATTTTTTTTTATTTCTTTTGTATAGTATTTTCAATAGATCTTGACACATTTGTAAAGTAAATAAATTACTTTGGCTAGCGTAGCAATAGTGCAGGTAACACAGTTCACGCGAGCATAAATATATTGCTTACTGCGATGTACTACAGCAGGTCAGTAATGGTTCAAAAGCATGTGAATTTTTGGTTGAACCGGTTCAAAATTTGAAAATTTTTAAATTATGTTTCTATATAGTTCGGAGCACGAGAAATACGCTCGTTCAAACCGCATTTCAATATCTCTTTTAGTTTTTGAGTTATATCGATTTTTGACTTTTTTAAAGATTCAACTTTGAGAGCCCATATCTCGAAAACAAAAAGAGATATTGAAATGCGGTTTGAACGAGTGTATTTCTCGTGCGTTGCTTAACTTATACCGAAATTTTACCATTTTTGAAAATTTTTCAACTTTTTCCTAATTTGTATTTTCTCAATATTTTAAAAAGTTGAAGAGATAATGAAAATCTGAAAACACCAGTGAATTCCTCGCGTGAAAATACATTGGTATGCAAATTTTTACAGCAAAATTCGCTAAAAAATGCCTATTTTCGATTTTTTGTAATAAAAAATGTATCCGTGCGAATTTTGCTGTAAAAATGTGCATACCTATGTATTTTCACGCGAGGAATTCATTGGTGTTTTCAGATTTTGATTATCTCTTCAACTTTTGGAGATATTGAGAAAAGAAAATTTCGAAAAAAATTTAAAAATTTTCAAAATTTTCAAAATACATATACAAGTTAAGTAGCGCACGAGAAATACATTCGTTCAAACCGCATTTCAATATCTGTTTTAGTTTTTGAGTTATGGGCTTTCAAAGTTGAGCTTTAAAAAAAGTCAAAAATCGACATAACTTAAAAACTAAAAAAGATATTGAAATGCGGTTTGAACGAGTGTATTTCTCGTGCTCCGAACTATATAGAAACATAATTTAAAAATTTTCGATTTTTGAATCGGTTCAACCAAAAATTCACAAAAAATAAACATTCCTTTACCCATTCTGGCAGTAGCACTCTATCGTTGTAGATCTCAGTAAGTCATATATTTATGCTTGTGAACTGCAGTTACCAGCCGTCAAATACATGATGTTATTCCTTAATATTTATATAAGCAAAGCCATTTCTCATTTCTGTACTATAAATTTGAATTTTGTTGTTGTTTATAATCTAATAAATATTATAAATATAAACAATGTGAAAATTATACTTATAAAAATATAATAATACAAGTAAATTATTTATTTATTTATTGTTACGCTGTACAACAGGAACTTCTTGTGTTAGGTCATATAATTTTTAGCTTGAATGCGAGAGCTCGAACTCGGGATCTCCGGATTCGAATTCCGTATTATACAATGGCACTCTACCGTTTCAGATCTAGATAGGTAATATATATATTTATCTTCGGGCAGTGCCGTCAAATCACAGCCCCTCCAACATGTTACTAGAAACAACAGAATAATGTTGTGAAAATTGTTTATAATCCATTATAAAAATTCAATTCACTCCATTGTAAAAGTAAAAATATCAGCAACACACGTATGTTAAGTTATTGATAATGTTACGGGAAATCACCCCGTGTGTTTCCGCCGCTGATTACGTCGAGTAACACACTTTTAAATTGGTTAAAATAGATATTTTTAATAACAAATAATATACAAATAATAATATAATAAAACTGAGTTAGAAATATGTGAAGTTGATTTTAAATGTTTTTGCTTCCAATTCTGTGGATCAAGTTTAAGTTCAAGTTCAAGTGTAAGTACAAGTATCTGTCTAAATGTTTTTTGGTTCGAGACTCTTTTAAGGAAACTTGTTAACCAACCCCTAAAAGAAGGGGTTGACGAGGAGGACTAATGAGATGAAGTACCACCCACTTGGGAGGTTGATTTGGGTGGTTTGAAAGTTGGAAGGGAAACCAACTATTTGAGGTCACAAGTGTAATAATTTTAAATAAAACTCGGGAATTTCCTGGAACGAAGGTTATAGGAAAAAGGGTTCGAAATGTTGTATAAAAGAAATTTAGGAGCGACTGTGTGAAGGGAAGTCATCTAGGAATCGTGGACAAAGGCATCTTTACAAAAATAAATACAATTGTAACAAGCAAAAATATCTTTTAAAAGAGAACAATTTGGGTTCAAATTGCTCGGAACGAATTGCTGATGCTAGTATTTTTTACAACTAAAAGTGTCAAGGGATATTTACAAATATGGTTATAAAGTCAAAGCAATAAATCTAACTACGTCATAAAAATATATGAATAGAACAACCTAAAATAAGAGAACTATGTATAATATAATTATATAGACTAAGACAAATTATAATTTCATTTAATAAACTAATTAGAATTAAAGGTTGTGGAGCGGTTCCATAACAATAAATACAGGCACAAACAATAAACACAGGATATGTCGCATAAAAACCATCAGCATCATATACAACGCATCATGATGGTATGTTATCATAAAGCAGACAGACAAAGCGAAAGTGGAATGAATATAATAACAGTATTTGTTAGCAATTTACTATATACTCATATGTAAGACTAACTTAACAATGACAAATAAAAAAAGGTCTGTCTTCAGTCTGTGTCTGTTACATGTCTACTGAGACAGCACTTACAGATGTCTCATGTTTTTCTGCTATAGACGAGACAATTAGCAACTTGTTATGATTTCTTCACTGTAGTTATACAAGAATGCGATGCATAAGTACGGTGGTGTGGATAGCGATACGAAATTCCAGTCCGGAGATCTCAAGTTCGAATCTCACTCAAGGCACCACACTGCGGCTCGGTGAGTGCGGACCCTGTACTGTGATTAAGATTAAGTTCCTGTTGTATAGCGTAACATACATAAATAAATAAATATATCATCACGCCTTTTACCCATTACTGGATGTGGCACTCTGCCTAAGCAGATCTCGGTAAGTGATATATTTTATCGCGTGAAATTCAGTTACCAGCAGTCAAATCACGTCCCCCAAAGATATTAGTGGTGGAGGAGCCACAGGGGTAGATTTATATTGGTGAAAATTGTTTGTCGTCTGGGGGGATCGAACCAGGGTTCTCAAACTAACAATTATATGAACTCATTACGGTCAATGAAAATATTAATAAAAACTTTTTTTTAATTATATTTTACAAGTCAAATTACTTTATATTGTTATTATATTTAAACTTAAAATGTAATTTAAAAAATACAAATTATAACATGTGAGTTATCACCAATGTTTTGAAAATGGCCCAATCCTTGATGGCCTGAAATTTCAGTGATAAAATATTATTGAAATAAAAAAGCCTTTTGAATCATCCAATACAAGTAATAAGTAATATTTTAAACCCAGAATATCTATATGATAGCAAAAAAATATCGTATACAATTAGAATCAAATTTGACGACTGGTAACCGCACTTCACGCGAAAAAATATATCACGTACCGAGATCTGCTTAGGTAGAACGGCACACCCAGTAATAGCTAAAAGGCGTGATGATATATTAATTTATTTTTACAATTAGAATCTTTTAGCATCAGATGTCATATTGCAATGTGCAACACGAATAAGAATCCTCTTCATCGTGGGATCGAGCGTACATTGTATCCATCCACTTTCTGATGTAAAACACTTTGATGGTTACATATACATACATTAATTTATGATATTACAGTCTTGCATAACCTGTCCTGTACCTATAAACATAAAGTATCCTAGTCGTTGAGTGTGAACTCGTTATGTCAGTGCGCGCAACTACGTTACGTTGTCGATGCCGATGTGTTATTAGCGTCTTAATATCCGGTGGAGAGAATGAATGTACACGTACATGTACATGGTAAGGTAGTGCGAATGTGTGTGTGTGTAGATAGTTGCTTGTCAATACTTAACTGGGTAAAGTGGCTTCCTAGTTTTCTAATTGCTTTCTGTTTGTGAAAATAGAAGATAAGTTTGTTTTATTTAATATTCTGTTTTAAATAGAGAAAATGAAACATATGTGTTGGGTATTTGGTGAGAATTCACCACACGTCACTGTCAACCAATAGGATCACGAATTTGTTTGAAAATGAACCAATGAAATGTACATTTCATCGCTGGTGCAATTGATATCGGAAATACCACTGTTAATAATATCCTTGGTTACGAAAAAAATAAATGATATTTTCAATATTTTCATAAACGTCAATTTTGAATATTAAATGTACACTGAAAAAATGTAGAATTTTCATCACTGTAATACCTAATTAATAATGTGCAAATAAATACCTAACTATTCTTGTTAATTAACTCTTGTTTGGTAAATTCTCAAGCCGAATACAACTCGTAGTATGAAAATTGACAGATAATATTTTGACATAAATATACATTCGTTGTTACGGAAATAGGAAACACAACTCGTGCTTCGCACTCGTTATGTTTCCATTTCCATAACAACTCATAATTTATGTCAAAATATTTTCAGCAATTTTCATACTACTTGTTATATTATATATGAAAATAAACTAGAATTTTGGATATTCTACTTTTATTAGTAAATAGATTGTGATAGATACGCGAACTGCCAGACCAGTTCTTGACGTGGACGGCGTAGATACCACACTACTGGAGCTGCTACTTCCACTACAATGTCGGCTCTTGCTGAACCCAGTGCTGGAAACAGTTAATAGTGGCGATACTGAAGGGTTTTTGGCAAACACTTCATGTAAATCCTAAAAATTGTAAAACAATAATATTGACCATGACAAATTATGTACCTACTCAAATACGTACATCCCAAAATACCCAATTTTTTTTACTATTTCCGGTACGGTCATTATGTTGTTTGATTTTAATATAGGATTTTTTCAAATTCCTCCACTTTTCCGCACATTTTGGGCCGCTTATTTTGACATTTTCTAATGTGTTACTGATTTCAGTCCACACCTGGTTATTGTTGTATTGTGGAGAAGTAAATTTGTATTGCAATTCTCTATATACATATATTAAATTTTTTGTTGCTGCCTCCGTCCACTTGTCGCAAACAACATTGGCATTATGATTTTCGGTTTCGCTCGGAAAAATAAACCCCTCTTCTGTAATGCCAATGTTCTCGGCATTCTGCAAGCATACATGTTGTGGCACAATAACAGATAATTCGGACATCTTACAAATGCCACAATGTAACACGTCCTAAAAATATATTAATATATAATATACATATTATATACTTGTCTATTAAAGAAATATATATAAACCAATAATCCTATATACGTTAACAATAACTACAAAAATAGTTTTAGATGATATAATTTGCAACGAAAATAATAATAGAAATATACGAGTATTATCATAGTTAATGGAATGATATAATAGTAATACGATAATACTCACCATTATTAAGATTAGTAGTATTTATTATCTTTGATTAAAATGATAAAAACAACAAACAAACTTTGCTGAGCAATGGCGGTTGACGCTGATTGAAACTAACCAGAGATAAGAAACTAACGCTATCTTGTTTGACAGAAAACAGATATTTACCGCGCTAACCGCCAACTGCGCGCGGTTCCCGCGGTAAACAAAATATACCACAAATTTCAGGAACCGCGTTCCGAAATCTTACCGGTAACCTGAAATTTTTACCACGGTAACCGTGGTTCGTTTTCGGAATATACTATTAATGTCCGAAAAACGAAGTAGTCACAACCAAAGCTGCATTTACACGACGTAGAAGAGCAGTCATATTTTGAACAGCACATCAGGCCATCTTAGATTTATTTTTGTCATCTTTAAACTATCATTTAATTTGTCAAGTATTAATGTGTAAAAAAGGATATTAGAAATAAAAGAATATAATTTATTTTCAATTCATTTATTGGCATTTTAATAGTGTACAAGACAAACATTTATATTACAAGTACAATTGAATACAATACATAGTAAATATTATTTTATTTTTGGGGGATCTTCAAGTTGATGTGAGCTGGTGTTAGTTAACATTTAGGTTGTGATCTTAAGAGGGTTATAACCAGTGAGGGGCAAAGAGTATTTCACCAAACTTACTGCCATCGCCAGCAGCTCACCTTGGACAATCTCTATCTCTCTTTGTCATCATATATCTTCTATCTCACTCATACAAAGAGCTTGAGATGATGCTGGACGCTGTGGTATGTTCTTTACATGCGTGTGCGCTGTGCGCGGGCACAGGTGCAGAAGGATCACGTGGCTCTGAACCAAACCTGTTGAGTACCGGGTGCACGCAAAAAAAACAGGACGCCCAGGGGCACCAACCGAAAAAATCAATGAGGACAGTGGATTTGTTTGTGTACAGGCATATTTCACGTAAAAACAATACTTGCCAATGACCTCATCAGAAATGCGCGATTCTATAATTGTTTTACAGAAATAAACGATAAAGGAATATTAAAATTTGGTAGAATATTTCTTTGATATTTTATTAGTTTTTGTCGAGGTTTGTAGATCGCAAGACAAGAAAACGAATCACAATCCAAAATATTTATTTACAATCAAAATATTACATTTGACAGAACAAAACTAACAATCGAACATAAAACAATTTTATTGACAACAGAAGGTGGGTGCATGTGCCTACTTATAAGGGTGAATTTTGTGAGATATTTTAACAGTTTTATTATCAACAAAGTATAATATACTACTGACATATATTAATTTAATTATATTTTCAAATCGGGAAGTATAATAAATGTCAAAATTATCAGCAAATAATAATCAGTTTGAAATATACTTTACAAAGCAACACGCGTGCTGTTAAATGAAAAATAACATCTGTTTCTTGATAATTTATTGATCAAATATGATTATATATTATTTCTTATGAGCTTATTGATTTCCATTGTTAAATAATTCATTTCTCAGTTTACATACTTCGTAGTATCAATATTTTTAAAGATATTTTCTTTCTAATATTAAATGACCTTTATCCATTACTATTTACATTAACTGATGTCTCTAATATGTATGTAGATGGTGTAATGGGTAGTCACGTTTGGACAAAATAAAATACACAGACTTGAACGGTTTTTACAAGTGTTTGTTTTATTTTTGATATTGCTGCTCGTATAGTCGTTTAGTGGTCTCTCGAAGAGAGTGGTGTTGTGATCAAAGTTTTGGATCGTACTGATTTCTAGTTTCTTTAAGATATATATAGCAAGGTTTATCAGTTGCTCTGATTCACCCTGGGAAAGCAATTATTATTCGTACAGAGGCATCAGTACCTAAATATAAACAAATAATAACATTTAAATCAAACACTCTTAACATACAATATTATTCTACGATTAGGCTGACATAATATTACAATCTTATTTCTAGGAAAACTAGATTATTCATACATTAAGAATCTTAAAATTACATAAACATTTGTCTTACATTAAAATCGTTGTTAAAAACCACAAAGAAAAAAAATACAATAATTATTTGTTTTTCTATCCAAGTTGCAAAAGTGTTCTTGATTAATATGTAGAAAAAGAACTATTTCTACGTTTGTCATTTTTCCCTGAATATTATCTCATCAAAATATCACAATCTATTTTTATAATTTACTTAATTGTCTAGTCAATTAAAAGCTAAAACTAAGCAATTAGATTACTCAATAGCAGTATATACTCGTAATGACTTCATTGCCTATTATTTTATGATCCAATTTACGCGTTGCAGTAACTGCTGCAGCCTGCAATATACTTATTATTATTTAATCACCATTTTCTACGCTTTCATGCGTTAAGTATTTTTATTACGATCCCTCAGGTGTTTTCGAGCCTTGGGTTCCCCACGGTGGTCCTCGACATTATAAATTTTAAATCTCTTCCTGAGGAGATGGAAGTATTACCGAAGCCACTCAAATACTTGGTAAATAGTTCGGGTAAAGTGTATTTACCCTGTCTGACTTGTTGAACAAATCTTTCTTCTTCAGGAGTCGTCTGGATTTCAATCAAACGCGCTTTGGCGTGTACAGCAAGGTAGTAGGCCCAAGCTGATTCGGGCTCTCTCCGAGCGAATCCAACTTTCGTGGAAACAGTAGTCTTGTAAGTTACTTCTGTGATAACAGGAAGGTCATCACAACCAGATTGGATGTACTGAACGTCAGGTTCAGATACAAATTCGTCCCCACCTTCAGGAAACCGACTTACACTTTTTATCTCGTTTTCTAATTGATTCCTGTTCTCGTTCCTTTTGGACGGGTGCCACATCCAGAGTACTAACTTTCTCTAAATGTTCGGAAAGTGGATGTTCGACAAATTCCAAAAGTTCCACTTCGTCCAGATATGTTTCAATTCGAAACTTCCAATTGTCATAATTTGTGCCATCGAAAAGTGGGATTTTGTACCTCGTTTCCTCAGCCATAATCTCAAACTGCGATTCCTCAATTTTTCCAACAAAGTGTTATCGAGTGCTTTGCAGAAAAATGCCTGGGCCCATAACCTATCAAAGTGCGCCTTTGTGAAGATAAAGATTCGGTGAGTTAAATAATGTCGAGATTGCCACTTTCAGAACGATTACTTTTATTGCAGACAATGACAGTTACAAAAAACAACGAACAATGATAATAAATAAAAATAACAAAGTTAAAACAAAAACATAAATATATATCAGAGTATTGAATTTAGATGGCGGGGAACTGATAGGATTGCATCTCTCAACATGTCCGTTTACATACTTTCTTTAAGATGTCATACAAAATTGAATATATAATTTGTGCGATCGATAACTTCGTTTAATATGTGTGCTAGATGAAAATGTTGTTAACTCATGATTGAATAATACCATTTGACTTGAGAAACAGAGGTCCCCAAACTTTGATGTTTCATAGACCACATGCAATGTTTTTCGGTTTTGGGTAGACCCTCTGCTTACCTAATAATGGATTTTTACAAATTCATCAAGGTTAAATGTGTTTTTGACAGCTGGTATAGTGCTACTCATTTTTAAAGATTTAAATTTTCTAACTGAAATGAAGTGTAAAAAATGTTAAATTTTATACATTTATTAATTTCATTCTAATTAAAATGAACCAAATTAGAATTTAATATCTGCTACATGAAATGGTTAAGCAAAAAATAAATACTTTTAGTGAGAGAGATGAACCTGATGCTTTAATAATACATTTTCAACATTTGGCATCAATTAAATTAGGTTTAATCTCAAATCTCTTCAGTTAGTGGACTGCATCAGCTCTCTGCCTGGATCTCTTCGGTACTTTTGGTTTCACACTTGCACGTATACGTACTGAAAATAAATTAATTCTGTTAATTGTCAATATGACAAGTTTCTGTTTTATTTGTATCACTGGTAACTATTGAAATAAGCGCATTTAATATCTTTTTCGCGCGTTGTCAATGGAAACGCGCGCATTTAACGTCTTTTTCGATTGTTCCACAGAAAACGTCAACTTTACGATGACAAATGAGAGCGTAATTGTCAACTTTTCATAGCAATCGTAGAAAAACATATTTGCGAAACCTTACCTATTATTTGAATTCGAAATCGGCACTTGATTTCGACCTCCTGGTGGTCCATACGTCATAGAAGTGTTAGGAACGGTTTCGTCTCGGCAATGCTCGGTATCGGTTTCATTACGCACAAATTCATAACGTGTAACTAAATAATCTGTAAATAAGCACCAAAATTCAAAACAGAATACAAATATTGTTTCCACAATTACATCATGTATAATAATGAAATTACTGTTTTTTCTATTGTTGTTCACGTTTATTTTAACAGCAAAATTAACAAATACATAATGATGCCAAAGTTTTTGTAAATAAATAAATAAATAAATAAATATATCATCACGCCTTTTACCCATTACTGAATCTTTGCAAACAATATAGCAGTAGAAATATAAAATCAGAAACTAAACTAAATGAAAGAAAATATAAAATATTGCACCACGATTTCATCAAAATGTGAAATTATTAATAATGATATCAAAATATCTCATAAAAATAGTGTTACCAACTGTACTTTCAAGTAGCGTTCATCGCACATTTATCAACATATACATTCTTACATTTGTCCCAATCTAAAACGAAAATTGAGGATTATTTATACTTTGAGAAAAACATACTTACACATATAATGATCTTGAGTAGTATGATATACATCTTTCTACCCGTTGGAATGTGCCTGAGGCGATTAATTAAAAGGTAATTAGTGGCGCCAGCCTATTTTTGGAATTTGTTGCTAATGAGTTGTTGTTGACGTAAATATTTAAAATATTTGTGACGTTATTGTTTGTGATATTAATTAGTTTGAAAATATGTGTATAATAGATGCTTATCGGAGAGACGTATGGAATTTAACTTATTATTTCTTATTCAAAGTGCATAAACAGTTCTCAAGGGCTGAAAAGTGAAATTTGTATTACGACTGTATAAATGTGGAAGTGTAGTTTAAAATTTTTACATTATTGTTATTGCTGGCACGGAGTATTCATAGCATTGTAAAAGGTAAGAATATTATTATAAATTATAAACTGTGTTATTAAAACAATTGTTTGGTTTAGAAATGGATTTCAACAAGTTGAATGAGAAAGGCCAACTGTCCAATATAAAACCTCGAAGAATTCTGAGTTAGAAATAATTAAAGTATATATGTTAGCGTATATTTTGCGATAATATTATCATGAGTTTTGAATTTGACGGTTTTGGTTGTGATGTGAAAGTACAGCCGTACTACGTGGAATGTGTTGAAAATTGGGACAATGATGACGATGCCGTAGCCGCCGAGGTTTTGAACTCTAAGTCCAGCACCAGGGGTGAAGTGAGAGGTCCGAGAGATATACAACCCTACTATGTTGAGAGTGCTGAAAACTGGGACAACGACGACGTCACAGCTTCCGACGAGGTTTTTAATTCCAAGTTCAGCACCAGGGGTGAAGTGAAAGAACAGCCCTACTATGTCGAAAGTGCTGAAAATTGGGACGACGAGGACGTCACCGTTGCCACCGAGTCTTTCAATTCCAGCACCAGAGATGAATGGAAATCGCAACTATCCACTGTTGAGTCAGCCGAATGCTGGGATACGTGCGATGAACCATCATACAATCCATCGGAGTACCTGCAGAATAATATGATCCTAGTTCCGCTAATGGGTTATAAAATGACTAAGCGAGAGAAAAAAGCCCACTATCTCCAGCAGCGCAAGAAGATGGCTCATTTAAAAAAAGCCGCCAAATAATTATTTAGATTAGGTAAATAAAATATAACTTTCTACAACATGTTTTCAATATTTGTAAACTATTAATAAATAATATAAGTAGAGTTTGACATTCTTTAATAATATATGTGTTTAGAATTTCTTGTATTTACACTGGGAAAACAATAAATCCAAGTCTGTTTGAACGTAATTAATTATTTGGTTATACTATTTTCAATAATGTTATTGTTTGTAAAATTTAAATTTAAAAACATATATACAATAAAGTAGAAGTTTTATTTTTATTATTAATAAATAATAAACACTCTGTCTTAATATTAAAAGAACTATTATTTAATTATTTATAAATATTTATTATATTTGCATGAATTTTAGATTATGTAAAATAAATATTATTTTCTACATGTTTTTATATTTGTAAAACTAAAACTATTAATAAATAATATAAGCAGAGTTTGACTTTGTTTAATAAGATGTGTTTAGAATTAACCGTCTCGACACGAGAAACAATGAATTTGTCTGTTTGAAAGTAATTAATTATTGTATATACTATTTTAAATAACGCTATTGTTTGTAAAAAATTAACATATATAAAAATTAAACCAACTATCTGTCTTAATTATTATGAATATTTATATATTTATAAAATATGTATTATACTTGCGTGAATTTTAATAGATGGTTGTATGTGAAACGACTTGAAGAACTGATTCAATCTTGTCCTGTAGAAAGTCTAGGGTGCTTAGCGCAGTAATTATATTTTCAAAATTCCTATTTATATTTACAAAGAGAAATTTTGGCCATTAACATTCTTTAAAACCGAGAAATCTTGAACATAAATTTAGTTTGGTATCTATATTGTCTTAAATTATATAAATTTAAATTCTATAGTGATCGCTTGTATTTACTTAATTATTTAAAATAAATATTTTCAAATGATATAAACATGTGTTGATTTATTTATTTCTAATCATAAATACAACAATTGAAAAATATTAATCTGTTATATATATATATATATATATATATATAATTGATTTTAGTTTTATTTTAACAATACTGTATTAAGCATCTAGCTGGGAATATGAGTACTAAATTGACGTAAATATTTAAAATATTTGTGACGATGTTTGTGATATTGAATAGTTGTGTATAATAAATATGTGTAAAAATAGATATATATAAATTTTAAAAAGATGCTTATCGGAAGTACGTATGGAATTTAACTTATTATTTCTTATTAAAAGTGCATAAACGGTTCTCAAGGCTGAAAAGTGAAATTTGTATTACGACGGGTATAAATGTAGAAGTTTAGTTTAAAATTGTTGATAAGGAGTATTCATAGGATTATAAAGGTAAAAATATTATTATAAATTACAAACTGTGTTATTAAACACTTGTTTGGTTTAGAATTAAATTTTAACAAGTTGAATGAGTAAGGCCAGCTATCCAATATAAAACCTCGAAGGTGCGAAGCCGATAAACAATTTTCAACAAATCAAATCTACTTCTGCGGCTCCCTCTCCACTAACATCTTTGGGGTAGAGGCATGATTTGACGACTGGTAACCGCACCTCACGCGAAGAACTATATCACTTACCGAGATCTGCTACTGCGGAGTGCCACACCCAGTAAGGAGTAAAAGGCGCGATGAATTATTTATTTATATTAAATATTGAAAAGAATAGTAGAAATAGAAAATATTACAAAATAATTAACTTCTAGAATTTACAATAATATTTTTATTTATGTTTATTTTATATTGGTGTTTACATCTAATTTTAAACTATGTTCTAAAAACTTTAGATAGACAAGAACCTGTGTGTGTTGTGAAAGTAAAACGGAAAAAAATTATAAAATATTATTTTAAATAAATTTATATATTTTACAACATTAATATTATAATTGTATAAAATAAGTAGCTTTGCTCTTTTACCCGTAGAACCATAATTTTTAATCCCTGTATATTTAAAATTATACATTGTAGTCATTTTGAAAATGGGAATTATCTTTCATAAACTAGTATTGAATACGTCCAGCGGATTAATTATAAATCATTACCGAAAATAACCCTATTGAATTTGTTATACCTGAACACAATATATACAATTATATTTCACAAAAGTGTATATTATAATTCAATAAATTCTATTAATTTTGCTTGTTTAATATAAATTTACCACTTATTTGCTAACAAAAATATTATATACAAATATATTTCACAAAAGTATATTTACAATCATTCCTAAATTCACAAGTACAAATTATAATCGAAAATACGAAAAACCAAACGTTCCAGAGTCTTAAAATTTAATTACTACAAGCCTAAAATATATTCAAATACAAAATATATTACGTTATATTCTTCAGTGTAACATGCAATAAATAAATCGAATTTCATGTTATGTTATACTCCCAAATTGTATTGATATACATAAATACAAAATTTAGCCAAAAATTACTTTCATTATTATGTAAAAAAATATATCAACGAAATCGTAAAGGCTCACAGATATTCTGAAAATATAACGTAGGTAGTATATTTTATACTTTAACAGTTTAAAGAAACTAGGTATTTGTATAATTTAAAATAAATTATTAGACATTTTACATTATCAGTTGATTACTGCTGATTTTGTGTAATATTTATAAATTATTATAAGAAAATAAATTTCTAAGATATATGTTTAATAATATTTTAATAAATAAATTTATTTTAAACATGTAGTTTTATATTTTACCTACATATTTATATACACATTTCATATATATCCTACATTTATCGATAAAATAAAACCTACTCGTAATAATATAATATTACGGTATATTCTAATTTAATTTAATTTTCTTCGTACCATAAGGTACTGAATTATTACTACCTACTAGCCTACGTTTCATAAAATTCACATTAAATAATTTAGTTTCTTTTTTAGTAATTACAGTATGATTATCCGTACATCGTATATTATTTGATGTTATCACTGGTCCTTGTTCATCACTATTCATAATTAAATGTTTCATCGCACTAAAATTAATTAACTGTGAATTTTTAAAATTCAAAGTAAATCCCTTCACTTTACATACTTCAAACTCTTTGTTTTTTTGTGGTGAATACACTTTATAAGCATAATTTTTTGGACCCCCGCATACAAATTCCGTTATATAGCTACCGGGTCCATATGATTCCAACTCGTCAGTAAGATCACCAAGGAAATTTCCAGTTGGTGGCTCGTACTGACCAGGAAAATGGTAATATATAATGGAATCTGTATCATAGTATAGAACTCTATGTTCTAGGGGCTGTAGAAATTCATGAAGACGTAGCCTGGCCTGAGCAGTTGTGTAAGCAGCGATTACTACATTTACGGTACTTAATTGCTCCATAGATTCTGTTTCCATGGTCCAGCTGACGTAGAGCATCTCATCACCTGCAGGGATAATCCTGTTGACCTGGACTGCCGGATTAGCCAGTAATTCATATAGCTCGGCAGGCGTCGAAACTGTTGAAGTATGTGCTCTGTTCTCGGATTGAGCAAACTTACCTGCCAACATGAAACACAAATATTTATTGAATACCACAATTCAATTGAACTTATATCTTACCCCAGAAAGAATTCAACATCAGTTTTGCCAATGACCTTTTTCCAGCATTTTTCTCAACCTGTGATGGGTCCAGCTGAACTCCTTCGTTTTTACAATAATTTTCAATATAAGCCTGTCTAGATATTTCGTCGGTACAATCAGCAGGATATCCAGAGGCTTCTTGCTTCATTTTTAGAAATGTGTTAATGAAGTCAACAAATAAACCCCCCGTTTTTGTGTCTTTATTATACATGGTCACTTCATATCTCCACACTTCGTGCACTTCAATTATTTTATAACCTAATAACACTCCGCGACGTATTTCATCCGCTACCCAAGTCCCTATAAATTGTCTTTCTTCGTCGTTGTGTGTGCAGACAGCTTGTTCCAAGGTATCACAACAAGTTCGACATAAAACAAACATGAGTTTCCCATGTGCTTTTCTCGGCAATACCGGGTGAAATAAATTTGAAGGGGGTAAAATCGTACATTTGATTAAACCTTCCACATTGCTTATGTTGTTATCTGGACATATCGTACTACATTCTGTACCAACAAAAATTTCTGGGTGTGATACAGGATACTTTAAATATTTATTAACATATGGGTATAATGAACAGACATCAACATATTTAATTTTTTCATTATTACTGATATGTTTATGTAAACAAGTGTTTCCCGTTCTACCACCAAAAAAAGCGTCGCGCGGCTGCAAAGGTAAATAATTTAAAAGATGATGATTATCAAGTTCCTTTTGTAAATTTTTATCTTCTTTTAATTGTTGTCTAAATTCGCATTCCCATATATAAATAACTGTATATCCTAAATTTCGAAGTTTGTCTAATTTTACTAATGTTTTTTCATATTTATAATCCAAAGTTTCTTTAGTTGTATTAAAAATTTGCTTATTCCTATTTGTTTTGTAACATAATTTACACCCGTGCCAAAAACATCCAAAAAATTCAAATACTAATTTGTCAGGAGCGTAAAAGCCATCAACTTTTAAATTATTTTCAAGAACAGCTTCAGTTCCATGCCCAGCATGTTCAAGACGTAAACCTCTTGCATTTTCTTCACGAATTAACCATTTTAATCCTATTTTCGACTGATTATCTTTCATTCGATAGCCGTTTAGTGGAATTATGCCTATAGTATTCGGTTTTAAAAATAACCGACGGAAAACTTTGTTACATGCTGATGCAATGGTAACTGCTTCTGTAAACGGACATACTTTACAGTCGTTAATAAAATTTTTCCGGAATTTTTCACAAGCACGGCGTAATATCTCTACGTCTGCTATGCAATATTCTTGGATTTCTTTTTCCATACAAAATATAGTGTTTTCTTGTATCTGTTTGTTGTACCAATCCAAAAATTGTTGTCGTACAGAAGTAGACATATTATCTATACCATAATGGTATGTGGAAGGCAGGGGTCCTACGTAATTTTGATTTTCAATTTTGTTAAAAAAGTGAGGAAAAAAACCTTTTTTTAAAGAAACTGGTAAGTCCATAGCTTTCGGTAAAGCCGATAAAGACATGGGTAAATAATTAATTGAGTCTATAAATTTAATATTATTAATCTGTAACAACATTATTTTTGTTCCATTTAAAATTAATTTTGGCTTGACTTGTCTTTCTTCGACTAAAAATTTTAAAATAAATTGACAGTCGAATGCTTTAGCATTGTGTGCAATACATATTACAGAAGAAAAAGAAGTACGAGGTAACAAAACATATGACAAAAAATTTTCAATGGGATTATTTTTAAATATATGAGATCTAATACCGCAAGCATTACATAATTGTTTTATGTCGTCATTGTCACAACACTCGGAGCATGATTGCTGCGCTACACACAAATTTACTTCATGTTCAAAATGTTCATCAACCTGTTTCTCCTGACGCGTTTCTAAATCATAATATATATATAAACTATTATTTTTAAATTTACTATTGTCTTTTACAATGTAACACAGATGTCCGGGATTTTTATAAGAGTCACAAAATTTACAGTACGATTCCCCACAAACATGCTGTCTATCTTTATTTAGTTTATATATTTTTAAACACTTATTACACTTTTTCACTGTTTTACACACTGTTTTTAAATGGTTTTTTAAACAACCTTGTCCCGGAAAGCTTCTATCACATTGTCTACATATTATGAAAACCTGATTACGAGAGCACGCTGGCGAATATTTACAATATGAACATGTATTTTCACAACTATGACCGTTTAAATTATTATATGGAACATGACATTGTTCACAAAAATACCTACATGAAAATGCAGCAGTTAAACTTTTTATTACGGAATAGTGATGTTGATAGTGAAGAAGATTTAATCTTGGTAGATTACTTCCTCTTGACCCCTCAAAAATCACATCTCCCCGACTATTATAATTATATACACATATGTTATAGTTAGTATAATATCGCTGAAACTCCGTAAGTTCTGGAATACCTGCTCCATTTTCATTTATATTTACCCCCGCATTAATGACTAACTCACGTGCTTTCGTATTCTGGAGATCATGAGTGTTTTTCACTACGTATTTGTAACAAGGGTCTTTTTTTACAAATGATTCCGCCACCACTAACGCCCGCGGTAAACACAGGTTATCTCGATTGTTTATTTCAATTATGCCATTTTTTTTACGACATAATTCGGCGTAACTTAGGCCGTGACCACGTATTTTTCCCATACCGACGGGCATTGAAACTTTTGTCACCTCAATTGTAAATTGTCCGTCAGAAAAAATGTCTCTATTACTTTGTAAAATTTTTTGAAGTGCATCCCACACAACATCTATATGCACTTGACTAGCAAGACGAAAACTTAACCAACCTGGACCATTTTCAAATCGGGGGGTGTGAAATATAAAACCAACGTAATCGTTCGGATTTATCGTTGCTGTTACGTGTTCCACCACATCTCGGAGTCCTTCTTGGAACCATGTAACAGAATTTTCTTCTTCTGGAGGGTTTTCCACAATGAAGGTGACTCGGCGTCCTGCGACGTTAAATCTTTTACAATATTTTTCAATATCCGAAACTATAGAAAAACGGGCTCTAGGATTCTCTGGTTCTTCATGTTTACTATCAGAATCTGAAAATTCTTCAATAATAGCCTCGGGTTCAACAATTGCTCCGCCAACTTGTGTCTCTGCTTCAACATTTTCACCAACTATTTCCACTGAATTCACGTTTGCACAACTAGTTTGTAAATTTTCGTGAATTATATTTTCACAAACATTAAAAAATGCGTTATAATTTTTTTGCTCTTCAAGAGATGAATCAATAATAGTTTCACAAATTTGATAAAAGTGATCGAAATTTTCTTGACTGTTATGAGCCATAGCTAAACACTTCTTCACTAAGTAAGTATAGTAACTAAAATTTCTTTTTGCTTATTTGTCATTATATAGACATAAATTGTAGGAAGCTTAAGGGGAAAATAGGTATTTAACGATGTATAATTAGGTTTAAATTTAAATAATGTATTTGTTTTCCCTTGTTATGAAAATATTTACACATTCTAAATCCTTAAATAGCTTAAAATAATAATAAATAAATAATTCTATAAAACTATCCCTAAAATTAATATTTTCATACATTAAATAATTATATAAACTAGTATGTAATTCTAACTTATTTTGTAACTTATAAACTACGATATTTTGTATTGTTTTTTTTATATGTATTCTTAAAATTACTGTATATTTTATTTAATAAATTTAATTTCCTATTTATTATACTTTTTAGTTTAGCTAAATTTAACACACTCTCTTCACTTAACACTATAAATTTATTACCTAACCTACACTTTAATTGTTTTTTAGGAACTAAGCTAAAATCTATAAAACTAATATTGCTAATTTTGTCCATTTCCTTATCGCTACACTTATTTTGTAATTTTATACTTTCCAAATATTTGAAAAATGCCGCACTGTCTTTCACGTCCACATAAACTTTCCTCCGAACGTTGCCTACAAGCCTTAACTTGACCTCAAACACAGAAGTAGGGTCAACTCCCACAACAATAAATGCTCTCCGAATGGAATCCAGCGGTATCGATAAAGCATTTATTAGGCGGTCATTGTTGTCTCTACAATCTCTGTTCTGCGGAAAAGCAAAGCTTGTAGTTTCGGCATCACCCGTCAAAATATTCAATTGACAAAGCCCTTCACCGGAAAAATATTCATTTCCGGTAAACAGCTTGTCCACCTCAGAATCAGCTTCATGTACACCGACATTATTCCCGCTGTAAACAAGCTGCTGGCCGTATGGCTCACTTACAGCCGGAGATAATGCCGGTGTCACGACTTCCAAAGCGTCAATTGAAGACCCCGACGGCGATACTAAGTCCGACACAGTAAGATCGTCTTCATCGTCCCTTGATTCCTCCAATACCTGGATTTTAGGCTTCCTCCGTGGCTGCGGACTACCGACGGTAACGTTTTCCGCCGATTCTGGTAATACTAGAACATATAAATCTTCAAGTACTCTCTGTATATTTCTAATATTAAATAAAGATATATAATAATAATAAATAAACTTATTGTTAAACTAACCAGGCGCGTCCGATGAATCCATCACAGCCGACTCGGTCGACGAAGAAATGCAGCCTATCCTCCTCCTCTTCCGTCGTGGCTCAGATACCTCCAGCTGTGATGGCGACGACGAAGTTTGATTGCCTTCAGCCGGTAATATTTCTAATACTAAGACACATAAATCTACAATAACTCATTGCCCATTTCTAATAGTCAATAGTAATAACAATAAATAAATATAACTTACCGGATATCGAAGTCATGTCCTCTGAACCGCATATATCATCCAGCGCTGTTTCAAAATCGTTATCGACGATATTGTTTAATTCACAAGCCATAGCGTAAACGTAAAGTTGCACAGAGTCACAAGAGTAAACTGTACAATATTTAAAATTATTTGACTTCTTATATAAGGCAGTGTTCAATATGTCACTAATGTGGTTTTTCAAAGTTAATGACTACAAATTTCTCTTTGTAAATATAAATAGAAATTTTGAAAATATAATTACAGCGCTAAGCACCCTAAACTTTCTACAGGACAAGATTGAATCAGTTCTTCAAGTCGTTTCACATACAACCATCTATTAAAATTCACGCAAGTATAAATATATAAATATTTAATAAATATTCACAAGTAAATAATAGTACTTTTAATATTAAGACAGATAGTTGGTTGAATTTTTATATATGTTAATTTTTTACAAACAATAGCGTTATTTAAAATAGTATATACAATAATTAATTACTTTCAACAGACAAATTCATTGTTTCTCGTGTCGAGACGGTTAATTCTAAACACATCTTATTAAACAAAGTCAAACTCTGCTTATATTATTTATTAATAGTTTTAGTTTTACAAATATAAAAACATGTAGAAAATAATATTTATTTTAATAATATTTTTACATAATCTAAAATCCATGCAAATATAATAAATATTCATAAATAATAGTATTTGAAAATATTTATTTTAAATAATTAAGTAAATACATATCTATTCATTTATAATAATTTTACTAGATTTGTAGCGAAAAATTATGACGGCAATTACATTATGACTCTGATAATCTGACAGCGTGCAGCGATCACTATAGAATTTAAACTACGGTATAGTGATGAAGAATAGAAATACAAAAGCCTGTATGTTGCGAAAGTAAAACAGAACAATTTTATAAAATATTTATTTAAAATAAATTTACATATTTTACAACAATATTATAATTGTACAAATTCAACCAGCCTTGCTTTTTTACCCGATGAACCATAATTTTTAGTCCCTGTATATTTTATGGCTAATTCTGGAACCTTTGTTTTCAATTCAGCAATATATTCATCTGGTAAATCATCGAATCGTCCTGGAAGATATGTAACAAATTCTTCGCATTCGACAATCACTTTTCTACCAAATCCAGTTGTAACAGCTTTAATATCAAATAATTTATATACTTTATTTATTTCTAACTCAGTTAGAATTCTTCGGGGTTTTATGTTGGACAGTTGGCCTTTCTCGTTCAACTTGTTGAAATCCATTTCTAAACCAAAACAATTGTTTTAATAACACAGTTTATAATTTATAATAATATTCTTACCTTTTACAATGCTATGAATACTCCGTGCCAGCAATAACAATAATGTAAAAATTTTAAACTACACTTCCACATTTATACAGTCGTAATACAAATTTCACTTTTCAGCCCTTGAGAACTGTTTATGCACTTTGAATAAGAAATAATAAGTTAAATTCCATACGTCTCTCCGATAAGCATCTATTATACACATATTTTCAAATTAATTAATATCACAAACAATAACGTCACAAATATTTTAAATATTTACGTCAACAACAACAACAACTCATTAGCAACAAATTCCAAAAATAGGCTGGCGCCACTAATTACCTTTTAATTAATCGCCTCAGGCACATTCCAACGGGTAGAAAGATGTATATCATACTACTATCTTGTGGTATAATTTCTTCTTTGCTATATTTTTTTTTGGATATCTTAATTGAATATTTTCTGAAAAACTAAATAAATATATCGTTATATTTCGGTGTATTGAATAATTATTTTTCTGTAACTCTTGAAAAACTGTTTACAGGGATTTAGTAAAACGTAGATAGTAAACGACATCTTTTTAGAATGATTCGTAATATCTATCCAACATACAATATTTCAAACATAGTAACTTAATATTTAACATACTGCAATTAATAAATATATATTTAAGAAGGATCCAAGTTTATATTAATATTAAATAAATAAAAAATATATTGGGTTCTGAAACCTTTTATTTATTTAGTATTAATGCTACAATTACAAAAATAGACGATGTCCAGTACCTGACAATATATTATAAATCTTCTTAATAATATAATTATTTAGTCGTTCTACAATACTTGTTTCTTTATAAATATATTCAAAAATTAATTACTATTACATACTCTATTTATTTATTTATTTAGAAGAAGCAAACAAAACTATCAAACAAGTAGTGCATACAAAAATCCACTGACACCTTTCCAAAAAATTGAGAACAGCCAAAGCATCTCAACTGACATTTCCACTCATGGTAGTCAGAGTCAAGGTCACAGACCTACCTAACACAGTTCTCTGTTGACTTCAGTTGCAAGCGTATTTAATTGCAAACAGCAAAGCAGCAGAACGCCAAGTGCACTAAAGAGGAACATAATTAACTAGTGCTGTTAGGCTTCTCTGGCTTCTGTCCGATCGATTATTATTAATCTGATTAAGAACTGTAAGTGTGCAGGGAAGGTCAAGAACTTCTGACTATTGTAAACTTCTTTAAAGTCTTTGTAATGGGTAGTCAAGTTAGACGGAATAAAATCACAGACTTGGACGGATTTCTTTAAATTGTTGATGTTCCTCTCGTCTGACCGTTGAATAGTCTCACAAGTTTTTGGATCGTACCTCGGCTTCCTGGTTTCTGCTGGTGTTGGCTGCTGAAGAGTGTTATACCGACGACTGTCTTCTCCAAGAAGTACTTTTGCAGACTGCAACCTGTGACTCAGTGGCATATAGGCTATGTTATGAACTTCTGCGGATGGGTGGTCCATCATTACAGGTTTCATAAAACAGGACAGGAAGAGGACATATAAATGCAATTATGTATGCCTAAACTTTTATGCCCCATTCACAGGTTACACATAACTGTTCATAAGTATTGATTATTATATGTATTCCACTTATTTCTCTTCACAGGTCAACATTTTTAACGTCCCAAATATGAAAGGTCCAAAATATCCCATATCTTACAGATTCCAGTAACAAAATATGACTATACTATCGTCGAATGTTCAGCTGCTAGTAATAATGTTTTCTTCTTTGAATGATGAATACTGTACTATTTTCTGCATCCCTGTGCAGCAAGTGTAATGGGTAGTCACGTTGAAGGGAATAAAACACAGACTTGAACGGGTTTACAAGTATTTATTTAATTGTTATATCGTCTCTTGTCTGACCGTTGAGTAGTCTCTCGAAGAGAGTGGTGTTGTCGTCCAGTTTTGGATCGTACTGATTACAAGTTCTTAAAGATATGAGAATATATAGTGAAGTTTATCAGTTGTTATATCCAAGGGTCTTCTATGATTCACCCTGGGAAAGTAGTTGTCATTCATGCAGAAGCATCAATAAATACAATAATGACATTAATTAGTTAAATCAAACAATATTATTCTATGATTAAACTAATATAATACAACAATCTTATTACTAAGAGAAATAGTTTTACTCATACATTACACTAACTATGTATAATATACTAATATGGAATAAGACAAATTACTATTACATTTTCATTATCTATTTAAAATTAAAGTTTGTGGACTGGTTGCATAACAGTATTATGTACATGTACACCGTTTCAATATTAACATTAACAAGTTCTCCGATGACATGTTTTTTATTTAATAATGCTGGAACGGAATTGAACATAATTAGATTATTTATGAATTTATTTAATAGTCTCATTTGGCTCTTTATAAATAGCCGAGCCATTGGCGACATTTTAACAATGAACTCTAAGTCTTGTATTAATTTATTGTCGATGAAAGCTTCATCCCTGTAGAATTTTTATGCCGTTCTCCTTCTTTTAATTGATGCCACCATGTGGCGCGTTTTTAATTAATTCATTATACCATAATGAGCCGGGCACCCATCCTGCTGGAACCAAATATCCTCATCTACTGCAGCTGCCTCATCCAATGCAGGACCTATATGATTTTGCAGAAGTTCTAAATACATATCAGAATTTAAATTTCCCATAATTTCAAATGGTATAATCCTGTTCTTAAAAATTCCAACCCAAATATTAATTTTCTCAGGATATTGGGTACCTGTACACACAGTTAAATGATGATTTTCTGTGGTCCACATACGAGTATTCTGAACATTTGGTTCATTATTTAAAGTAAATGTACATTCATCTGTAAAACAAATCGACGAAATAAAGTGCTGGTCCCGATTTGCCTTTTCTTGCATAATTTCACAAAATGTACTTCTAGTTTCAAAATCAGCCAAAAGAAGTTCTTGATGTGTTTGAAATTTGTAAGATTTATATCCATGTGTTTTTAAAATTCTCAGAACTGTTGAATGATGCAAACCACATTCAGAAGCAATATGTCTTATGCTGTACCTTGAATTTTGAGATATCATAGCCAATACCAATTCTTCATTCACTTCGTTATGACGTATTCTGTTATTATTATTATTGCCTTCATTACCATCGGTCACAGCTACACTAGCTGTACTCTCAAATTTTGTAACCAGTTTTGAAATTGTTGATACACTTGGAATTGGTTTATCTTCATATTTAATTGAAAATAAATCCCGCACCCTCCTATAACTATTTCCTCCATAATAATTTTTAATAATGAAGACACGTTCTTCGTTTGAATAAACATTCATTTTATAGCTTACACAAAGATTTAATTTAAATTATAAGATTAACTTTAATAAACATCAAAAATTGACATTTAACGCATTTGTCATAAAAATAAAAGAAAAGTCATGGCTATTGCTACAAAGTAACAGAAATTTCGAAATTTATTTTTAATGTTACGGCTAAACCAAAAACTTAATAAAACATGTAAAAACAGTTTCATGGGTAACTTTTAATTCTGAACAAATCTTCCCTCTACAGTTTTTTCCGTAAAATGTACAGGAGAGCAGGAAATTGCATAAAACTAATATCCCATGTTAAATTCCTATGTTCGCACTCACCGAGCACCACCCGGTATAGTTTTTTCTTTCGTGGCGTTAAATTTTCCATTTTCGTTTCGCCAATATATTTAAGTTGTCTCCCAATCTTTGATGGTCCGCTTGTCCCTGGACAACATCTGACTCTGATGATGATATCCACGATGATACCAGCTTTGGTGATGCTAATATGAACATTAGCTGCTCCAAGATGATGATACAAGTTCCGCTGAAGTTGTCCAAGATGATGATATAAGCTTCGGTGACGTTGTCCAAGATGATGATACAAACTTTGGTGATCTTATCCAAGATCCGCTGAAATTTGTTCAAGATGATGATAAAAGGATGAGAATTAGGTTAAATGAATAAAAGATATTTAATAATTGAGGAACTTTATAGTTTGAGAATAACATACTTATTCTCGTACATATAATGATCTTCTGGTGTAATTTCTTCTTCTGTATAATTCTTCCATTATAAATGTCGTTTTGGATATCTATTTTCGATTTAGTATTTGCTAAAGATAATAAATATGACCTGCGTTTCCCCACCAGCTTTGGTCTGACTCGCGAATTTTACCTTCTCGTTTCTAAAGGTACAACATTTTCCGAGCGTATCGGACAAGTTGCGAAGATATCTGAGGTTAAACCTCATCGAACTGTATGCTTGATATTCCGTAACTAGAGAGACGTTGTGATATTTCCGGTCGTCTGTAGCCTATCGGTGAGAATTTGCCTACCAGATTCCTCGTTGTTGTGGTTCCCGGTGGCATTGCTATGTGGAAGTTTGGTGTCGGCTCGTTCTGTGCAGAGCACAAAGCCATCACCATATCGCCTGCTATTCCTAGCGACTGTATTTCTTCAAATAGCATATGCGTATCAGCATTAATGCTGTTCGCATGATACCCTCCAAAGTTCTGAGCTGTAGCAATCGGTAAGGGAGGGACAGCTAGTTCCGTCTCTTTCCCCATCTGATCGGTATACGACCCAATCTCTTTTAGGTATGCATATAAGGGCTGTGGAACATTAAATTCCTCGTCATATGTAGCCTTTCTTATATCTTTTTCAGCACTAGTTAGCGCTGTGTTTCCTTGCTTTAGCCACATCATTGCAGTAGCATAGTATGCAACCTCTTCTCGAACAATAACTCTTTCGAGTTGTTTCTCGTACGCTCGGTATGCATCATACACTTCTGCAGCTATAGCTGGCAGTTTTGCGTAATTAGCTGTGAAATATTGCCTCGGTAATATCTCTGTAACGGAGACATCTATGCCGAATATGGCTTCAGAGATGATCGGATCATTTCTCTGTGGTGTTGATTTCGTTTGCAAGTTTTGTGGAGGCGTCACTTTATCCGTTTTCGGTCCGGTTTTTGCAGTCGGCTTTGGAGTGTGTTTCTTTCCTTTCTTCAAAGGATCAAAGTTCTCCGGCTTACCACGGTACCCGGGCGCGATTTTTGCGATTTCCTCTTTCGAGTAGATCACTTTGGTCTCAGTGTTTGCGTCCATTTTCACTTCAGGTTTTAAGTTAAAACTTTTGAAGGTAGATTTTTCTATCCGTCAAATATATCGTTATATTTCGGTATAAAATAATCATTTGTCTGTAACGCTTGATCACCAGGATGTACAGCGAGCAGCAAGCCTGGCTTTACTGCAGTGATCTTCTGATATGTTTGAAGAGAAAATGTTGACCCTGATGAGGATATCCACGATGATAACAACTCCGGTGATGCTAATATGTACATTAGCTGTTCCAAGATGATGTTACAAACTTCGGTGAAGTTGTCCAAGATGATAATACAAGCTTCGGTGACGTTGTCCAAGAAGATGATACAAGCCTTGTTGAAATTGTCCAAAGTTATGATACATTCTTTGGTAGAGTTGTCCAAATTGATGATTCAAGTTCCATTAAAATTGTTCAAGTTACTTATACATAAATGTACAACAAATATGGGGTATACAGGGTGAGTCTAGGAAGACGCCCCCCCCCCCCTTAACTTTTTTATTATGAGTAATAGAAAAAAATGGTTCATATGGAAGTTTTATTATTTTAAATATACTATTTGATGGCAGATGTAGATATTTTTTATAAAGTCAGGTTTACAAGATACGACTATCAACTTTTATTTTTTAAATAGCAACCTATAATTATTTTACTAAAATAAAAACCGCCATTTTTTTCTCTTTTCAACGGTGTATTAGTTTTTATTAATGTATCTGAAAAAATTCGAGAAAAATAAGAAAATTGAGAAATACTAGAAATAATTTTTATACAAATATTATAGGTGGCTATGTGAAAATAAACAAAATGTAACAGTGTTATACAACTTAACAAACTAAAGCAACAAATTCAGTAACAAAAACAACTTAAAACAAATGTTCAAAATTACGACCATGTTCTGTAATACAAAAATTTAAGCGTTGAACGTGATGTGTTCGAACATCTGCCAGCATGTTTCGCGAAATATTTTGGAAAATATTTCGAATACGCTCTTTCATGTCTTCTGCATCTGTAGGTATCTTCTGGTAGACAAGATCCTTGACTTATCCCCAAAGAAAAAAGTCCATAGGCGTAAGGTCAGGAGATCTTGCTGGCCATGAAATATGTCCACCTCGTCCTATCCATTGTCCCCTCCAGTGATTATTTAAATAATTCCGAACATTACCGGCATAATGTGGTGGCGCTCCGTCATGTTGGAATATCAAATTTTGGCGGACATTTAATGGAATATCTTCCAATAATTCCGGGAGGATCATTATTAAAAAATTTAAATAACCGTCTCCATTCAATGGACCTTCAAAAAAATGTGGACCAACAACAAAATCTTCTATTATGCCACCCCAAACATTCAAGGACCATACCCTCTGGCTGTCGACGTTCCGCATCCAGTGAGGATTTTCAGTTGCATAATAATGCATATTATGCCTATTTACGCAACCATTACTTTTAAAAGTAGCCTCATCCGTAAATAAAATATTAGATAATAGCAGCGGATTTCGTCTAATATTTTCCATCGCCCAATTGCAAGATCGAATTCTATTATTAAAATCTTCACCGTGCAATTCTTGTGTAAGGTTAATATGGTAAGGATGAAATTTATGTTTTCTTAAAATTCAAGACGCAGAACTTTGGCTAATGTCAATTAAATTTGATAAATTCCTCGTACTGACATGAGGATTTTCGTAAACAGAAGCCAAAACCATAATTTCGGTTTATTATTTGAATTCGAAATCGGCACTTGATTTCGACCTCCTGGGGATCCATACGTCATAGAAGTGGTAGGAACGGTTTCGTCTGGTCAATGCTCGGTATCGGTTTCATTACGCAAAAATTCATTACGTGTAACTAAATAACCTGTAAATAAGCACCAAAATTCAAAACAGAATACAAATATTGTTTCCACAATTACATCATGTATAATAATGAAATTACTGTTTTTTCTATTGTTGTTCACGTTTATTTTAACAGCAAAATTAACAAATACATAATGATGCCAAAGTTTTTGTAAATAAATAAATAAATAAATATATCATCACGCCTTTTACCCATTACTGAATCTTTGCAAACAATATAGCAGTAGAAATATAAAATCAGAAACTAAACTAAATGAAAGAAAATATAAAATATTGCACCACGATTTCATCAAAATGTGAAATTATTAATAATGATATCAAAATATCTCATAAAAATAGTGTTACCAACTGTACTTTCAAGTAGCGTTCATCGCACATTTATCAACATATACATTCTTACATTTGTCCCAATCTAAAACGAAAATTGAGGATAATTTATACTTTGAGAAAAACATACTTACACATATAATGATCTTGTGGTATAATTTCTTCTTTGCTATATTTTTTTTTGGATATCTTAATTGAATATTTTCTGAAAAACTAAATAAATATATCGTTATATTTCGGTGTATTGAATAATTATTTTTCTGTAACTCTTGAAAAACTGTTTACAGGGATTTAGTAAAACGTAGATAGTAAACGACATCTTTTTAGAATGATTCGTAATATCTATCCAACATACAATATTTCAAACATAGTAACTTAATATTTAACATACTGCAATTAATAAATATATATTTAAGAAGGATCCAAGTTTATATTAATATTAAATAAATAAAAATTATATTGGGTTCTGAAACCTTTTATTTATTTAGTATTAATGCTACAATTACAAAAATAGACGATGTCCAGTACCTGACAATATATTATAAATCTTCTTCATAATATAATTATTTAGTCGTTCTACAATACTTGTTTCTTTATAAATATATTCAAAAATTAATTACTATTACATACTCTATTTATTTATTTATTTATTTATTTAGAAGCCAAAACCATAATTTCGGTTTATTATTTGAATTCGAAATCGGCACTTGATTTCGACCTCCTGGGGATCCATACGTCATAGAAGTGATAGGAACGGTTTCGTCTGGTCAATGCTCGGTATCGGTTTCATTACGCAAAAATTCATAAAGTGTAACTAAATAACCTGTAAATAAGCACCAAAATTCAAAACAGAATACAAATATTGTTTCCACAATTACATCATGTATAATAATGAAATTACTGTTTTTTCTATTGTTGTTCACGTTTATTTTAACAGCAAAATTAACAAATACATAATGATGCCAAAGTTTTTGTAAATAAATAAATAAATAAATATATCATCACGCCTTTTACCCATTACTGAATCTTTGCAAACAATATAGCAGTAGAAATATAAAATCAGAAACTAAACTAAATGAAAGAAAATATAAAATATTGCACCACGATTTCATCAAAATGTGAAATTATTAATAATGATATCAAAATATCTCATAAAAATAGTGTTACCAACTGTACTTTCAAGTAGCGTTCATCGCACATTTATCAACATATACATTCTTACATTTGTTCCAATCTAAAACGAAAATTGAGGATAATTTATACTTTGAGAAAAACATACTTACACATATAATGATCTTGTGGTATAATTTCTTCTTTGCTATATTTTTTTTTGGATATCTTAATTGAATATTTTCTGAAAAACTAAATAAATATATCGTTATATTTCGGTGTATTGAATAATTATTTTTCTGTAACTCTTGAAAAACTGTTTACAGGGATTTAGTAAAACGTAGATAGTAAACGACATCTTTTTAGAATGATTCGTAATATCTATCCAACATACAATATTTCAAACATAGTAACTTAATATTTAACATACTGCAATTAATAAATATATATATATAAGAAGGATTCAAGTTTATATTAATATTAAATAAATAAAAAATATATTGGGTTCTGAAACCTTTTATTTATTTAGTATTAATGCTACAATTACAAAAATAGACGATGTCCAGTACCTGACAATATATTATAAATCTTCTTCATAATATAATTATTTAGTCGTTCTACAATACTTGTTTCTTTATAAATATATTCAAAAATTAATTACTATTACATACTCTATTTATTTATTTATTTATTTAGAAGCCAAAACCATAATTTCGGTTTATTATTTGAATTCGAAATCGGCACTTGATTTCGACCTCCTGGGGGTCCATACGTCATAAAAGTGGTAGGAACGGTTTCGTCTGGTCAATGCTCGGTATCGGTTTCATTACGCAAAAATTCATAACGTGTAACTAAATAATATGTAAATAAGCACCAAAATTCAAAACAGAATACAAATATTGTTTCCACAATTACATCATGTATAATAATGAAATTACTGTTTTTTCTATTGTTGTTCACGTTTATTTTAACAGCAAAATTAACAAATACATAATGATGCCAAAGTTTTTGTAAATAAATAAATAAATAAATTTATCATCACGCCTTTTACCCATTACTGAATCTTTGCAAACAATATAGCAGTAGAAATATAAAATCAGAAACTAAACTAAATGAAAGAAAATATAAAATATTGCACCACGATTTCATCAAAATGTGAAATTATTAATAATGATATCAAAATATCTCATAAAAATAGTGTTACCAACTGTACTTTCAAGTAGCGTTCATCGCACATTTATCAACATATACATTCTTACATTTGTCCCAATCTAAAACGAAAATTGAGGATAATTTATACTTTGAGAAAAACATACTTACACATATAATGATCTTGTGGTATAATTTCTTCTTTGCTATATTTTTTTTTGGATATCTTAATTGAATATTTTCTGAAAAACTAAATAAATATATCGTTATATTTCGGTGTATTGAATAATTATTTTTCTGTAACTCTTGAAAAACTGTTTACAGGGATTTAGTAAAACGTAGATAGTAAACGACATCTTTTTAGAATGATTCGTAATATCTATCCAACATACAATATTTCAAACATAGTAACTTAATATTTAACATACTGCAATTAATAAATATATATATATAAGAAGGATTCAAGTTTATATTAATATTAAATAAATAAAAAATATATTGGGTTCTGAAACCTTTTATTTATTTAGTATTAATGCTACAATTACAAAAATAGACGATGTCCAGTACCTGACAATATATTATAAATCTTCTTCATAATATAATTATTTAGTCGTTCTACAATACTTGTTTCTTTATAAATATATTCAAAAATTAATTACTATTACATACTCTATTTATTTATTTATTTATTTAGAAGCCAAAACCATAATTTCGGTTTATTATTTATTTATTTAGAAGCCAAAACCATAATTTCGGTTTATTATTTGAATTCGAAATCGGCACTTGATTTCGACCTCCTGGGGGTCCATACGTCATAAAAGTGGTAGGAACGGTTTCGTCTGGTCAATGCTCGGTATCGGTTTCATTACGCAAAAATTCATAACGTGTAACTAAATAATATGTAAATAAGCACCAAAATTCAAAACAGAATACAAATATTGTTTCCACAATTACATCATGTATAATAATGAAATTACTGTTTTTTCTATTGTTGTTCACGTTTATTTTAACAGCAAAATTAACAAATACATAATGATGCCAAAGTTTTTGTAAATAAATAAATAAATAAATTTATCATCACGCCTTTTACCCATTACTGAATCTTTGCAAACAATATAGCAGTAGAAATATAAAATCAGAAACTAAACTAAATGAAAGAAAATATAAAATATTGCACCACGATTTCATCAAAATGTGAAATTATTAATAATGATATCAAAATATCTCATAAAAATAGTGTTACCAACTGTACTTTCAAGTAGCGTTCATCGCACATTTATCAACATATACATTCTTACATTTGTCCCAATCTAAAACGAAAATTGAGGATAATTTATACTTTGAGAAAAACATACTTACACATATAATGATCTTGTGGTATAATTTCTTCTTTGCTATATTTTTTTTTGGATATCTTAATTGAATATTTTCTGAAAAACTAAATAAATATATCGTTATATTTCGGTGTATTGAATAATTATTTTTCTGTAACTCTTGAAAAACTGTTTACAGGGATTTAGTAAAACGTAGATAGTAAACGACATCTTTTTAGAATGATTCGTAATATCTATCCAACATACAATATTTCAAACATAGTAACTTAATATTTAACATACTGCAATTAATAAATATATATATATAAGAAGGATTCAAGTTTATATTAATATTAAATAAATAAAAAATATATTGGGTTCTGAAACCTTTTATTTATTTAGTATTAATGCTACAATTACAAAAATAGACGATGTCCAGTACCTGACAATATATTATAAATCTTCTTCATAATATAATTATTTAGTCGTTCTACAATACTTGTTTCTTTATAAATATATTCAAAAATTAATTACTATTACATACTCTATTTATTTATTTATTTATTTTGAAGCCAAAACCATAATTTCGGTTTATTATTTGAATTCGAAATCGGCACTTGATTTCGACCTCCTGGGGGTCCATACGTCATAAAAGTGGTAGGAACGGTTTCGTCTGGTCAATGCTCGGTATCGGTTTCATTACGCAAAAATTCATAACGTGTAACTAAATAATATGTAAATAAGCACCAAAATTCAAAACAGAATACAAATATTGTTTCCACAATTACATCATGTATAATAATGAAATTACTGTTTTTTCTATTGTTGTTCACGTTTATTTTAACAGCAAAATTAACAAATACATAATGATGCCAAAGTTTTTGTAAATAAATAAATAAATAAATATATCATCACGCCTTTTACCCATTACTGAATCTTTGCAAACAATATAGCAGTAGAAATATAAAATCAGAAACTAAACTAAATGAAAGAAAATATAAAATATTGCACCACGATTTCATCAAAATGTGAAATTATTAATAATGATATCAAAATATCTCATAAAAATAGTGTTACCAACTGTACTTTGAAGTAGCGTTCATCGCACATTTATCAACATATACATTCTTACATTTGTCCCAATCTAAAACGAAAATTGGGGATAATTTATACTTTGAGAAAAACATACTTACACATATCTTGCGGTATAATTTCTTCTTTGCCATATTTCCTTTTGGATATCTTGATTTAATATTTTCTGAAAAACTAAATAAATATATTGTTATATTTCGGTGTATTGAATAATTATTTTTCTGTAACTCTTGAAAAACTGTTTACAGAGATTTAGTAAAACGTAGGTAGTAAACGACATCTTTTTAAAATGATTCGTAATACCTATCCAACATACAATATTTCAAACATAGTAACTTAATATTTAACATGCTGCAATTAATAAATATATATTTTTGTCCCGCGTGATAGCCGCACGGGTTGAGGGACTGACTGACGACTGACGCGTAAGGTCGTGGGTTCGAGTCCTGCCCGTGACGGTCACACAAAGGACATGTCGGCATATGACCTAGTAGTTGGTCCGATATATACAGGCTGTCCCATTTAACTTGATAACTTGAAATAACTCAAAAAATACGCGATGTACGAAAAATTGAGCCGAGACCAAATCTTAACAGTTTTGAAGGGGGAATCATTCTATGCTAAAATCAGGACCCCCCTGCCCCCAGTGGGTGGGAACCCCCATTTTTTATTTCAGATTCGGATTCTACAGACAAAAATACATAAGTTTTGTGTGAAACTTTTTTTCTGATTTGTGATAGGTGGCGCTGTAATCGCAAAAATTTGATTTCCGAAGATTTCGACTGTAATTTGAGTGGTTTTGAGCGTGGTCGATTATTTCTGTTCGGATTCGTTTGTATTCTCTGAACTGCCCATTGACAAAACTGTAGTCGGTTTTGAAAGTCATCGTCAGTTAATTCCTGAACACTCGCATGTGGATTATGAACTACTGCAGCTAGTACAGATATTTGATTATTTTCTCCAGTAGCAGAAACTCTACGTGTTCTTTTCTTCGGTTGTACACTTCCGTCAGTAGAGAATTGTTTAACGATTCTAACGAAAGAAGAACGCGATCGTACTCTGTCAGGAAAACGTTGAGCATACAAATTAACAGCAACGATATAGGAAAAAAAATATATTGGATTCTGAAGCCTTTTACTTATTTAGTATTAATGCTCAATTACCAAAAATAGACAATGTCCAGTACTCGACAATATATTATAAATTATATTATTGGCTACACAAATAACATACAATAACATTGAATTGATACATGACAACAGAATCACAATGCAGCAACTGTTTAAATAAACTTTGATGTTCTTAAGAATTCTTACGTTTGAAATCTTGGTTGATTGTAATTCATCACTAACTATTACGCCATTAGAGACTGCGGAATTTCCTTCGCAGAAATCGCACCTCTTCCTTATGTTAATAATTTTTTTTCTATTATTACTCATTGCATAACAAAAACATGTATGTCCTGCACACAGACAAATATCAACTTCAACCCACAGGTAGCTATAAAACTATGTTAATTTTGTCGTTTATTTGGCATACTTTTCGTTTTGTGTCAACACACACCTCTGTCTGACTGCATTTTTAATATTTATATGATTCTATGGGGTAGGTGGCTCAGTGGTATCGAATCGACCTGTGGTTCTTGAGAACCCAGGTTCGAACCCCACAGCCGACAAACAATTTTCACTAAATTAAATCTACCCTTGTAGCTCCCCCTCTAATAATATCTTTGGTGGCCGTGATTTGACGGTTCACGCGAAGAAATATATCACTTACCGAGATCTGCTACGGCGGAGTGCCACACTCAGTAATGGTTAATAGGCGTGATTATATATTATTACTCTGCCGTAACAGATCTCGGTGTGGAGTAACTAGCTCAATGGAAAGAAGTGTGAATTTGAAAGCTTCAGATCGATTCTCGTAGCTGACAACTTTTATATTAAAATTTCTTCTGTGGTATTTCCTCCACTAACATCTTTGTGTTATTAAGGAGTTGTACTTTAAATTCTGCCATTTCTTATACTTTTGTAAATACTAGATTTAGGTGGTTCAGTGGTATTGAGTCGGGCTGTGGATTTGAGAAATCAGGTTCAATACCCACAAACTATTTTCACTTCAATAATATTTTACCTGTTTCTCTTCCTCCGTTTAACATCTTTGGTGGTCGCTAACTAATTATGATCCATTTTCTAAAGAGTAGCTTTAGAAAACCAAAACTGATTCTATTTTTGATCAGATATTCGCTTAAATATTGTAATATCTACATAATTCAAATTTACTCTTTCATATTGAATATATGGGTGAAATGGTTAAGTGGTATCGAGTCAGCCTGTAGATTTGAGAATCCGGGCTCGATTTCCACAGCCGACAAACAATTTTCACCGCATTAAAACTACCCCTGTGGCTCCTCCTCCACTAATATTATTGGGGTCGTGATTTGATGGCTGATAATTGCACTTCACGTGAAGAAATATATCACTTATCTGCTACGGCAGAATGCCACATCAAGTAATGGATAAAAGGCGTGGTTATATATTTATTTTTTATATTAGAAAAGTTAATATTTGCTTTATATACAACTTCTCTTCTGTCTGTCAGTACGGTGGTGTGGATAGCGATACGGAATTCGAATCCGGAGATCCCGACTTCGAATCTCACTCAAGCTAAAAATTATATGAACTACTACATTGCGGCTCGATGAGTGCGGACTCTGTACTGTAATTGGGATTCAATTCCTGCTGTACAGAGTAACATAAATAAATAAATATTGTAACTGAATATAAAAAAATCAACTCTCGTCATTTTTGTTAAATACTTATTTTCAGTCTTATTAAACAATATACTAGTAAAAATCGAATGGAAATAGAAAATGACAAAAAAAAAACAAGCAAAGAAAGATCAAAAAAGATATGTTACATAAAATAGTATAAAAGAAAAATAGTTGGCATTTTCCTTAAATTTTCTGAAACACTGTATTTAACGTACTCTTGTTTCTTAAACACACGAAACAAAATCATTCTAAGAAGAGTGTCTCTCTTATTTATATTTTTAATTTGTGCCTGAGGCCAAACAATAATTCATCTGGAATAAATAGATCTATTTATACTGAATTTTATACATTATTCCAGTTTTATTTCCCTAAATATTGGAATAATTACTCAACTACTAAATGCCTGCTGTTTCAATAAACATGTCTGCCATTACAATATTATTCATTGTAAAGTTATTTGCATCTGCAATTATAAAATCCTGTCTGTTTGTGAAACAGTGATTTCCTGTCTACTTTACGTTTGTCAATTTTGCAATTAAGTGATGAATAATGATGTTCATAATTTGTGTTTTCGATAATATTGATAAATGATTTATTTGTTATTTTATTTCTGGGTACTTTCTGATTTTAATGTGCAACACTGATCAACAAATTAGTCCATTTTATTTTACAAATCGGACACACATGCAGTTGTGATTATAAAATATCTTCACGCATGGTTACGATGTCATGTAACTATGGTAATGTGTGTGTGTTTAATGCTCGTTTTAGGTGAAGCATTTGTAATCGAAGCACATTTATAAGTTAGTTTCTGCATCAGTGTGAAACGCGTATTAAAGTTGTTTTTATCACTTATACTTGTAATATATAATGGAAGAATTTTCTTATCATTGCGAAACACAGTTTCAAATTGTTGTTATGACTTAAACATGCGAAAATAAAACGGATGATTAGACGATACACGCCCGACAGTGATATAAATTGACGGTTTATTTTCATACATAAACTAGTTCAAATATATTTGTTTCTTTTATGAACTATTACTCATAAATATTCGATTTCTTCTACAGGTTTGGAAATACCATGGATTCTGTTATCAATACAATTATTGTGGTTATTTTTTGTCATTACAAGGATTTTTATCTTTTCTTCTTATTAAGTCTTTCTGCATTATCTCCTGCAACAACGAAGGTCAATTTTGACTAATATCTGAATTTCTTTTTGGTTTATAAAATACTATTATATGATAATAGCGTATATGCCAAAAGTTTGTTGATCGAATATATTGGTCTTATCTTTTATCATAAACAAGTCGTTGATACATTCATTCTTCAGATCGTTTTGTATTTAATTATTGTATTGTTGCGTTATATGCAACATGGGTTAATTAATTCTTTATACTTACATACGAGGTGCTACCCAAAAGTTTCCGAACTCATTTTTTTTTTAAACTGTGTTTGTTAAAAACTCAAACTAACAAAATAAGCCTCATCTACAGTTTTACACTTATCTCATTTGTTTTTCCACTATTCAAAAAACTTTTTGTAGTAATTTGTTTTCAATGGTACTTAGGACTTCCTGCGATGTATTTGTCCAACTATTTTTGTACCTCTGAGTAAATTTATAATTTCATTGCATCTTTGCTGAATAAAGTTATGGACAAGATTGATGAGTGTCTAGAAAATCTGCACTTATTGTTGAGTCACCCATCATAATTATCAGATTTAAGGGATGTCGCTGTGCTGTACCAGATAAGTCCCTTATATTTCCTGTAGAGATGTTAATGAGGACGCGACCATGGAGTGGAAATCTTCAGTTTGTTAGAAATAATAATAAATACACACAGCAGACCGATGGAATCGTCTTTATTATATCTCACGCCAAAAAATTACAACAAACAAGTATTAAATGGAATATATCGGTTGACTCGCCACACAGCCCTTCCTCAACCCAACTTCCTCTCTCTGCCGGGTTTTTCCCCACCGTCCAGCCTCCGGAAGTGTTCGTGGCTGCCGTTTTACCGCGCTGGGGTCGAGGTTAAGGCGGGGATTTTAACAAGTTGTCTTAGTGCTGGGCCTCCACACCACGTCAAGGTGATAACCGTGTGGGGGGCAATGGTGAGATCGTCCTCATCGAGGACTCTGGACACGAGCGAGTCCACTGCTTCACTGATTTTACTACATAACATATTATGGTGGTATTTTATATTACTGAGAACACGATTAGGATTATTACTGATTTGGCGATGGATATGTTTACGATACAAACACAGAATTTATATATTTTTTTACATAGCTAATATAATACATGCCACTGGAAGTAACATATAGTGTATGTGTCTATTCTAAATCATGCCCAAAGAGAACAAAAAAAAGGTTCTGAATTGAGTATCATACACACAGGTTTCAATTCAACTAGTTTATTATTATTATTATTTATTGTAAGAAGGCTGGCTTATAGGTGTTAAAATATTAACACTCGAAAACACAGGGAACATGCTTCCAGCAGTTCCTGGAGATGGATCGAAAGATTTTCAGCTCGCTGAAGGATCACCGATGGAAGGTATAGGTACTAGTACCTTGGCTTCCTGGTTTCTGCTGGTGCTAGCTGCTGAAGAGTGGTAAGCCCAACTCTGTTACCGACGACTGTCTTCTCCACGAAGTACTTTTGCATACTGCAGCCTGTGACTTATTGGCATATAGGCTTCTGCGGACGGATGATCCATTTTCACAGGTTACATAAAACTTATTTTCTTTATCAATTATAATCGTAGATGTATTTGATTTAAATAAGGGATTCTACAGGAAATGTATGCAGCAAGAGGACATATAAATGCAATTATGTATGCCTAAACTTGTATGCCCCATTCACAGGTTACACATAACTGTTCATAAGTATTGATTATTATTTGTATTCCACTTATTTCTCTTCACAGGTCTACATATTTAACATCACAAATAAGAAAGGTTTAAAATACTCCATATCTTACTGCTCTCTACAGATTCCAGTAACAAAATATGACGATACTATCGTCGAATGTTCAGCTGCTGGTAATAATGTATTCTTCTTTGAATGATGAATACTGTACTATTTTCTGCATCCTAGTGCAGCAAGTGTAATGGGTAGTCACGTTGGAGGGAATAAAACAGACTTGAACAAGTGTTTATTTAATTTTTTATATCGCCTCTCGTCCGACCGTTGAGTAGTCTCTTGAAGAGAGTGGTGTTGTGGTCAAGTTTTGGATCGTACTCGAGTTCTTAAAGATATGAGAATATATAGTAAGGCTTATCAGTTGCTACATCTAAGGGTCGCTATGATTCACCCTGGGAAAATAGTTGTTATTCATACAGAGAAATCTTGAAATTACATGAAATAATCTTATGAATACAGTACACAAGTGCTTAACGTACGAAGATGATTTATTATTCTTTCCTAGTTTATTTTAGTTTATTTTCAGCAAGACAATAACCAAGTCTATTGTAAAACGAAGTTCTAACATTGGCTAATTGCCTGTCAGTAATATTATCACATTCTTCGAATATAGCTTGTCTTAGTAAATCTAAATTTTCGTAGTGTTTAGAGTAAATTTTACTTTTAAGATGCCCCCACAAAAAAAAATCGCAAGGAGCTAGGTCCGGAGATCTTGCAGGCCAATTTATTCCACCACCACGACCAATCCACCGATTAGGAAAAACCAAATCTAAATATTACCGCACATTTATTCCATAATGAGCCGGGCACCCATCCTGCTGGAACCAAATATCCTCATCTACTGCAGCTGCCTCATCCAATGCAGGACCTATATGATTTTGCAGAAGTTCTAAATACATATCAGAATTTAAATTTCCCATAATTTCAAATGGCATAATCCTGTTCTTAAAAATTCCAACCCAAATATTAATTTTCTCAGGATATTGGGTACCTGTACACACAGTTAAATGATGATTTTCTGTGGTCCACATACGAGTATTCTGAACATTTGGTTCATTATTTAAAGTAAATGTACATTCATCTGTAAAACAAATCGACGAAATAAAGTGCTGGTCCCGATTTGCCTTTTCTTGCATAATTTCACAAAATGTACTTCTAGTTTCAAAATCAGCCAAAAGAAGTTCTTGATGTGTTTGAAATTTGTAAGATTTATATCCATGTGTTTTTAAAATTCTCAGAACTGTTGAATGATGCAAACCACATTCAGAAGCAATATGTCTTATGCTGTACCTTGAATTTTGAGATATCATAGCCAATACCAATTCTTCATTCACTTCGTTATGACGTATTCTGTTATTATTATTATTGCCTTCATTACCATCGGTCACAGCTACACTAGCTGTACTCTCAAATTTTGTAACCAGTTTTGAAATTGTTGATACACTTGGAATTGGTTTATCTTCATATTTAATTGAAAATAAATCCCGCACCCTCCTATAACTATTTCCTCCATAATAATTTTTAATAATGAAGACACGTTCTTCGTTTGAATAAACATTCATTTTATAGCTTACACAAAGATTTAATTTAAATTATAAGATTAACTTTAATAAACATCAAAAATTGACATTTAACGCATTTGTCATAAAAATAAAAGAAAAGTCATGGCTATTGCTACAAAGTAACAGAAATTTCGAAATTTATTTTTAATGTTACGGCTAAACCAAAAACTTAATAAAACATGTAAAAACAGTTTCATGGGTAACTTTTAATTCTGAACAAATCTTCCCTCTACAGTTTTTTCCGTAAAATGTACAGGAGAGCAGGAAATTGCATAAAACTAATATCCCATGTTAAATTCCTATGTTCGCACTCACCGAGCACCACCCGGTATAATGAATAATATACAGAAGAAAAACAAATGTCCTCTTTGCAATACAACAGCAACAGCTGAGTTTCGTTGCAATTGAATATGATAATATGTCTAGATTTATTCTAATTACACTATTAATGGTGTTTTGCCATTTACCTTTTTTTCTTATTTATGTATATCACAAATACTATAAAGCTCGCATATATCCAGTTACTACTTTCAAGGTCTACGCTGCGTGAAGTAGGTGAATTACATCTGCTATGATATTTGCGTCAGGATGAAGATTCTTCCGTAAGTCTTCTTGTAGGCGAAAGCCTGTGACTCTCTTCTAGAAGGGTTTACTTATGTAACACGAGCGGACTGGGTGAATAAGTTGATCTTACCGGACTGCGTCAATTGTAACACGAAAGAAATGGGCGCAGTCTTAAAGTTTTATTAAACATACTGGTATTCAAGTTTAAACTTAATTGAACACGAAACACTATAATTTAATATGAGGATGGAAACAGAATTACTATTTAAATTACATTTTTATTAATTATAATAATTAATTCACTACTCAAGTTTAAAATAAAGTAAACGCGAACACCGCGTAATGTGAAGATCTACATCTTCACGCTTTGAGTCGATGGACGAGACTGATGGTTTCCACCAAAACACTTGCTGCCCTGGGTACGATACCCACATCTGGAATCCATCCCTCTCGCATCGGGGTGGACACAGATGTGTCAAGTGTTTTGGTTATGTAGTCTGACACTCTGGCTCTGCAGATAACGCGAACATGAAATCTTGTTGGAATTCTATAATTGTCTCTTTTTATAATTTAATGCCCTATATTCGAAAACCAAAAGATCTCACACTCAGCCTTAATGGCACATGTGGTCACGAGTGTCAAATTACACGAAACCAATCTTATCTAAACGCAACATAACAACAATGAGATAGCTCATATTGTTACAGTGTGAAGTTGCGTTGCGTAATAAATGGATTGAGGATAAATCTCGTTCGGAGGTAGGGACCAGTTGTTGATACTTTCTTGTTCTTTCGACTGAAATAATTGCTAGTCTATGAAAACTAATAATCTGATACGGCTGTCGCGAAAATAGAATTCGATTGGTACACTTAAGAGAGCATTACAGTCCTATTGCGTAGCAAAAATAAAAAATAGTTGTTATTAAATTTGAAGTTATTGTAACACGAGCAAGAGCTGAGCGAATAAGTTAATCAAATATCCTTAATTTAATCTTTCTATTCAATATTTTCACTTCAAATGCTATATTTGCAGTTGAAACAATACAAGTCTACCAATTGGTAGGGCATTACAGCATATACATACAAAACACCGTGCTTAAGCACAACAGAAATAAGACACAGGCATGAATCACAGAATAAAGCTAAGACACAGGTTTACAACAAGAGTTACAAACAACAAGAAATAAACAATACAAAATAAGACACACATGGTACATAAAACTACTGAACAAAACAAAGAGCTTATAGTCTATGCTATAGCGATCTACCAGTGGGCGCAGCCACTCCAGCACATTGTTCAGAATCACTTCAGTCACCCGAAGGACGTCATACTATGTACTGCCCGAGCCAACACTTCACGACAGGGGCACTGGGTTCGTAGTGGGTCCCTTCCCCTAGCAGAACAGGGGGTTCACCCGACTCCTTGCCTGGTGAGCACGGCCGGTGTTCTGGCCGTCATCTGATTAAACCTCGTCCAGTTGGCTACCTTGAAGAACTCGGGTGGTTAGAGTTCGGAGGGTTGAGTCTCTCAGGCCAAGTTCGGTGAGGTCCGTGTGGGAGTTCTCACTCCACACGCCTCGCCAGGAGATCGTGCAGGTGGTCGTGGCGACGTTCTCCTTGGGGACTTCGAGGCGGGCGGCTACCCCCGCGATGACATCCTCGTCTTTCGCATAGTAGTTCCGCTTGCGGCTATGCGCAGCCGAGAGTGGGGCTGTAGCCGTGACGACTTGGGCGTCGATCACCACCGCCTTGTTGTCCTTCCTCGCGATTAGGTCGGGCTTCCTTAAGCCATTCTTCGTCCGCAGGTGCGGCTCCTCCTGCACGGCCTATCCCTCCTGCTTCATGGCCTCAGCCACCGCACCTGCGACAGCGTTGTGACGGAGGGTCCTTCCCCCGTGCGTGCGCCAACAACGCTGTATGATGTGTGCAACGGCACATGATCGGCCTGGTGCGTCTCTGTTCAATCGCGTGAGCATGCTGCGAGACCCAGCTCGACGATAGGGAGCTCTTGGCACACTCCCTCAGCTCCTTACCGTCGACTGCCGCGTGTAGTCGAGAAGTTGAACTCCCTTGGATTGGCGGTCGAAGAGCTCACTCCAGAATGGGGTGAGCTCCTCAAGCCTGTGTCGTAGCTGGAGCCGTGTCCCACTCATGACCTCGTGGGTGGCTCGGCGTTGGTTCTTCTTCCAGAGCTCCTGGATCCTCGCGTAGTCCCGGCGTCGTCGCCGACGGCGAGAGTCCTTCGGGGGGGGGGGGGGGGGGCTCGCGTGACGTCTGGGGCTGGTCTCGTAGCCTTCGCTGGAGGCGGTGTTAAGGCCGACTGGAGCCAGGCCAGGATGCCTGGACCGACTTCCTGGCCTAGCAGGGCTGCCTCGGCGACCGTCATTAGCTGCTGCACGCGGTGTCGCTTCTCGCCCGACTCGCGGAGAAAGTCCACAATCTTGCGGACGGGGATCCGCGCCGGTTACTGCTTCATTTCTTTAATCTTGAGCCTGCGTAAACTGGATGCATATAGTTTGGGGCTGCAAACCCCTCCCCTGCGTGCCCTCCGCATTCTTGCCAGCGGCGGTCGGAGAAGATGATATGTCTCACAGCGTCGGCAGCGATCCGCACAACATTAGTGGTTTAAGTGTTTAAGATGCGGCAACGTAGTTGTGCATTTGACCTGTCAAATATTTTTCGGTCAATTGACCAAGAAACATTTAATAAAAATCACAATTAAAATTGTAATTTTACAATTAAAATTGTAATTTTACAATTAAAATTGTAATTTATTTATATAGTACTGTTTACTACATCCAATATTACTGAAAATGAAAAACCAACAACAACTAATAAACAAAACCACATTAAATTCAAAATAAAGGGGAAAATAAAGTAAAAGACGTAATGAAATGAAATAATATGTATATTATAGGAAGGTTAATTGTAAGAAGGACAAACTGAATTTATAATGTTTAATATTATATTATATGTGCGATCGATTTCGAGACTATGCTCATCTTCGGGCAAACAGCTGAAAAATACATTGATAGATAATTCGAATATAATGTACAAAATAATTAATTAGTTACACGTATAAATAAATAAATGATCTTTATAAATACATAAATAAATAAGTTAATTTATAATTTGTCTAGTTAAAAAACTCAGCCTTAATGACACATATGATTACGAGTGTCAAATTACACGAAACCAATCTTATCTATACGCAACATAACAATGAGATAGCTCATATTGTTACATTATTAACAACAACAAAAGTCTTAAAGTTTGAGTCAGTGCAACTTTGATTATACTGTTGTTTGTAACCTGGTATTAGGAACTCAGCAGACATCATCACAGACGACGACAGTGTTATCGTTGTTATTGTCTGCAAGCGTCTGACCCGTTCACAATCACCACATCTCCACATCCCGTACGCGTGGGAACGTTTCCAGTTGTTATCTCCTCGTGATTTCGGTATGCACTTGTTGTTAGTGAATGAGCCACTAGTCGTCACACCTGGCTAATGATGTTTTAATTTGCTAGGGAACTTGTGAAAACGCACCGCTATTAACTCACGCATATATAAATACGCAAACGATGTTAAATAATGAGGTAGGTGGCTCAGTGGTATCGAGTCGGCCTGTGGATCTTGAGAACCCTGGTTCGATCCACACAGCCAACAAACAATTTTCACCAATTTAAATCTACCCCTGTGGCTCCTCCACCACTAATATCTTTGGAGGCCGTGACTTGACGGTTGGTAACCGCACTTCACGCGAAAAAATATATCACTTATCGAGATCTGCTTAGGCAGAGTGCCACACTCAGTAATGAGCGAAAGGCGTGATGACATATTTATTTATTTATTTATTAACTGCGTAAATATGCAGAGAGTAGAAATAGTGGGTGTGTCCATATATTGTTTTGTGTGAAAACGTCATTGGAAAATTTTGTTGTAAATTAAAAAACGTTTTGAAATGTTTCAAAATTACACTATTATCAAAATACTTAAAATTTGTAGAGAACTTGTTTTTATATTTCACTATGATGATGGCTAATTTGCTGCTCGAGTAATCGACATAGCATTTATGCTAACTGAGTGAAAAAAAAACTATTTTAAATTTTACTTACCTATTTTGTTTATTTTCACCAATTTAAATGTACCCCTGTGGCTCCCCCTCCACTAATATCTTTGGGGGCCGTGATTTGACGGCTGGTAACCGCACTTCACGCGAAAAAATATATCACTTACCGAGATCTGCTTAGGCAGAGTGCCACACCCAGTAATGGGTAAAAGGCGTGATGATATATTTATTTATTTATTTTATATTTTGTTTATTTGATTGTTAGCGATAACTTTTCAATTCTGGTATTTTTTAGATAAAAATTGCGTTTCTCCAAATTTTAGTGAAAATATTATAAATAATAGATAACCATACATGTATTTTCTGGAAGTATTGATTTCAAAACATTCACCATTTCTTCTTCAGCATCTCTTGCTCGCTCCCTGTTTCTGTTGTATTCCAGATTCATTGAACAAACATGGTTTACTTCTTTATTTTTGAATGTGTGATTTCAAATATTATATATGTCCGTCAGTACGGTGGTGTGGATAGCAATATGGAATTCGAAACCGGAGATCCCGAGTTCGAATTTCACTCAAGTTAAAAATTATATGAACTACCACACTGCGGGCGGCTCTGTGAGTGCGGACCCTGTACTTTAATTAGGATTAAGTTCCTGTTGTACAGAGTAACATAAATAAATAAATAAATAAATATTATGGGAGTGAGGCGCCTTGAGACACCTGATGGGGTGGTCTTGTGCGTGGTACAAAGTTCAAACTTACCATTTAAATAAAATTCTATAAGAACTGAAATAACATTTTTAGTTCACTTCACTAAATATAGGAAAAGAAGGAGGCTTATTTTTAAACTGTTTTTTTTTTATCGAATAAATATTCGTATTAGAGCTAATATTATTAAGTTGTGTGATTATTAAAGGTAATCATACCTGTAGTTATTGACTAAAGTTAATTTTTCTGTCATAATATAAATTAACTTTAGTCAATATTCGTATTCTTGATAAATGTTATGAATTGTAATCAGAAGCAGACAAGCTGCAATTAACACAATTTCCACATTGCATATGTGATACCAACCACGTAGTTTTACATCAACAAACATTTGCAACACAAACAACTAATCAGAATGAATCATCGCACAAACAGCAGACAGTCGAAGGTTTCTCGCTTGACGATGCATTGCAGTCTCTCGTTCACGTCCACGCTTACTATGATTATGTAATCGCTTTAAATTCTCCTTCACAAACAAAACAATAACAGGACATTATCTCTTTTAAGAAAACCTGCTGAATACTGTTTATGAATGTTTGACCTTGTAAATAGTACCATATTTCAAAAAAGGATGTTTGTTCATATTTTCATCGTAGGCGATACATTTTAATATTTCTTCCTACTAAATATTATGTAACTTTTTTTTGTTTTGTGAATAAGAATTATGAATAGATGATTCATAATAATTATGGTTAGTTAATAACAACACAACAATTAGATGTAGTTTGCGGTTTAATTATAATGTGGAAATAATAATTAAAAGTGTTGAATTTTTTATTCGTAATATGCGTTGAGTTTATTTATAATAATTGTTAAATATTAATGTACTGTATAAATGATATAGCGACTAACTACATACAATCAAGAAAGTAACATTAGATTCATGGTCATATTTATTTTTATATAAATGAATAAAATAATTCCTTGCAAGTCTTGTATGGGCAGTCATATCCACAGAAATTAAATTGTGAACTTTGTTTAAATCAGGGTTCGAAGATATATATCGATCGATATATATCATGATATTTATTTTGATATATATCGTCATATTTTTGCAATGATATATATCCATTATATAAAAATATCAAATAGTTTTTGAGATATAGTCTCCGGAGAAGTGAAATTTTTCGAATTTTTCAGTTTTTCTACTTTTCCGAGGCTATATCTCAAAAACTAAATGTGACATGAAAACGCGCTCAACGGCATTAATTTTCTCGTGCTTCAGTTAACTTATAAACATAGTTTCAGCGATTTTTATTTTTTTTCAATTTTTCGCCAAAAAAATCGCAAAAAGCGGTTTTTTAACATTTTCTCGAAAACCAGAAGTCATATGCATTTGAAGATTGCACCACTGGATTCAGTGGGTCAAAATACATATGTATGTAAATTTTCGTTTTAATAATCCTACGATTAAGGATTTTTGGTAAAATGAATTAAAATCTGAAAAAACCAAAGGGGTACCCCTTAGGAAATAATTAAAAATATTAAATTGCATAAAATTGTATGAAAATTTGCTTATAAGTCAATTCGGACACTGGGAATTCAACGCCGTTGAGCGCATTTCCATATCTTGTTTAGTTTTTGAGATATAGCCTCCGGAAAAGTGAAATTTTTCGAATTTTTCAGTTTTTCTAAATGTGTACAAAAACTAAAATTAAAAAATAAATATCCAAAAAGTGATATTTATCTGATATATATCCTATATATCAGATATTTTGATATTTATTATAAATATCATGATATTTACGAACCCTGGTTTAAATAAACAAAATCAAGGCGAAAATATACAGTTTATAAGTTATTATATAAATAATATAATTATTTGAAGAGTTTTGAAATAAATTTTATCAGTAATAAAATAAATAAAATGAAATGTGTTTCATTGATTTTCATGCAGAATTTAATTCTCTACACCTTTTGTTTGAAACATTTTCTTATGAAGTTATTAGGAAAACAATGATATTAATTATGAGACACTATGGCTGGTAGCACAAGCTTTGTTTTTGGGTGTTTTAAGAGCACGGTTTTAACATGTTAGAGATAGCTAAAACATCCAAAAACACTGCTCTTAAAACAGCCAAAAACAGAGCTTGTGCTACCAGTCTATGTATTTAGTTTATTAGTCTAGATTGAATTTACGATTAAATATGCACTGGTCATCTTAAATAAATAAAATAAATAAAATTGAAGTTAAAAAACTGCTTATTCATAACAGCATAACAGTAAATTTTAAAGTAGTGTATACATTTTGCTCTAATTAATTTTTAATGCGTTACCTAAAAAGGAAAGTACATAAATCGCTAAACAACAGTATCAATTTTTTACCATACGCATTTTTTTTTCTTAATTTTTTATTGTACTACAAAAAAAATAAATTTCAATAGTCATCAAGAAAAAAATGTTGGGCGTCACTGGATCCATATTTCGCCCCAGCAATTAACATTCCATATATGTGGCGTTTTCACCATTCGCTCTTATCAAAGACATACGTGTCAGGGACAAATACCTGCCGGAACATCATTGTGAAGACCTTCATGACGTATGTCGGAGATAAGGCTGTATTGTAGTGGTTATAATACGTCTGTTGAATTATAATCGGAAAGTGATTTTAATGTAAAAACACCGGAATGTTTCCTATAAATGTATGCATTCTTTGTGGAAATAAGTTTTGATAAGTTGGAGAAAGATGTAAAATATCAATTTGTTTTGTGGTTTTTCATGTTTTTTGTGCAATTAAATGTAAATAAAATTAACTGAAACTTGAACATTTCTTTTATTAGCTACAAAACAGATTTTTTATTAGGTTATTTTGATATATACTCGTTTTTTATTGTTTTTGTTCATTTTTTTAATTAACAGAATTGAAGCTATCATTAGCGTACTCAGTATTTTAACAAGGGGGTATTTTAATATAATAAAGTGAAAAATAAAACAAGTTTTTGACTGTAAAATTCGTCTTAACTGCAATTGTTTTATTATAATATATTCTGTAAAACATAAAAACAAATATTACATACTTTACATTGTCTTGAAAACAAAATAATAATTAAATCAATTAATCTTCCTCTGTATTCTTAATAGCTTAATAATTCTTTTAATAGCACCAATCAACAAATTTCATTCATTATTAATTTCCTGTTAATTACAAAATATATCAATCACGACTTAATGAAACATAAATCAAAACCAACATAGCATACTTGTCCAATTGAAAAAGGATAAAAAGCACTATCTATCCTTCGTAACCAATCAAATATTTCAAACATATGGCAACACTGTAATATGTTGACACATCGACGTGGAATAGGTTAGGTATGCAAGAACTTCAGAAGTAGTTGTTGAAAGTGAAGTGAAATACGTTGTATATGATGTCATGTAAGGTTGAGAAGTAATTGATAATAACTAGCGCGATCTGCATGTGAATAAGTCAACTTTATGTACTACGTGTTTGTTTTATTCGTGATATGTTTATAAAATAGGTTATAAAACTGTTAACGATAAACTAAACGATTGGTTAAAAGAATATGGTTGAGTGACTTCTATAGAAATATTGTGAAATAAATTAAGTTTCATTTAAGATTTGATACCTATAGTATGGACGCCGAACAGATAGAGTAATTATATATTTAATAAAAACTAGTATTTTTAATATATACAATAATAATAACAACATAAAATGAGTAAATTGTAACATTTACCTACAGAAAACACTGTAAATTATATATATTTGACAGTAGAAAGATATCAATATTTAGTACCAAATTTTATCGCTAGGGTGTCACAATAATGCAATGTGTCAACCGCGAATTTAAAACGAACTCAACCATATTTTAATAATAAGATAGCGCCACAAATATATATGTATAAAAAAGATCAAGTAAATATTGTTTCCAAGAACAGTTTAAACTTGTTAATTATAAAAAAATTGTATCAACTTGAACATGAACGTCAGAAAAAAGTAAGATGATCTTTCTAATTACAGTTGCTATCATTTCAATTTGCTCCAATTTCCTTCATGCAATCATATTCTCAACCTCATCATCAAATTTCAATTATTTTTAATTACAAATGTCATGCAACTACTAATGTTACGAGTAGATCAAAAATCTCTCCACAAAAATAACAAACGGTATGTGTGCTTGACGTTTGGAATTCTTCGCCATTTTGATTCGGTATTTGTTTGTTTACTTGTCCTTGGAAACGACCGAGACTTGCGGCTAACAATCAAATTGGCATAGGTCAATGTTATAGCTCGGCTGAGTGGCCAGCAAGCAGGTATGTTTTGAATGTTGTTGTGCAGAACAGTGCAGAAAATATCTCGCGTCAACTTACAAGGACGGAGTTGTAATTTAATCTTGAACGTATACGAAGTGGGGAAATGTAAACTGTAACAGTGGTATTATTGTTGAACTCATTAATATGGTACCTTTCTATTTCTGTTGCATTGTTACAATTTCTTGCATTCTAGTTTCATTTATTATAGTGATTTAATATATAGATATTATTTATGCTAATTGTTTTACAAACGTACATATGAACAAACTAAATAATTTAAATAACAACAAAGACAAAATTAATTGTTATCCATTAAATTGCTATTGCGTAGCTTTTCCTTTTTTTCGGTAGATGGCATTACTGGTTCGAAAGAACTTCTCATGTCATCTTACCTGTTGTTAGAGATCTTATTCTCTGCTGACACAGTTCTTCGTCACCAGCTTCTTCACGTGAACTTTGTTCTAGGTGAAGAAGTGAGTTATACCATACTGATGAGCTCTAATAAGAGCGAAACGCGTCTATGGTTACTACTGTGCTGGCCAGCCTCTGACGATGCTCTCATAAGGTGACTTGGAGGCTGAATTTTGTGAGACTTTGCCAAGTGTTTATTTAATATTTTTTATTAAATAATTTATATTTAGCTTTCTTCAAAATATTAATTTATAATTATGCTAATTGTTTTCAACAATAAAATATAATATATTTCGTAAACAAATTATCAACTAATTATATATTAAATAACTTTAGTTTAATTTAATTAAATAATTCTATACTGACAGATTCATAACACTGATTATCTGTTAATACCATTTTTAGTTCCTTTTCTAATGTACAAAAATATCTGCTATAGTATTTTCAGAAGATCTTGACAATGATGTCATTAAGAAGGATTTTTCTTATCTCAAACATTCCTAAATTGTTTAATATTTAATTGGGGTGGAGTGCGCTTAATGGCAACACGTCAGACTATTAATTTGAGAACCAGAATTAAATTCCCAAAGCTAACAAACTAATTTTCACCACACTAAAATTACTCCTGTGGTTCTTCCACCACTAACATCCATTTTTAGAGGGCGTGATTTGACACCCGGTAACCGCAATTCACTCGAATAAATATATTACTTATTGAGATCTGCTACGAAAGAGTATCACATCCAGTAATGGATAAAAAATGTAATGGTATATTAATGTTTCAAATAAAATTCCAATTTTTTATATAAAATATATATTTAAAAAAAATAATTTAACAGCTTTGAACTGTGGAAGATATAAAAATCATCTTTGGGGGGCTGTGATTAAATAGCTGGTAACCGCGCAATTGTTAAATGCTTCTGAAAATTCTATGATACTTATAAGTTGACGTTTGAAATTTTTGTGAATTAATTAGTTCAATTGGGAATAAAAATGAAATTAACTAATCAAAATCCTGTTTATGAATCTGTCTGATAATGAATAATTTGAACACTTCTTAATACGTTTGTATTAATTTTTGTTTCTTTCCAGAAAAACATCTTGTGTTGGAGACAGATCCAGAGCAGGGCGACAAATATGCGTTCGACAACCCATGCTTCAAAGGTAACGTTCTAAACTTATCTCACAGACTGTACTACAAATTCTTAAAACATAACCGTCTCAAGTGATATTTTTTAGAAGCCTCTTCAAATATTCTAAGACATTATCTACTGAGTTGTATTTCTTAATAGCCTAATTTACTACTTAATTTATCATCTATAGAAAATTCAAAAGATCTTGATGTTTTACGGCTCCCATATTTCATATTATTTTACTGAGAATTCACCACACGTCACTGTCAACCAATAGGATCACGAATTTGTTTGAAAATGAACCAATGAAATGTACATTTCGTCGGAAATTCATCACTAGTGAAATTTCATCGGAAATACCCAGGGTTCGTAAATATCATGATATTTATAATAAATATCAAAATATCTGATATATATGATATATATCAGATAAATATCACTTTTTGGATATTTAATTTTAGTTTTTGTACACATTTAGAAAAACGGAAAAATTTCACCTTTCCGGAGGCTATATCTCAAAAACTAAACAAGATATGGAAATGCGCTCAACGGCGTTGAATTCCCAGTGTCCGAATTGACTTATAAGCAAATTTTCATACAATTTTAAGCAATTTAATATTTTTAATTATTTCCTAAGGGGTACCCCTTTGGTTTTTTCAATTTTCCCAAAAATCCTTAATCGTAGGATTATTAAAACGAAAATTTACATACATATGTATTTTGACCCACTGAATCCAGTGGTGCAATCTACAAATGCATATGACTTCTGGTTTTCGAGAAAATGTTAAAAAACCGCTTTTTGCGATTTTTTTGGCGGAAAATTGAAAAAAAATAAAAATCGCTGAAACTATGTTTATAAGTTAACTGAAGCACGAGAAAATTAATGCCGTTGAGCGCGTTTTCATATCACATTTAGTTTTCGGAAAAGTAGAAAAACTGAAAAATACGAAAAATTTCACTTTTCCGGAGGCTATATCTCAAAAACTAAACAAGATATGGAAATGCGCTCAACGGCGTTGAATTCCCCGTGTCCGAATTGACTTGTAAGCAAATTTTCATTCAATTTTATGCAATTTAATATTTTTAATTATTTCCTAAGGGGTACCCCTTTGGTTTTTTCAGATTTTAATTCAATTTTTCCAAAAATCCTTAATCGTAGGATTATTAAAACGAAAATTTACATACATATGTATTTTGACCCACTGAATCCAGTGGTGCAATCTACAAATGCATATGACTTCTGGTTTTCGAGAAAATGTTAAAAAACCGCTTTTTGCGATTTTTTTGGCGGAAAATTGAAAAAAAATAAAAATCGCTGAAACTATGTTTATAAGTTAACTGAAGCACGAGAAAATTAATGCCGTTGAGCGCGTTTTCATATCACATTTAGTTTTCGAGATATAGCCTCGTAAAAGTAGAAAAACTGAAAAATTCGAAAAATTTCACTTTTCCGGAGGCTATATCTCAAAAACTAAACAAGATATGGAAATGCGCTCAACGGCGTTAAATTCCCCGTGTCCGAATTGACTTATTAGCAAATTTGAGGCTATATCTCAAAAACTATTTGATATTTTTATATAATGGATATATATCATTGCAAAAATATGACGATATATATCAAAATAAATATCATGATATATATCGATCGATATATATATCTTCGAACCCTGGAAATACCACTGTTATTAATATCCTTGGTTACGAATAAAATAAATGATATTTTCAATATTTTCATAAACGTCAATTCTACATTTGTTCAGTGTACATTTAATATTCAAAATTTTCATCACTGTAATACCTAATTAATAATGTGCAAATAAATACCTAACTATTCTTGTTAATTAACTCTTGTTTGGTAAATTCTCAAGCCGAATACAACTCTTAGTATGAAAATTGACAGATCATATTTTGACATAAATATACATTCGTTGTTACGGAAATAGGAAACACAACTCGTGCTTCGCACTCGTTATGTTTCCATTTCCATAACTACTCATAATTTATGTCAAAATATTTTCAGCAATTTTCATACTACTTGTTTGACAGATAAAACGTCCAACGTTGTCGTTTTGACAGATAAAACGCCGAGCATTTATTTATTTTTTGTTCAATTCCATGGCTGTCTGTATCTTCAACACAACTTTCGACATTTTAATATTTAATTGCTGTCGTTACAAAGCATGTAATAGAAATTATGTTTATTGATTTAGATGCAGAAATTTATGCCCTAAAACTTTTATTTGAAACTTTTTTGCATAAAATAATTAGGGAAGCCAATAATTGAACATTTGTAAAATAGCATTGAAAACGCTATGGTGCGCAATTCGATTCACCACCCTGTATATGAAAATTGCTTCAAATAAAAAATTGGTAGAAAAATTCATTCTTGATGTCTTTTATTTCAAGTATTTATCTCTAAAATAATTTAAAAATCATTGATAGCGATAACTTCATATCAGTGAGTGTAGTGATTCTTTTAGTTTCGCGAAAATTTGTTCAACAAATAAAATGGCATTGTATAAAAAAAAAATTCTTGTACGTTCCTAGGACTGAACATCTACTTACTTTAACTCGTAAAATTATGGGGTAGATGGCTCAGTGTTATCAAGTCGGCCTGTGGATCTTGAGAACCCTGGTTTGATCCCCACAGCCGACAAACAATTTTCACCAATTTAAATCTACCCCTCCACTAATATATTTGGGAGCCGTGATTTGACGGTTGATAACTTCATGCGAAAAAAAAACACGTACTGAGATCTGCTTAGGTAGAGTGCCACACCTAGTAATGAGTAAAAGGCGTGATGATATATTTATTTGTGTAAAATTAGTATCTCATAATGCACTATTGTTTTCGGATATCTTAAGGATGAAAAGCATAATTTTCTTCTCTCAATTGATGGAAGAAAATTTTACTTTCTGATTGGGTTTTGAAAAAAAAAATAGGGTATTTTTACTTCCTTGTACGAAGTAAAGGAAGTATTGTAATCGCGAAAATTTTCGGTTCTCAGATTTCAACGGAAATAGGTGTTTTGGCCCTCCCTGAATCCATTTTGACTAATTTCGTCATGCCGTCTGTACGTACGTATGTACGTACGTACGTACGTACGTAAGTATCTCGCATAACTCAAAAACGGTAAGCCGTAGAAAATTGAAACTTTATATTTAGGACTGTTATAACATCTAGTTGTGCACCTCCCTTTTTGGTCATTATACAACTACCGGAAGTGGTACTTTACTTGAAGCCTATAATAGATTTTCATGAAAAACTATATTCAAATATAATTTAAAACTTTCCAAATTTGGTATATAAGACTACTATATCAATAGAAATAACATAATAGATTTTGGTTAAAATAGACTAACCGGAAGTGGCACATTACATAAAGCTGCTAACAGTTTTCCTTGAAAAAAATGATATTATTTTAATTTTAGAAATAAATGCTGCAAATAAAAGTTTTAGATAATTAAATTCTGCGTCTAGCACATTAAGAATTTTTAAATTAGCTTTTTCCATAAACGAGATATCTAAATTTAATTATTATATATTATTTGATTTTTTTTAAATTAAGTTTGCTATGGATTAGAACAAAAAATAAAAGATTTAATGTCAAATATGTGCAATTAAAAAAATATCTATAGTTTAATACGTGTACAAGGAAGTCATGTGGTGTCCACATCAGATATTTTTATTTACAGACTATTATCAGCAAAACAAAAAAATATAAACATTTGGTGTGTCATATTATTTATATTATAAAAATATTTGCATGAAATAGTTTAATGTGAAAATATCGTGCTCCTGTTTTTTATCGACATATTAACCGCAATACGTCTAAGTTAGAAGGGTGGCACGTCATGATACGCAAAAATTCCATATTAATTTTTATGATTTGAGAACTCTGGTTCGATTCCCACAGTCGGCAAACAATTTTCACCAATTTAAAAAATCTACCCCTGTGGCTCCTCCACCACTAATATCTTTGAAGGCTGTGATTTGACGGCTGGTAACCGCACTTCACGCGAAAAAATATATCACTTACCGAGATCTGTTTAGGCAGAGTGCCAGTGATGGGTAAAAGGCGTGATGATATATTTATTTATTAATATCAAAAGTTTGAGCCGTTGGCACTTGGTGAAACATTATGAATAAGAATAAAGAACGTAGACAATTGATGTAGATTCACAAAATTATTTATTAACAAGTTAACTGTACTATATAAACTGTGTGTAACTTGTATTTTAATCAGTCAACGTTCTGAAGATGGCCTAATAAGCCGAAATCAACAACTTGTTAATAAATAATTTTGTGAAACTACATCAAGTGTCTACGTTCTTTATTCTTATTTATTTATTTATTATTTAGGTCAAATATTGATTTAAATGAGCGTTATTCTACTTGTTCATCTCTGAACAATTAAAATGGCAACGCATTTTTTTATACATTTTATGAATAATATTTACATAATGTAAGATTTTATCACGATATGTATAGACAGCACACATATAAGCAGTTTGTTTTATAACATAACGGATATAATTTTTTGCAAAAATATTTCTTCGTGTTTTGCATAATCAGCATATTTAGTTTGTTTGCTCATGTACACCTTGTACACTTGTAAATACTCGTATATTTCACTTGTGTCGTAAATAAGATAACATATTTTACTTTAAAAGAGAATGTTTCGTATCTCGTACGTATTTTTATTGTATACAAAAACTCAGTCATTTAATAAATTGTGAAATTATGTAATTAACTAATGCTGTTTATATGTTTTGTACATGTTTGTGTGTGTGTTTTCATTCGTCTGGCGCCAAGTCTTAGAAAAGGTTTTTTAATAAAGACAATTTAAAGATGTATTGCAGCATGAATCCATTACAAGTACTTAAATTAAAATCAAATACATGTTAATATGAGTAGGTATTTATTAACCTTTTAATTTTAGTATTAGTAAACTATTATTTTTATATTTTTGTATTGAATTCTCGTTCGATACGGAATTTATTTTATTACTTCATTTACAATTATTCATTTTTGTCATTATTTGTTTATATTTGTTCAAAATTTAATTCGCTCTAAGGTTTCACTTATCAATTTTATAACAAAAGTGTAAATATACAGGATGTTCAGAATTAAAAACTACATCCAACGAGCCCTTCTTCTGATGGCACTACAGCCCAAATCGGGCCTGGGCCTACCGGGCACACCGAGCCGCAGTTTTTACACTGCCGGTCTTCGTAGTCGCATGCTACATTATTTAAGGCGTATAAGTGACTAGCTTATAGCGCCCGAGTGTGATAAATACATTTAACTGTATTTTATATTTTACGACAAATCACACATTGTCGGCAGGCGGATTCGAACTGACGAACCTTGGTTCGGGTGACGTCGCAGTATGTTAAGAGATGTGCCTTAACACGCTCGGCCACCGCGCCTTATTTATTGATATAAAAAGTTCTGTTCACGTAATACCCTTAATTTTTTTTTGTCTGTGAAATTTATTTTATTTCTCATGGAAATCTGTAAACAGCTGGAAGTAATTTTAATTTACGTCTGTTTAGAGAACGTTTTATATCAATAAATAAAAGATCGTTTGGTGCAGTTTTAAAAAAGTATGAACAGCTTTTGTTTTCACTTTTATTAAAAAAAAGACTAGAACTTAGAGCGAAATTTAAATTTAAAAAAATAATCATTTTTGAAGCATTACATCAATATTTGCAAATCAATTTTCATTTGTTCAGAAATCTAATATTTTGATATTTTTATAATCTTTAATTTCAACAATATGTTGCGCTCAAATCTCACTGACTTCTAGTCGAATATCATGAAAATACTATTTTGTCTGAGTGGTTCTGATTCCACTATAAGCTGTCAGACACCTATACTGTAATTGGGATTCAGTTCCTATTGTACAAAGTTATATACAAATAAATTAAATATCAGGATTATTAGCTAGCCTGCCATATATTAAAAATGAAATTGCTAGTAATATAAATACGGTACTCGTTTGTGCTTTGTTAGTACCGTACTCATACCAAATTCCTTTTACGAACTGAAGTAGCCAAATCGAGTCCAGTACAAGAATGTCGGTTTCCAGAAAACAACTTATCGTTAGCCGTAAAACTAAAACTAGTTTCACTGCATTGTCATGTGATCCAGCAACAGCACACACAGTCTACCGTTTCGTTAAATGTTCGTTAGTTGTATTCCATAGCACGCTCTGTAATTTCAATCTCCTGGCATAACAAACCACATGTGCATGCATGCACACACATTTCCTGTGCGCTTGCGCAGTGAACGATGTCTGACTATCCTGTCTGTCTGTCAGCTGGCTTGACCCACTGACCAAATGACACGCAAAGATAGCAGGAAGACAAGTGGAAGTTGACACTGACCTTAACATGTTATGGTTTCCGGGATGGACATAAAAGTTATCTTCATGTATTTAACTGTTTTTTTAATTTTCTTTGTATTCCAATTCATAGTATAGTTTTGTATTGATTTATATATACATTTTAATTTGTATTTTCGTTGTTTCCAGATGCTGGAGGTGTTGGAGGACTCACTCCGATTGGAAAGGCACTGGATAAGAGCGGCACTAAACTTTTGGATACTGGAAAGAAATGGAGTCAATGGTCGCCCCTTGGGGCCTTTGTGTCTACCAAGAACGAAAAGAAACGGACGGTGGATGACACACATATAGATGTAAGTTTTTTTTTTAATTTATTGACTTCAATTTACAATCAAAAATACAACTGTTTCGGAGTAGTTTGGTTTCAATTATAAGATGAGAAGTAGGAAAAAACAACAACAAAAACAAATGATGATAATGCAATTTTTCTGACACCTCTTCAGAAATCTTTAGTGTTGATATACTATGCATCATTCTGATCTATAACCACATTTCGTATTCACTTCCCATTCACTAGCTAGCTGGACATCAATAAACAAATTTAATTAAAATTTTACCAGTATTTTCTTTAACAACGACTTGTTAACTGAGAATAACAACTATTATTCTAAGAGCCTCAGATTCAAATACCGAATGTTTTTGTAAATAATGATGAATCTAACATAAAAAACATTTAAGCAATTAATTATCATTTATTAATATGAAAAATATACTTTATTAAAATGTTGTGTATGGTTCTGAACATATTTTTTCGATTATGTAATAATAATAATCCATGTATGTTTTAGACTGGCGAAACCAAAATAGTTTCCTTACGAAGCCATGATTTTACCGGCCTCGGCTTCAACATCTGCGGCAACATGAGAGACGGTATCTATATAAAGGACGTATTACACCGTGGACCAGCTTCAGAATCAGGAAAACTAAATCCTGGCGATCGAATCAACAGCGTGCGAATCAGTTTCGAACACATGGTGTATGAAGATGCGTTGACCATCTTGAGCTATGCCTCGCCGTACGAAGTGGAGATCGAAGCGAAGAGCAGCGCGCGAGGACTTCATCAGGGCCCTCCGGGAAGTGGTGGACAGGGAGCTGAGCCCAAGCATCCTTTGTTCCGAAGCTCGTCCAGCTCTGATCTTGTCAAAGTAAATGATCTTCACTAAAAATAAAATTACAACTCTTAATTAATTTCGATTTTATTTCTTAGATTGGTAAATCGGCGCGCAAGGGTTTGTTCCTCCAAAACGAGATAGATTCATCACCAGCTACCGATTATTCAACAGTACAAGTCTCCAGCAACAACACTACATTGGAACGCGGCCGAGTATCACCTCGCTCAGATGTCAACTCTCTCACCAAACCTGAACGAGCGAAAAAATCTCAGCCAGCTAAAAATCTCTCACCTGAGCAACTTAAATCGCAGCTAGAGCAAAATTTAGCTCAAAAAATATCACAACCACCTGACATCCATGCTAGACATTCCAACAAAATCGAAGAGGAGAAACAAACAAGTGAAGTTGACAACAGAAACAAATTCCAGAAATTTGGAGTCCGAGTTTTACCAATGGAAATTAAATCTGAAAATGTACAACAAAGAAGTCCAAAATCATCGGAATTGTCACAAAACGACAATAATATAAATCAAGAAAGGCAGCTTGAACATTCGAATTCTGTTCCTGAAGGCAGAGATGAAGTTGATAAAAATAAGATTATGAATGGTAAGATTGATGAGGCGCCACCTGTCAAACGAAGGGAGAAAAACAAAAATGTCGACCTACAACGAGAAATTCCAGTTGAGCCACCAAAAGAAGTAGATAATTTCATGCGTCAGAACAGTTTAAACGGTTCTGGAATCAAACGAGACAAAGCAGGAATTCCGCAAGAAATTCCTGATCACATGTTACAAGCAGCAGTAGCAGCACGTAAAAATCGTAAAAGCACCGAAATAATTGACAAAGTAAATATAGAAACAGAAGAAAATGAAACTGCAAAAACACCGAAAAAACAAAAAGGTAAAGCTCCGGCTCCACCGCCCGGTCAAACAACAAAACAAGAAACAAAATCTGATTCAGAAAAAGATTATAATCCCAAAACATCAAATCGATTAAATTTTACAGATAATTTTGATGAAATCAGTACTCTTGAAGAGAAAGAACTTAAAAAAGAAAAATCAGTTCCTGTTACTCAAACTGATGACAGTATAACAGACGTCAAACCGGAAATTCTTGCGGAAAAAGTTACTGATGATTCTAAAGAATATTGTTCAGATTCTGACATGGAAACTGATAATCAATCTTCTGTCAACACAATTGAATTAAACTCCAGTGATATAACAATTCATCACGCAGAACAAGATGCCAATGACATAAAAGGACGAAAAACAGCGAGTACTGGTGATCTTTCCAAAATACATAGAGGTAAAAAGTCAAACACAGGAACTCTAGAACGCGCGCAAAGTTTGGACATCACAGATTCTGGAATTCCAACGTTAACCAAGAAAAGAAAAGCTACAAAAGATGATATAGATTCAAAATTAAGTTCAGAGGAAAGCTTGTACGAAGCTTCAAACTTGAAGGTAAAAGAACCAAGATTGTCTTTAGCTCTTGATGGTTTAGACACATTTCAGAGAAACAGATTAAAGAAATCTTCAGAATGGGGAAATCTAGAAGATGTAATAATGAATTTGGATAAAGTTGAAACCGATGATTTGTCGTCTAGTACCGACGAAAAAATTAGTTTTAGTGAAAAAAGTCCAACTAAATTTGACTTCGGAATGAAAGATTCAACATTTGGAAACACAGTCACACATTTAAATGATGTTCATGTTACTTTAGTTGACAATGATGACATTAAAGAAGAAGAAATGTCAGGAAAAAAAAAGAATAATTTGTGGCCAGCGGATGAAAAAGAAGATTCAGGTAATGAAAAAGAAGATACAGGTACTGAAAAAGAAAATATTATAGTTACAAAGCCACAAATCGTAGATAAAAAAGATAAAATTATGACTGAAAATGTTTCAGATATTAGTAATATCAAAGTTCACAATGTTTTATGGCCTTTGTCAGATTCAGAAAAGTCAAAAGAAAGTATAGAACAAACTACTCTTTCAATAAATATTCAAACTAAATCTGAAAATACTGAAATAAGTAAATCAGAAATTGAACCAAGTATTACAATATCTCCAAGATCTGTAACAAAGACAGAAATCGCAGAATCTAATTCAATTTCGTCTGAAAAATTCGCTCAAAAACCTCCGTTACCTGATACGAGTTTCAGTCTAAAAGCGCAATTTCAAGAAAAATTAAACAGCAAATTAAATCAAACCAGTAACGAAAGCAATCAAGCATCAACAAAAATTGGAAATAACACATCAACAACATTTTCTTTAAAACCTCAAGCAGAAAACTCAGTTTTCCACCCCGGAAAATCTTCCCAGAATTTTATTTTTGCCGAAAAATACGCATCGAATAACGATGATCATTATTTACCAAGTAAATTATTTGATACAAATGTTTCAGATGATATAAAAGTTTCTCGGCATTCTTTAGGTAGTTTAGAACGACCCAAATCAGATGTATTGAAAAGTGTAAATAAATTAAAGATGCAGAATTTAATATCCAGTGACCAGGGTGGTGTCAGTAATGTCATTGTTACTGAAACAAAACCTAATTACGAAAATGGTTATTCGGTTACTAAATCAGATGAGAGTAGCCATCAAAATGAGACAACTGATACAAATGTTTATGATATGAGTACAGCTAGTGAATTATATTCAACAGCAATAGACTCTACAATTTTAAAAGATGAACCACTTGAAACAACAAATAATGGAATAAAAAACATCACAATAACAGAAACATTCACAGACAATAAATATATTCCAGATAGTCCATCATCTTTAACAATTGATACATCTTCCGATGGACCTGATTCAATTAAATCAAACACGTTAACATATGTAACAGAAATACAAGTAACTACACCAACTAACAAGAATGTTTCAGAGATTGAAATAACCACAGATTCAAAACAAAATATTCTTCAACAAAGTTCAAACGAAGCAAAAATACCAGAAGAAGCGTTGAAAAAATTACCAGAAATGAAATTTACTACATCTAGTTACGAAGCACCAAAAACACCAGAAAAAAGATTATCACAAATTGAGTTACTTCGCTCAAATTTTGAACGAAGTCCACCAAAACCTAATAAACCATTATTAGAATTAAGTCCATCCAAGTCAAGAATACCAGTGGCAACAAAAATCGACTTTAAAACTTCCCCCGAACGACGAGAATTCAAAATCGGGGAAGTTGACAATGAAGAAAATGAAATAGTCGAAATTATGTCTTCAGCAATACATTCCACACCAGTGATTACAAACCAAAGGTTTGGCAACTCTAGTAACAAGCCTGCTGTAAAAAATGTAACAGTTACGTCGATAAGAACGAGCTCTAAGATTCCTTCAGGGCAATCAACGTATTCCAATAAACCTCCAGTACCTGCCAGACCAGATCATTCCGAAATTCATGATACAAGGACTGTATCATCAAATGGAAATACCGAAAGTACTTTTAAACAATGGGTTTTCAATCCTAGCGAATCTTCAGTCACAAATATTGTCGTTAATAATAATAAGGAATCTCACAAATAGTCCTAATCCCAACAAGACAAGGCAAGACGCTATCTTGAATATTTAATCATTCAAACGTCATAATCTTGACGAAAAATACAAATTTTAAAAAGTTGATCTGTGACCAAACTTTAACTCAGACGTGGTACTTAATACGATTAATATTTTAAAGTATTTACTTAAGAAACAGTATTTAAGAAAATAATCTCTATTTAAATATCAAAACTCATTTTAATTTAGAGTAAATATTTTTATATATTTTGAATTGTTACTTAACTGTTGAATTCTAACCTATAAATACGTATTTTGTTGCAGTATTTGAATTATACGTAATAAAAAAGTTATTATTTTTAGTATGTGATATAACGAAAAACAGAAGTTATTATTTGTTAAATAGCTTGTTAATATTTTATAATACTTAATTTTGATATTTATTTTATAACATAAAATCACTTGCAATAAATTTAGTGGCAATACTTATTTATATGGGAAATCATACAATGTACTGATCTGATTGTTAAATGATATAGGGATAAGGGAATACAGTCAAGTGTACTTAAGAATGTTATTTTATAAGTGTTGAATGTAAAGAATTAGTTACGTAAATATTGATTGTTTGAGCAAGGTGTGAAAATATTGAACAAGTGATTACCTCACGTATATATGAAAAATATATTTATAATTATTATTTACATGGATGATTCCATATAAAATTATATTTTATACATTCTACATTAATTGTTAAGTAAACAGAGTGCTATATATATAAATATTTTTATTATTATATACGAGTGTTTAGGGTATTAACTTGTGTAAATAACTGTACTTTTCTAACACAATAAAAAACAAAAAATATATATTTTTAATTCAGTTGTTTTTAAAAAATTGGCATTTTTTATATTTTAGTCAGTTTATCAATAAATTTTGCATTTTTTTCAGAGGAACAGTCATTTATTTGGACAAAGAGTTAATCCCCACCATATTTTTAATGATTTACCAGTATTTAAAAAACATTTTTACACTGTTCTCAGTTATAATCGTAAAAGTTATTTAAATTTTTTAATATTAATTTGGCAAATGGACAGATTATTTTTTTAATAACCCTGTTTCTTCAGTAAAGTAGCGTATTACAAAATAATAGTTGTACGACATATAAAAATGCTTTTAAATAATTGGACACTGACTACGTAAACCAGTCTTATACAAACATACAAAAAAATATGTACAGGTCTCAACGAATTACAACTAAATCCAGTCCTACCTCGATTTGTGAAAATAGTGTGTTTATGTTGAAGACTGCATGTAGTTTTTGGTGCTCATCATTTTCTTTCCACACATTGCACAAATGCCTTTCTTGTAGGCACAGGCTTGACAGTAATGTGAACCCACTTGATGAACTTTTTGGCGACATATTCTACAAGAAAAAAGAAAATATAGTAGCTACACGAATAAATACAATAACAATTAGTTTTTTAGACGTTGATCTTTACCTGCATGTTTCAAATTTAGTTGTGTAAGGATTATATCTGTTTTTATTAGCTGTCAGTGCTTTATTTTCACCAACTTTACGGCCTCCAGATTCAACAGTATTGCGTGCTCCACTTTTCCAGGGATCTGGAGTAATTACCTTCCCCAATTTTTTTTCACACTTGTCACAAACCATTGTTATCTATAGAAATAATCAATATTATCAAAAGGATATGGTTTTTGTTATTGACAACATAACCTAAATTAGTAGAAATAATCGTGTATATATAAGAAATAATTCACTGCTGCACAAAACTTATACCACAAAGAATGATATTTCTTATTGTAATTGTGCTCAGTTCTTAATATTACACAATAACAGTTAAAATGATTCTGTTTTGATTTTGAAACTGTCGAAGTTGTGACAGATAGACATAGAAAAGAGAGGTAGATAGACGTCATGTAAAATTAAAAGTAGTCAGTACCGTACTATAAAATTTTACACGAATTACCAATAAGTTACTAATATTTTTGTACCTTGAAGGAAATTAGTGCATGGTGTTGTTTGTGACTTTGTTCTAGTTTTGAATAAAGTAATAAATACAGCAAAAATAGTATATTTTTTTTATTTAAAAATAAATTCTGTACACAATAATTCAACACTCTAATGTTTCTTTTGCTTCTTGTTTTTAGTTCCTCCTTGCTGTGATTTGGGTCGTTTCTTTGAAAAATTTTTCTTTGATTTATTTGAAAAATCTTTATTAAATTTATTTTTATTAAAACTCTTTCCTCCTTTACCCACAGCTTTATTATATCCTTTAACCCACCTGTCCCGATTTTGTTCCCAAGTAATTTGTTTCAAGTCTAGAATAAAAAAAAAATTAGTATAACTTTCTTCTTTTATATAAATTTAGTATAACTTACGAGCATTATCTTTATTTGAAACCGCGTGTGAAGTACCCGCCATATAATCGGCATCTTCATCCAAAATTGAAGCAAATTCATCTGCAGAAGCAAACAATGATCCAATATCATCTTTATTCTTTCCTTTCTTCATTAGTTTCTTCTTATTTTTGAAAGCTTTCTTGTCTTTATCTTCATCAGAATCTGAATCTATTCTGACATCGTTGTCATCATCATCAAAGTCTAAATATACACAAAATTATTTTATTGTTAATGTATCAAGTAAATATTAATGTACTAGATTTTATACCTTCGTCATTATCATCACCATCAAAATCTTCTTTATCATCAACTTCATCCAGATCTTCATCTCCGAAGTCATCGTCTCCAGAGAAATCAATTTCTTCATCTTCAGCATTGTCAACACTATCATCGTCTTCTTCATCGCCATCATCATCAGAATCTGATTCTTCATTTCTTTTCTTACCTACAGAACAGTTATAGAAAATCAATAATTAAACAAATATAAATAAAATTATGGACTTACCTTTCTTTGTATTCTTCAAAGATTCACCAACATCGTTCATGAAATCTAGCTCTTCATCCATTTTTGCATTTCCGCTCATTTTATGCAACATTTCTTCAAATTCATCACTTGCAACGGAATCAACGTCACTATCATCATCATCCTCTTCTTCTTTTACTTTTTCCTGTTCTTGTTGCTTTTGAAGCAAATATCTACAAACAAAAATGTTGCAATAATATTAATCAGTCTTTTTAAAATCATGTTAATTACTTACGTATACATAAATCGTTCTTCAACAGGTATCTTCTTTTGATTTTGACTTAAATATGATTTAGAATTAACTGCTAAAGATTTAATTCCAAACGCAACTTCTAATTTTCGTTTACCAAAAACAGGATGTACTCCCTTTTTCTCTAAATCTCCAATATTTTTTGGATTCTTAAATGAAAATCGCTCCAGAAATCTTGATAATGTAAAATCTTTTAGAGGATCGCCAGAATAAAGTATGTTTTGCGCTAAAATATGAAATATTAATTAAATTTAACATTACATTAGTTGAAATAAATTTCATTTTAAATTTTGTCATTAGAAGTTTACATGTTAATGAAACTAACCGTTTATGATTTTGCTGGCGTATAAAGCAACTGTAGGATGAAAGTGTTTCTGAAGATTTAACAATTCAATATAAACACAGAATTTTCCTCCCGCATAAAGTGGATTTCTGTTCAACGGATTATAACTCGTTATTTTTGGATGGTTAAATTCTCTTTTAATTTTAACATCTCCTGGTAAAACATCATCTTTTTCTTCTTCAACTGCAATCAGGCTTTCATCTGTTTCCTTCTCCGGCGTTTTTTCTTGTTCAGGTTCTTTTGTTTTTTCAATTACAGCTGCGTTGATTTGTATACCACTCTTTTTTTCTTCATAATTCGATTTTTTGGTATGTTTTGAAGTTTCTTTCTATATAAAAAATAACAATTTAATAAATGTTCTTTGCAAAAATGATATTTAAATTTATCTTATTACCACATTCGTTACTTCAGAAGTTTCTACAACATCATTAATAACAGCATCTTTTGTTACTTCATTTAGGGATATCATAGGTTCAGGATTATTTTCATCTTGTGTGTTTTTCAATGCTAGTAAATATTTGTTACCTTGCATTAGTTGTTGAATTAAAAATAAAATACCACATGCCATCGCTGGCTGCATGTATAAGGCGACCTAATTAAACAAACTATCTATTAAAATTGCATACAACTTTCTTTTTAAACTATAAATTAATATATCATCACGCCTTTTACTCATTATTGGTTGAATGTAACAGTTTTAGTTAGAATGATCGTGGTAAGATTACAATTTGTAGAAAATAAACAAATAAATTTTAAGAAATATTAATGTGAAATTCTATTTTTCTAAATCTGTTAAGATTAAGAATGCTTACTTACCTCTAATAATCTCTTAATAAATGCTTTTATTCTATGTATTTTTGTATCTTTCTTCAAAGCACGAAATACCAAATTTAAAAACAAAGCCTGATGTTTTGTTGAACCAATTTCTGGGTCTAGTAGTTTTTTATATAATGCTATATAAAACCTAAATATAAAAATAATATAAATACAAATTTGAAATTTCTAATAAAAAAATTAAATTAACCTGTCTTGAACCGTTTCATTATGACTTGAAATTTGATACAATAAATTTAAAGCATGTATGCTAACATTAAAAGTTGTTACATGTACAACTTTGTACATGGTATCAATATGTTCTTGAATCTTTGTTAACTCTGATGTTGCAAATGGAAAAGCGCGATTAACACCAGTTAGAAGTGCTGACATCATCCTTGAATCTACTTGTTCCTGCACAAACATAAATATTATATATAAACTACACAACGTATGAAGAATTATAAAATTCTACCTTCTTAACGCAGGCTTTAAAAAAAGCAAAATAAACTGCAATAAGATTTTTGGCAACATCGTGATCTTCACTTGATAAAATAAACTGGGTAAGGAAACAAATGCCATAGTACTGACTTCTTGTTGAAACATTTGGTCGAAATAAAAGACGCTCAATTTCATTTAATACAACTTGTTTCATATTTGGATGTTCATAAAGCACTTGTCCTAAGCAGTAAATCGATTTTGAAGCGACTTTTTGAGATGGGTCTCCTAATTTGTTTACTATATTTGCTAACAAATTCTACAAATAACAATCTTTTATTTGTTTATACATTAATATATTTTAAATTTAATAAATCATCGAATGAAAAGTTGGAGAAATTGCGCGGATAATGTATATTGGATATGAGTCGGAAGTATAAATGAGTTTGTTTGAAAGGAATTATGAATGTGGATGAAGCGAAGTTTAATTGCAGGATGAGTGGTATAAAGTTATGTATTTTTAAAAATGTACCTTTTCTTGTTCAGAATTTCCAATTAAAAGTTTGTGCATAGCTGCTATAGCTTTTTCTTTATTTGCTTCAACCGTATCATGTGCTACAGTATTTATTGCTTGTACAAATGCAGTGTAATATTCTTTTAGCTGATCTTCAAAATACCAATATGACAATATTTTTCTTCTCATACTTGTATTCCCGGAAGTTAATTCTTCCAATTTTGAATGAGGACGATCGTAAAATGCTTTTAATTTTACTTGTGGACGTAACAAATCAGACAACATTAAATCAGTTAGAGTATCTGTAAAATAAGAAATTAATAAAAATATAAATTATCATTAAAATATCCTACCGATTGCAGTCATGCATTCTTTCTTTTTCCCTACTTTGATCATACTAATTATGTTATGAATAGTAGGTAAATTGCAAACTGGTTCATCCTGTATCAAAATTATGAATGCAGCTATTTTGTCTGATACTGTGCCCCTTGCCATTGCTGTTTTCATCCATTTGTATTCCGAATTTGTTTTAGAACTTTCTGTAAATTAAATAAGCAATTAATTACATTACACTACATCATAAAAATCAATTTTAACTAACTGATGTTGTATGCAACTACATCTGAATCATTGCATTTCTTTGCTTCTTCTTTTAATGCAATCCAAACGTCCTGAGAAACTTTAGGAAAGTCAGTTACATCATCTGCAAGCTAAATTTAAATTATAGTTAGAAATTACACAAAAAAGAGAGTTTAGGAAAGAAATACCTCTTCAAACCATTTCTTCTTGGTCGTGTATTCTTCATTTGCAAAATTAGTGGCAATGCCTTTTTTAATCTTGTGCTTTTTATTTTTTGCATTGTTTGACTGTTCTATAGGAATATTTTCTAAATTGTTCATTTTTAAATATTTTTTTAATATAACATAAACAATACACGAGAACTATTTTGTAGGTTAGGTTTTGAAAGCTCAACTTTCTAAACACGTGTGTTTCTTCAAACTACGTGCGTTCCAGTAATGAATTATTCAAAACAAAAAGCCAAAATTATAAATGTATCATGAATGGAAGAATATAAATATAATTATATTATTCTAAACAATATACTTTTTAATGATTACAAATTAAACTTAAATTAAATACTAAAAACAAAAAGTCTGACAAGGGAAAGTCCCAAATCAAATAACATTAACTGGTTGCACCCTAAATCATTAATTTAAAAATTAACAAGTCTTTAACAATTATTAAAGATAAGCCATGATTATGAACAATAAACTAACGGAATTCTAAATTTGTACAAGTTCAAATATAATTTTTGTCAGTTTTCTAGAAATATTTAGAATTTTTTTGTTTAGACTGTGAGTGTTTTGAAAGTTTACAACTCATGATAACCTTCTTCAAAACCAGTGTTAATCGATGCGTCACAGTCTCAGTACGGTTCATAGTTGGCTGTAACTACGGAGACAAAAAAATTTTAAATTACATATTTCAACAACATGGCAGCCGGTCGACAAATTCTTTTGACAATTTTCTCTTTGATTTTTGTAATATGTAAAGTAAGTTCTCAAAAAAATGCCATAGATTTAAATGAAGATAATTGGACACAAATGCTAGAAAAAGAATGGATGGTAGAATTGTAAGTACAATCTTTACTTTTTATATTATTTTTGAGGATCTCTGATGGCGTGTCAAATTTATAAATTTCTGTTGGATTAACAAAATTATTATTGTGACATATTTTGAGAAAGATGGTTAGATGTAACCATATTATTATGTATATTTATATGAAGTTATTATTTAAAATGTTCTTGCACAAGATTTTACAAATTTCGTAGTTTTAGCCTTAAACAATTCAAACTTATAAAACAAAGAATAGTGTTGTTTGCCAATAATAGATCACCTGCGTTTTATTTCCTGAATTATAAATAGTTAATACGTCATTATTCATTCAACCATCGTACACAATACACGTCATTTAACAAAAAACCAAATACACAAGTTTCTGAATTTTTAAATTCTTGTAGTTACGCTCCTTGGTGTCCAGCTTGTAAAGGTTTACAACCAAAATGGCAAGAATTTGCTTCTTGGTCAAAGGATTTGGGTATAAAAGTTGGCCAGGTTGACGTAACCACTTCTCCTGGTTTAAGTGGAAGATTTATGGTTACTGCGTTACCAACTATTTTCCAGTAAGTTATTAAACCATAATTTACGAATTTCGGAATCAATGTACTATTATTTTAGTGTTTTAAATGGAGAATTCCGTCAGTATCGTGGTACGAGAGATAAAGAATCTTTTATATCTTTTATTGAAGAGAAAAAATGGGAAAACATTGAACCTGTACCTAGCTGGAAATCACCAAACTCTATGCAGATGTCTGTTGTTTCATCTTTCTTCAAACTTAGCCAAGTTTTACGCGTAAGTACGATTTAACTATCGAAAATATACAGCTAAACTTAATAAACATTATTAGAAACTTATTTAGAAAGCAATTTAAATTTTAAAATCATTTTGATTTATGAGGCAGTAGAAAGTATTGGTATTTTTAATAATCTTGTAGCGTAGGCCGTTAAAAAACTTTTATTGAACCTGATCACGTATTTATGACTGGTTCACTCTTTGTATTAGATTTACTGATTCAGATTTAGTTTGAAGTAACCCGTCTCAATAGTTCAATCAATTAATTAGTTTCAATTCAGTTAAATTGCGTTTAATAGACGCTATCATATGTTAAAAAGCACTCTCACCGACAAAATTAAGACATCGAAATGTTTGTTCAAAACTTTTCAATAATAATACGATAGATATATAATATTTTGTCTTTATTTTCTACCGTTTTATCTAGAATTTTCGTTTTTTTACCAGTGACAATTGAATTGCTAAATAGAATTTTATAAAACAACATTATTTAGAATATATGGAGGTGATAATAATTAAAATAATACAAAGAAAAAGCACAGACCTACATTACGTTATTTAAAGATGATTTTTTTATGTTTATTTATATTTATAATTTCTCACTAATTTATTTATGCTGCTATTAATTTTATTTGGGTCGCAAGTTTTAAAACGCGCTTCCATTTATTACTAATTTAATAGGTGTGAAAGGTAGCTTTTATAAATAAAATAAATAAATATATCATCACGCCTTTTACCCATCACTGGGTGTGGCACTCTGCCTAAGCTTTTATCGTGTAGTCTGATTTATCTAAACTGTTTTAAGATTGCTGTACATATAAAAAATATAAATGTAATTGATAATATAAGTAACTAATACATTTTTAGGCGATCCATAACCAACTGATGGAAGATTTTGGTCTGCCGACCTGGGGCTCATATTTAATCTTCGCTCTTGCCACAATTTTACTAGGAGCTTTACTGGGTTTGGTCAGTATTATACAACATTTTTATTCCAAACTACATTTTTATTTAATGAATTGTTTGTTTACAGATTCTCGTGTGTCTTATTGATTTTATTTACCCACCACGATCTGTGTGCAAGACGCAAAGCATAGACGGCAAAAGTAAAAAGTTTGATAAGAATAGCGGCGACGAATTGGTAAGTCGTAAAATATACACAATGATAATAACCACAATAGCGGAACTCATTACATGTTACTTCAATGACAATGTTTCTGATGTAATTATGGGGTCATTGCCCTAATTACACAAATATTATAGCGTTGTTTTATCAGTCTGCTCATACACAACTCGATAATAATTATTGACATTTGTTGAACACAAACAAAAAGTAATAATTTTGTTACAAGAATTCACTGATTGTTATTTTTTAATAGTTTAATTACAGCTTTTAAAGTTTAAGGGAATATTTCATTTGTGTAGTCATTGTGTTAAATACTATTATTGAGAGGCAATTTGAATTTAAAAAAATACTTTACATATTAACCAGTTTTCCAACAAAACCAGTTTAATTATCAATTATAGTAGATAGTACAATATTTGCACATCAAATATTAGCATATTTATATCAACAGTTATTAAAATTGAAGCGGATTTTTGTACAAAATATTTATCTTTCAGGAGAAGTTTTGTTCAATCTAGAGTTATTTAAGTTTTAATCATTTTATTGAAATATTATAGACAAAAGAAACATTTATGTTAGCAGTTCTTTTTGTAAAATTAAGTGAAATGTTTTGTTTCGTAGCATGTATAGTCATCTTGAATTTTTAATTATTTTATAAAACTACAGTATTTAGAAAATATGGGAAGTGATAATAATTTAAATATTTGAAACAAACTGATGTAGATCTGTTTTACGCTTTTTAGACGACTTTTTTGTTTATTTATATTTCTTTTAGTATTAATTGTAATTTGGAAGTTTTAAAACGCTTCCAGTAATTACTAATCTTATTTACAAATTGAATAGCTATGAACATACTTACTTTTAAATTTCTAAAATAGTGAATAAATATGATTTGATAGATAATTTATTTGTCAGTATACTAGATTGAAATACTGACTATATTGGTCAATTGTACCTTCAAAAATTCAATTTTAAACTTGATTCAAATAAATAAAACTGTAAAGTCAGTGATTTTTTGTTTAAAGTTTAACTTTTATCGGAATAATGGCTCATAAATAAATTATAACAATTTGAATAATGTTTCCAGGCCGATGAAGACATCAAAGACGATTTAGTAGATGATGCCAACCATACAGAAATCAAAGAAAGCAAATCGAATCAATCAAGTCCGAATGTGAAAAAGCGCAAGGCACGAAAAGATTGATAAAATTCCAATTCTAAACTTCTGCACATAGCAGATCTGACAACAATTCGCAAAGGTGTCTATATGGGGTGAACTAATAATACGACTGACTTTTGTAAATCATTTAAGCACGTTTGACTTACTTGGGGGTGATTCTAATCTATCAAATTTATTTTGCTATTACTTTTTTTCTGGAAATCTATAGATTTGGACTTCGGTGCCAAAGTGTTCACTAGACTGACGTTCTTGTGTTTGAAATAGCGATTAATTTATTTGTTACAGTGAGTTGTAAATATTGGCATAACTGTTTTCCTGGATGTTTGTAGTTTCTGACACATACTGTATAAACATTTGATATTTTTAGCGAGTGATAAAAATTATCAATTCTTTGAAGATAACGTTTGGTAAACACGGTTTAACTGTCATGTATAACTTTTTAAGAAAATATTTTGTACTTACACGTATTAATTGTACTATTGTGTAATATAATTGATTAAAAAACTAAAATTGCAATTGTTCAAATTTATGTCATACTTTGGTATCTTTAATTGGACGAATGCAAATTTTATATATCATAATTTTATACATATATTCAGTTATTTCGTGAATTTTTATATATTTGAATCTCATTTAAACATAAAAACTTTTAATTTATCTGACAGATAAATATCGACATTTTTTTTAAATAACTGATTTTAAACTTTCGCAGAAACAGTTAAATTTATAAATGCTATTTTATGTGTGCTCTTAAACGATTTTCTACTTTTATGTATTCCAGCTGTATTCCATTTACCACTTGGTTCACTTAAATCAGTTTAGTTTAATTAGATAACATGATTAAATGAACTGAGTTAAGTAATCTGATGCACTTATTGAAATGGATTATTTGAAATTTAATCCAAATCAGTAAATCTCAAGTGAGTGAAATATCCATTGAAATAAATAAATAATTTGCTTCAGTAAATGTAAGTTAGATCTGATCGAAAGAGCAAAGGGAATACGCCTTTAGATAATGTAACATTAACAAATCAATTTTGTTAGTGGTTACCAACTAAAATAAAAATGATTGATGTGGCTAAAATGTTTCTGTTTATACTGTCATGGATCACAACTAAAATTACAAAATATTTTTTCTGTTTTGAAAAAGACAGAAATACCTACAAAGATATTGAAAATTTTCTTGAAAACTTGTGAAGTAGTTAAATTTGATTTTGTTTTATTTATTTTTATGTGTTGAGAGTTGTGTAATAAAATAGTAAATATTGAACGGAGGGATGTAAATTTTAATTTTTCACTTTTTTATAATTTTATAAATACGAATGTATTGTTAAGTTAGGACACTACATATAAGATATTTAATAATTTTTAATATATTTAACATCACTGTAAGAGTAGCATTCTAGTTACAATAATATATTTAGGTAAATATAAAAAATTAGGTATAAATTTAACTAGAATGCTGTTCATTACAAAAAGAGCTTCCTTAATAATAAAAAAAATATGTTTGTTTACAATGTCATTTAAAATTAAACATGTTCTAATCAAAATGGTATTCTTTTTATATATTTTTATTTAGGCATTCCATCTAGAATTGATATTTTCTTTTGTAAATTTTATACTGTACAAAACCATTATTTTCTTAATAAATAATTTTTATTTATTTGTTATTGTTACTCTAAAATTTGCATTTATCATTTATTTGAATTTTTAACTTAGTTATATTGATTAATAAGTGTAATTAATGATACTTGAGAGCTTAGCATCTAATATTACAAAAACGAGGTTATTATTTTTTAATCGGCTGTGAAAAAGAAAACATGGCGCAAAAGTATTCGAAACATACGGTAATCAATTGATGGACATGCGTAGTAAGCTGTTCAAGCCAACGCCGTTCAGATTTTTTCATCGCGTCATTTCTCAAGCTTGGCAGCATTTGTTTCGTGGACAACACTGCTCTTCTGCTAGACCAAATGTTTCCCTAAAATATAAAATTTCATTCAAAAAAGGTAATTGCATTTTTATGATACGTTATGTTGTTAGCTAAAAATAAATATTATTTTGGATTGAAAATGATCCCTACAAGGAGACGTTTGCAATCAGGCGGCGGACATACTTTTTAACATGTCTAAATTTCACAAAATTGCATGTGTCTAGGGGACTTTTAAATGTGATCATTGTAATAATTTGACAAACGTCACTTTATGTAAACAAATTGTGCTTATTTAAATGTTTAATTACAAAACTCATCAAATGCATGTTAATTTTTAACCTACAGCTAACATTTCCAATCATGGTATTTATATCTCATATATGCTTTGCTTTTTACATCATTTGTGCTTGTTTACATTATATTTCAATATGAAAATGGTAATAGTTTATTTCATTGACTATTATATTTTTTTAGAAAAAAGGGCTTGGTTTTTGGATGAGCTAGAAATAAAAGCTATTGCTCAAATTATGTTAAGTGATATATTTACATTGTTTATAGTTCATGTAGACTTTGGCATTAATAAGTTATAATAGGTTAATCAATTATATAAATTATTCCAGGATGACTTCAGCATCTATAGAGGTGAGGTCTAATCCTCATTGCCTCGTATGTAATAGTCGTGTGAGTGTATCTACTAGAAATTCTTATCAAATATTTAATAACCAAGTGCAAACATGCTCCGAAAGGCCAGTAAATTGTATCATGTCAAGTGTTCTTGGCAAAGATCTATCAGAAATAAATGTACATTCACTAATCATTTGCAAAAAGTGTTTCAAATTGTTCAACGAAGTGGACGAGTTAGAAATGAGGTAACAAAATACTACATTTGGCAAATAAACATTATTTAAACATGATTAAATTATTTAGATTAGCAGAGATAAAAGTTGAAATAGTTGGAAACTATAAACGATCTATCCAGAAGTACAAGAAAAATGGTGATGCACTTATATCTATTGATATTGATGATATTAAGGATGAAGAAGTTGAGGATGGAACTAAAATGATAAAGATTCACAAAAACATGCAGAAAGAAATAAAGAAGAAAATACTAGATATCCCATCATCGGACGATGAACAACAAGTATGTATATTTAATCTTTCATTTTAAAACTTTGCCTCTAATATAATCATTTCTTTGTAGGATGCAGATAAAGTAGTACTTTTAGAAGACATAGAAACCCAACTTGCAAGATTGCACAAAGAAGACAAAACAGATGACGATGAAGAGAAAATGGATACATCAAACAACGAGGAAATGATAGAGATTCATATCGAACACGAGTCTGCTGGTTCGTTCCAAGGTTTCGAAGTTCAAGAAGTGCAGGCTGAAGAAACAATTGACGCTGGTGCCATTGACAATTCGGAAGATTCAGATTATGAACCTCCAGACGGGGAAATACACAATGGACAAGAAGGTGACAACACCGCAGCTTTACTTGAAGCTGCTGCCTTAGCCGAACAAACGCTCAATGAAGACGGTAAGTGCACTACCATTTATTTTTTTACTGTTTAATTTATAGATAAATCGAGAGAAAGTGAACTCTCGAGCTCAAGATATAATTTAATTTACATATTTTCCGTAGTTCATTTCTCATTGGTTCATCGTGCATTATTAACTTTTTTCTTTTGTTTATTTTTATAATTTGTTCCTTAAACATATAACAAAATAATTATGTAGGTTTTTATTTTATTTATTGTGTGAAATTAAATTAAATTTATTACACATTGAGAAGATTTTGTTAACAGTAATATTACTGTGGTTTGCGGTTTAAAAAAAATCAAGTTCATAGTGACGTTTTATGGAAGTTTGAGTTTGCGCATGCGGTAAAACTTTTGTGTTATAGATAAACCAACAGGAAGTAGACTTTTGAGCGCTTTGATCCAATATATATATTGTTTTTTGTGCAAAATGAACAAATATAGTAAAATCTCTAAAAGATATATGCAGGTTGATCAGAAATTAATGTTTCAGTTGGTAATTAAAAAAAAATACTTAAAAATCTGATACATACATTTCTTTTCTGTTGTTGACAGTGTTATTGGAAAATTTAAATTGGAGAACATTATAATTTTTTTTATCGCATATTTTCACAGTATTTCTATCACTTAACATCCTATTAGCTGTCAGGTCCCTGATATAACCTATTTGTACTTATTCTAAAAATGACATGCCAAAGAATATTTTCGCCATAATCTGACATTCAGCAAAGTGGAATAAAAAGTTCACCAGAATTGTATTGCCAACTGAAACAGTAACTTCTGATCATCCTGTAATATTAAGAAATAATTTAACATATAATTTAATAGCTTAGTGGCAACGCGTCTGGCTGTGAATTTGAGAATCCAAGTTCGGTTCCCGCAGTCGAAAACCTTTATATATATATATATTTATATTACTCCTGTGGTTCCTCCTTCACTAACATCTTTGGAGATCGTGATTTGACGGTTGGTAACTGTACTTCACGCAAAAATATATATATCGCTTATTGAGATCTGCTACGGCATAGTGCCACACTCAGTAATTGGTAAAAGGCGTGATGATATATTTATTTATTTTATTTATATAATTTAGTAGTACTTCATAATTGATTTAAAAGTAGTAAAGACATGTTTTTATACACAATTCTAATGATGATTTATAGAAAAAAAAACTGTTTTTTCGTATGCTACTTATGATATTCATTTCATTGGTTAAATTTGACATATTTTATAAAGTTATGTTTTAGTTCACATATTTCTCGTAATTAAGGTTTCGTTAATTACGTTACGTTTGTTTTATTGTTTTTCTAACCTAACGTGTGTAAGTAAACAGCAAATTTTCAAATTTATAAGTTTTATTTTATTAAATTCTGTATAATGTATTATTTTCTTTTGAATCTTATTAATTAGACATTTGAAGTTCATCATTTGTTGGTCTTAAAAAATTTACTTGAAATTTTGTTTTTCAACTAAAAAATATTTCATAAATTTTAAATTAGGTTAGCCCATTGTTAGCCATGAGCTAATCTGATTCAGTTCATAAATTTGTAATGTTAAATTTTACAAGTTTCATATTGGAGTTTAGTTACAATAAAATATTAGTTTGGTAGAATAATTTATATATTTGTTTTCTAGGGACTGAAATGATAACAATAAAAATGGAACCTGGTTTAGAAGACACACACAAAATTGACAGGAGAAGAATTCCGCAAATATCTCGAAAAGCTGCCAAAAATAAAATTATTAAAGAAGAATTCATAGAACCAGTAAGTCTAACATTTTTAATAGTTTTGTTGTGTCAAAATTAAATATAATTTCTTTGTATGTTATATTTTAGTAACAATCAAATTGTGATAATGTATTAATTTGTTAAATTACTGAATACGAAATTGTTTGAATTTGAAACAATTCTTGTATAATTTTAATATTTGGAGATGGCAACATCTTTTCAGAATTATTTGTTGTTGATACTCCAAATTTCTTTTCTCCACCCAGATTGTAAGCCGGGATGGCAACATCTACACCTGCCTAGCGTGCGACGGTGACGAGAAATTCTCCGGTGAACCTAAAGCTGTCATGCTTCATGTGAAGAATGACCACGAGCTTCGCGTTTACATCTGCGACGTGTGTGGCCAGGACTTCCGCAAACGCAACGAGCTCAGTATGCATCTGGACGAACACGTCGCCACCGAGGAAGGCGACTTCCAGTGCGAGGTGTGCAATAGGATCTTCAGCAATCTCCGTCTGTTCCGGATACACAAGAGGATGCATTATCCGCAGTCCAAGTTGTGGACTTGTGAGACATGTGGAAAGAGATACAGGTACGAATTTTATTCGAAATAGAACAAAGAAATACAATTTTTGCGGTTCAATACTCAATTTTCTAAATATGAGCTTGATGCGAATTTGGTTGGACTGATTTTTAAAATTTTTATTGTTATTATTTAAGAGATGATGATTATATAATTTTTCTGACACCTCTTCAGAAATATTTTTGTTGATAAATGCATCTATAATATCTGATTTCACACATATACTTCCATTCACATTTTAATGATACATTTCACAACACTAACTATTCTCCCACAATTGTCCCCCAGCTCTCGCAACCTGCTGGAAGAACACATCAACACCCACACCGGGCTCCGCCCCTACGTGTGCAAGACCTGCGGTAAGGACTTTGCAAGCAAGTACACTTACAAGGCGCACGAGAAGACGCACGAGGTCCGTCCACGGCCGTTCCAATGCTCGCATTGCCCTAAGTCGTTCTTGTCTCAACAGAACCTCACGCAGCACGAGCGCACGCATTCGGGAATCAAGGAGTATGTGTGCCACCTCTGCGGCAAGGCCTTCGGGAGTCCGCATAACCTGGAGGTGCATTCTATAGTCCACACAGGGTACAAGCCGTATATCTGCGGGATCTGTGGGAAAGCGTTCGCGAGGAAGGCGGAGATTCGCGACCATGAGCGCACACATACTGGTGAGTTTCACTTTAAATTATTTATAACACCTTCAATTAATCTTCATCAAATATTACTAACTTGACACATCACATTTGCTTTATTCACGTTCATAATTTCTTTCACAAGATAAGCTTATCACGGTGTCTTTCAAACTAGAATTTCTGGCAATTCTGCAAAAAACCTGAAATTGGAAAACCACTTGAAATTCTTTAATATCCTTGAATGAAGATTATTTATTTCTACGTCGTCCACTCAATCTGTCATCCTTGATTTCACTAACATGTACGGTGTTGCCAATCTTTCCTTCTGACACATGTCCAAACATTCTGTTCATAATTAAGTAGAGCATAGCTAGAACATTTATTTATTTGCTAATCTGCACAACAGGAAATTAATCCCCATTACAAAATGGGAGACCTACAGCTGATAATGATATTCGATCCGCGGTCATATTTTTTGTAACAATTTTAAATCAGTGATGACAAAATAGTGGATATTGTTGTACTAATAATCGTTAATTTTGTTCCACTTTTGTTTAAAGCATATTTTTTGATTATGTATATTCCATTTGCCGTTTAAATCAGATTTAAATTACACTGAAACAAATCTCTTTTGTATCTTTTTATTTTAATGATTTACTGATTCAGCTTGAAGTAATTCATCTTTCTATGTGAATTAATTTGTTCAATTCTGTAGTTTGATTTATTTGGGCTAATTTAAGCTAGCCAAAATGCAAATGTAAATTCCTCTCGTTAGGTGAGCGCCCTTACCAGTGCGAATTTTGTGGGGCAACCTTCAGCCAACGCAGTAATCTCCAGTCTCACAAGCGCGCCACTCACTACGACGACAAGCGCTACAAATGCCAGGCGTGTGGCAAAGGCTTCAAACGGCGTCGTCTCCTAGACTACCATATGAAGGCAGCGCACACTGGTGAGCGTCCATTCAAATGTACGGTCTGCGACGCCACGTTCGTGTACCCCGAGCACTTCAAGAAACATCGCAGGATTCATACGGGCGAGAAACCGTTCCTCTGCGAAGTTTGTGGCAAAGCTTTCAACAGCAGGGATAACCGGAATGCACACAGGTTAAAAACAAATATATTTTGACTAAAAATGATGGATATAAAATAGATAAAATAACATCTTTTTAATTGAAACTAGTGAGTTTCTGTAAAGATAAAAAACTCTGGTATAATTCAATAAACGTCAGTCATAAAATCAAGGGCTGCGTAGCCGAGCGCGTTAGGGCGACATATTGTGGTTCTGAGGTTCCTGGGTTCGATCCTAGCCCGGTAGAATTTGTAAATATACTTTCTGTAATTATGATGATAAATGCATTTTCTGACACCTCTTGTCTGAAATAAATCTGTTGATATACGCGATACGCATATCTGAATTCGGAAAAGTGTATTTAATTTTTTTTTCTGATTAAAATGGTTGAATATGTTTGATACATCAAAATGTTTTATTGTTAATAATTAAAGATTATAATAACAGTTTACTTTTCTAGTTTACTTCGATTAGTGCATTATTATTTCTATATTTTTTTTATTTAATTACTGAATTTACATTACCCCTGCATTCAAGTTTTATTAAAACTATCTGAATAGCTACTGTTTGTATTTGTTACTCTATATAGCAGGAATTTAATGTCAATTATAGTACTGAATGTGTGATTATTGTGGCATTTTAACGCCATACACACATGCCGGCCTGTAGATACGAATCCAGGACTGCACAGATCACAATAAGCAATGTAATATTTTAATAAAATGCAAAGAATTTAATATTTCAAGTCTGATTAATGAAAAATATCGTTTTGAGAACGTAACACAAGTATTTATTGTCATTTTTTTATTGGATATTTTTTTCATTTATAGTTAACGAGAATTTTAGATGGAGGTGGAAAAACCGATCTCTAAATAAATTATTACCATGTTTATTCAAATATTTTAAAAATCTTTTTTTTTTCTAGATTCGTCCACAGCGACAAGAAACCCTACGAATGTCTGGTTTGCGGAATGGGCTTCATGCGTAAACCACTTCTCTATGCTCACATGCAAACCCAGGGTCATCTCAACGATACCATCGTCGTGAATCAACCTCGGCTCACCACCGACGATGACCAGATTGTCACCGTGAACGTGAATGGCGAGATGGAGTTAGTGGAGCACGAGGTCAGCAGGCTAGAGCACATTGGCAGCGAAGCAGAGGATGGTGATGCCAGCGAAGACACCAAACTCTACATCGCCGAGCTGAAAGAACATGTCATCATCCAAGATAGTGACATCTATGGGAATAGTAAAGGAGCGATGATTGTTGGAGAACCCATTGATGGGGAATCTGAATCCGCGGTACAGGATGCGGTCAAACATTTGATTATTGACGGACAGGTACATGTGCGTGAATCGAAATTATTTTATATTTTTTTATTATTTTTAAGTTATTTTTATTATATCGGTATTTCTTTTATCTAAATGTTCACTGATTTAAGGGCAGGGTTTTATTGTCTTTTATTTTCCCACGAATTAATTAGCAGGCAAGAGCTGAGCAAAAACGAATTTCCAAATTAATAGATATCCAATTTAAATACCATTAATATCGTCCACACCGGATGAACACCTTGAATATTACGACAATTTACGGAACGCGTAGTGTACATTCGTTTTCGTTTACTTTTCTCTGCTGGTTTGTATTCGTTCGCTTGGTGTAGATTTGGTTTAATATCCAGAAATGTAAAAGACAAGCAACGTTTTCTTTGTTTTGTGTGATGATTATATGCAAGTTTTCTGACGCCTCTTCAGAATTTAAATTGTTGATATTAAGCATATTACTGAATTTTCAGAGCAACTAATAACTAATTAATATATAAATATTCATGTTTTGAATGATTGTGTTATTTTTTATAGGAAGTACAATTCGCCGAAGGTGATGACGACGACTCGGAAGAGCACCACGTGCTCACAACACAAACTATATTAAACGAGAATGGAGAATACGAGGAAGTAGTGACGGCAGACGGACTCGTCGAAGGAGACACCCAAACCATTGAAACCTCTCAGGGTCCTGTTCAGCTTGTGCGCATTCGAATACCTTCTGCCGACGGTGAGGAAGAAGATGCCTGGGTCAAAATCGTACCCGAATAAACTGCGTTTACTTTCTATTTGATTTATTATAATTAAGAATGAATTGTGTACGTGGACAACTTTGTACATTACGATAATTTACAGTTTAATACTAACACCACCTTGTAAAATAAAATAACACATATTTGGTTATTAAGATAAGCTTACGTTAGGTTTAAATATAAATTTGTATATTTTAGAATAGATAGTTTAGTGGTAATTATGCTGTAGTAATCAAATTTGTTTGTAAGTCCGTGGTAATTATTAATCATTAAATTTGTTTAAGCTAAATTTACTGTTATTTTTAAACTAGACCTAAAACGCAACCACGGAAAATATGAAAACAAGTGTAACTTTGTCTTTATCTCTACAAAGTAAGTTCAATTTGACAAATTCAAGAGTAACTTGGATTACCTAGTTAACAGCAATTTATTGATAGATTTTGTTTCTATAAATTGTCATTTGAATTATGGAAAACATAGACCAGACATATAGGAAAACATGTCATTACACATATAAACAGAAAAGTAGATACTAAATTATATGTTATACTGTTTTTTAATATTTTAGAGATTTTCTTATATTTGTTGATTTTATAAATAAAGTAGAACAAATCATTCGTTCAAGGTGGCATAAAGTTCACATTCTTCCTACATTGACAAAGGGAAGGAATTCCTGAAATTGAAAAATTAATTATTTTGGCCATTCATTACTAATGTTCTAAATATATATTTATATCATTATTGAACAAAGTAATGCAGTAGAAATATATAGAGTGATTTTTTGTTGCGTTTTAAATTAAATAAATTGTAATTTACATATTTTAAATCTAGGTTGTTCAAGTGACACGTTCCAGGGCTTAATATCTCCTAGTCAAGCTCTTTGTAGTTCCTTTTAAAATTAGCGCCTAAATGGTTTATAATTTTTCCACCAGGGTTCGTATTTTGTTGACATGACAGAAATAAACATAACCCAAATTGAAACACGCTTGTCAAGAGTTATTTAAGATGTCAAAAATTGGAGAATTAATGCTTCCTGGTGATACAATCCGAGATTTAAGAACACATAATGGTGTTTTAATTCTTGGGCCAGGTTTAAGAAAGCATACAGATCAAGAAACAACTATAATTATTACCCGGTGTGGACAATTTTGCCATAAACCTCCCAATGTTTACTGGATGGAAAGTCATCAGAAGCGTTATGTACCCAAAAAAGGTGAATTAGTCGTTGGAATCGTTGCAGCGAAACGCGGAGATCTTCTCAAAGTTGATATCGGAAGTAGTGAACAAGCATCACTTTTGCTGACCGCTTTTGAAGGAGCTACGAAGAAACAGAAACCTGATGTGCAAATAGGAGATGTAGTCTTCGCAAAACTTTTAAGTGCAACTCGTGAAATGGAACCTGAGTTAGTATGTGTTGATTCTTATTATAAAGCTGGAAGATTGGGAATCCTATCCGATGAAGGATTTTTATTTAATATTGACCAAGAATTTGCGCACAGATTATTAAACCCTAATAATCCTTTATTAAGGACATTAGGCAAAAGAACTGCTTTTGAAATAGCAATAGGTATGAATGGTAAAGTTTGGGTAAATGCCCGAAAAACTTCGGATATTGACACTGTATTTAAGGCATTACTTGCTGCGGAAAAACAAACAGAACAAAATATTATGTTATTATGTAGAAAATAAATGCTTTTTTTAAAATATCATGTTTTATTTAAATATTTTTAAGAAAGTTCATAGCATTTCATTTTTAATTAAACTATCAATTTAACCTTGTATAAATGAAAAAAACAGTATTTGATATTCAAACAGCAATGATTTGTCGTTTTCCGCATGTATGACGGAATCCTGCGTGATATCAATCCAAAGTTCAACAATTATTTATTCTATTATCCCATCGCACAAATAATTTTACAAGTGTTAAAATATTGCATAGTAGCGCTGCTGTGCTGCTGTCATTGTCGCTGTACTTTTAAGTTTCATCTGACGTGTTTGACGTACTTCGAAAAGAAATTTATAGTTTACAAGAGAATAATTCGCAAAAATGGAAAAGCTACATAAAAATGGATTAAGTAGTTCCAGTAAGTACCTATAAATATTTAATTTAGATGTAATAAATAACCTGCAAAACAAATTAAAATAGACAATTAATTAGACCTTATCGTTTATACTTAAGTGAATTATAGCCTTGTCTTCTATTTATTTTAATATTTATATCTAAAATTTATTACATATTTAAAAAAATATATATTTGTATCACGATAACCTATAAGCAATGGAATTAACAGATAAATTGCATTTTTGCTTTAACAATTCTCATGAATGGTGTAATTCAAATAAAAATAGTTATAAGCTCCAGAAAATATGTCATATAGAGTATTTTCAATATTTGCTAATCGATGCTTTCACTCTAAATTGTTCTTCAACTTTAAATTAGGTTGGTGCAGCCAATGTTACTTATTACTTTGCAAACATTTTAATGAAATAATATTTCAGATTCCGAACAGTTAGTCCCTTGCGAAGAGATTCAAATTCCAGTTCCTTGGGGTCATATAAGTGGTAAGTTTTGTTGCATCATTTATACAGCCATTGTGATATTTAAAATTCATAATTCACAATCTGGGTGCATGATTGATGAAACTTTTTCATTATTTCGATTTTAATAAGTTTTTAATTATGTAGCAGAGCCGGTTTTAGTCAATACTGGTTTTGGTGGAGCTTTTATATTTTTGGAACCTGGTATATTGTGTCTACTAGTAGTAGAATCTAGAACTTTTTTCCTGAGTAGTGAAATTTATACGTTTTATAAAGATACAATTATAAAGATTAAATTTTTTTATCAAATATTGTTCAGTGTGGCGTGCTAAATATATATAATATTAAATCTGTCTAAAGCCGTCTCTGGTTTTCTGATAATCAAAATTATATGTTTGACTTAGAATTACTAGAATTTTGATAACAATAAAATTGTAAATGGCACTTGTATTGTTCATTTTGATTAATTCTCGCAAATCGTAAATATACATAATAAAATTTATCTATTTTTACGAATATAATTATTTATATAGGCATTAACATTTCTGCGAATTAATTACAATTGAACAAACACAGTTTTATTAATAATAATTCTATTGCCAGTTTATTATTCATTAAAATAAATGACTTTTTTCGCACATTTATAAATTTATAAGACTACATACGCCAATGGTGTACTGTATTTTATATTTTCCCAAAGTATTTATATTAAAATGTGAAAAAAGGCCACACAATTGATTGATATATATGTACATATGTACTTATGTAAATATTTATTGCTATTGAAAGATAAGATTAAAATGACAAGTGTTGAAAAAAATGAATTGTTTACAGGGAAATGGTGGGGCTCGCGAGACCAGCAGCCCGTGTTAGCAATCCACGGTTGGCAAGATAACGCTGGCACCTTCGATAAACTTGCGCCTTTATTAGCCAATGACATTTCAGTTTTCTGCATCGACTTACCAGGCCACGGATTTTCTTCCCATTATCCATTAGGTCAATATTACTACGTTTTCTGGGACGGAATTATAATAATTCGTCGAATCGTCAAACACTTCAAATGGAACAAAGTCAAAATTATGGGGCATTCTCTAGGTGGAGCTATCGCTTTCTTATACGCAGCTTCCTATCCAAACGAAATAGATTCCTACATAAGTATTGATATTGCGAGTCCAAATGTGAGAGATCCTGTTGAGATGGTTTCTTCCATTGGTTCAAGTACCGATAGATACTTAAAATATGAAACGCTAACTCAGGAAAATATGCCATGTTACGATAGAAAAGAAATGTTGGAGCTTGTTTTTGATGCATATCATGGAGAACTAACAAGAGAAAGTTGTGAAATTTTAATGAAAAGAGGAATGAGGCCTTCCAACGAAAGTGGAACTTATTCTTTTACCAGAGATGTAAGACTGAAAGTGCCTTCTTTAGGGTTTATGACCATAGATCAAGTGATGGAATTTGCCTCAAGGATAACTTGCAATGTAATGAATATTCGAGGAAATCCTGGTATGAAATGGGCGCAGCCTGAAAACTACGACTTAGTTTTGGATAAAATACAACAAACTGCTCGTCATATGGAAAGACACATTGTGAAGGGAACTCATCATCTTCATTTGAATGATGCTGAAAGCGTTGCAGATATTGTTAGGAATTTTGTATTACTTAACTAGAAGATTGTTGCTATTTAATGAATATTTATTTATTTTTTTATCACTAAAGGTTCTTTAATGAGTAAGTAGCAAATGTAAGATACAGTATTAGTTGTGACAAGCTGTAGAAGCACAATTCTAAATTATTTTTGTATTACTAATACGTAATATTGGTGTTGTTAAGTTTTAATTCTTGTAAAATGTCAACGTTTTGTTTTTAGAAAATGCAAATTTTGCTGCACGCAATTTCTGCCTTAATTGTAGAAAATAAAGTCGAGTAATTGTTGTTGATTTTAAGCATGTTAACCTACAACTATTTATTTATTCTACAACAGTTGTATTAACATTTAGCTGGTAGATTTACAAAACAGATAAATCGCTAAAGCATTTTTGTTTGCACAAAAACTATGGTTTCAAGTGACACTATAAATGTAGTTTTAATTTTATTCAGTTTTGAAAATCGCTCTAATACCATTTATTTAAATTCGGACTCTAAATTGAATTAATTAATTACAAATTTAATGAAAAGTGTTTTAAGTTTTATTTATAAATCTGTGTATTTCAATTTAAACTATGCAGAATCATTTGTAAATTATGGTAGGCTATATCATAATGTATTATTTCCTCCCGCGAGTGACGTTTAATTGTAAACACACAAGGGAGGAAATTACTCTACTCCAGAGGAATACATAAGTTTTTCTATGACCATACTTTCATGTCATTTAAAAAGACTTACTATATAAATATATAAGATTGTGCAGGCGGTTTCTACGAAATAAATCAAATAATAAGGAAAATAGTTTCTTGTCTCTCTTGGGAGAGAATATCCAACTTGTGACCAACAAGTTTTAGTTAATGTCGGAGAAAAAAATTACGTTATTAAATTTAGAATTGCTAATAAAGATAATAGACAACAAAAACATATGGCGTCGTATTCAAAACGTCAATTTTAAATCAAGAGAAATTAGTTATTTTCCTCTTTCTCCCTACGGCGAAAATGATGGAACAAAAGTCTCCTTTCGGTTAAGGTCTTAGAAAGGCAGATTGTATATTTATAATAGAATAATGACACATTAAAGTACTAAATTAATTTATATTGCACACGATAAATTACATTAATTTAAATATAAATAAAATTGTATAGTTCAAACAAAAACCGGTAAATGACAACGCCAGGTAGTGACTGACAAAGACGGAGCTTGTTGGTATCGCCGACAGATGTCATCCCATTGTATTTCTGTTGGACAGAAGATCGCTTTGGAACGTAAACGTGCTTTGACCAGCTCAAACTCCTAAAATAAATATTTAATATAAACACAGTAATGAAATAAATAACATTTACCTTTAACAAATTAGTATTTCTTTTTATTGCTTCGTCTATTGTTATGTTTAAAGAGTGCCTGTTTTCTTTGGAATCTTCGGATTTGGTTTCATCTTGATCCCTGCATCAATAAAATTGATAGTAAGTTTTTTAATACATTTTATTGTATTGTAATTACTTGTTTTTCAGTATATCATTTAAAAGTGTTTCTTCTGTATCAAATTTTAGAATTATTTCTGAAATATCACTGTCTTTAATTTGTGTAAACATCGTGGGTCGTCTGTTATTTTGTTTGTAATTACATCATGCTCGTTACCATAGAAACATTTGAAAATGATATAATTTTTATTCAAATGACATTCTGCAATTACAATTAATTAGTATTGGATCATTATTTATTTACGAAACATTCTTTATTGTAAAATAAATTATCAGTTACAAAAAAAAATAAATAGGTACATAAGCATTTGTTTACTAGGTGGGATAAACAATGAAGATTTCTTTATAGAATTTGAAAGGTAATTTTTAATGTGGCAAATAAAACAATTCGTGGATAGATAATTTTAACTGTTCTATTCTTATTGCGCAATTATTTTCAATACCGACTGAATGACTAATATTTCTTTAACCTGTTTTTGCAGTCTTCCAGTCTATATGATAAGCTAAAACAATTATTATAAATTATTATATTTTGATAAAATGGTAAGCGTTAAACAACTTTAAACCTGTCCCTATGTATGACGCAAATAAGAAAAAAATAATTTCAAATTCTAGTACACTTTTATTGTATTTTTAATCGTAATATTTTTGTAAATAAAATGATTGATTATTTCCTGTTATTAGTCAGATATTTTGAGAAAATTATATTTATGTTCTTAAATTTAAATATTAGGTTTCTATTTTTAATTGTTTTAAGATATATTAAAATTAATCAAGTACTTAATTGCAATTGTTTTTTAATTTATTATCTAAAATAAAACTTGTACATCTTTATTTACATACATAAAGTTTTGAAATGATTTAGTCGAATTTTACAAATACTAATTTAGACATTATAATTATCTTTATTACTTATCTAATCTAAAGAATAAATTTATACGCTACATCAAATGATTTGATATTTACACCGTTTTTGAAAATGAAAATCAAAACAACCAACGGGAAATGAATTCCGGAAAATATGTGAACTAAAGTGTTATTTCATATGTCAAATTTGACCAATGATAATTAGTAACCTAGGTTATGTTGGTAACAGCAAAATGTTGACAAATTTTGTTACTATGCATCTGTCATGTGAATTGTGAAAACATTTGTTTTATTTTTACAGTTATAAACAGAAAAGTAAGTGCTAAATTATATTTGCCTATATTAGATATATTTTTGAGATTTTATATTTGTTCATTTTGCACATAATGTATTAACAAACATAAAATTCATTCTATCAAAGAGGCAGAAGATTCATTTTCTGTTTGTTTATTTTATTTGTTGTTGTTGTCCTGAAAAATATTGAAAATATAAATGATAGAAACAAATAAGTATTACAGTTCTTACAAATAAAATCATTTAATGAAGGCATTGTAAAGCCATTTGACGTGATGTATATGATTAACTATAGAATTTACTCCGAAAATATAATCATGTTTAAGTAAACTGCTGAAATAATGCAATATTTTAACGTTTTTATCAACTAATTTTGAAATATAAAAGAAATTGTACATACTTTGCTTCAGTTAAACATTCACTGAATATAAATTACAATTAACCTAGAATTAATTTCCGACAAACATTCCTATCCTAGCACACTTCTTTTGCTTCATCCACATATATAATTTATTTCATAGAAATATGTTTCATAAATTATTATTGTATATTTGATACTACCTAATGGTTGTTTTATTCAAATTTTGTTTATATAAAAATTTAAAATATGTGAGAAGTATGTCTGAAATTAATTAGATAATTGTCTGTTATGACAACGAAAAATATCACCGATTGTTCAATTTATAAGAACTTTTTTAATGAAATGAATATAATTGGCTCAAATATAATTATTATAGTGGTTTAAATGTTACAATAATCAATAAGATTCAAAATTATAAATTTGAAATAATTATCACAAATTATCTGTCATAATTGACAACGAAAAATTTCAGCGATTGTGGTAAACTGAGACATGCTCATTTTACGAGTACCTATACTAGGTTTTTATGGTACAATTTGATGCCATTTTTTTAAATCACTCGTTACATAAAGTACGTAGTCATAATTTTAATAATAATAAATGTAGGACACAAAAATATTAGTTATCAGTTCCAGAAGTGTAGGTTGTTAGTACTTAATTGGAATGTTTTATAACTGCAGTAAATAAAAAAAGATAACAGGAAGGTGAAATACACAAATTTAATTTTTAACTAATTTAATTATACAAACTATTAAAACAATGCATATTATATTTCATATATATTTAATGGGGTAGGTGGCTCAGTGGTATCGAGTCGGCCTGTGGATCCTGAGAACCCTGGTTCGATTCCCACAGCCGACAAACAATTTTCACCAATTTAAACCTACTCCTGTTGCTCCCCCTCCACTAATATCTTTGGGGGCCGTGATTTGACGGCTGGTAACCGCACTTTACGCGAAAAAATATATCACTTACCAAGATCTGCTTAGGCAGAGTGCCACACCCAGTAATGGGTAAAAGGCGTGATGATATATTTATTTATTTATTTCTTTATATATTTTTAAAATAAATGCTGTATTAAATAAATAAATAAATATGTCATCACGCATTTTAGCTATTACTGGGTGTGGTACTCTGCCGTAAGCAGATCTCGGTAAGTGATATATTTCTTCGCGTGATGTGCAGTTACCAGCCGTCAAATCGCGGCCCCCAAAGATGTTAGTGGAGGATAAATGTTGTATTAAATATGCTAAATTACGAAAATATGATAAAACTAATAATTAAATTCTAATTTTGAGTGCATAAAGTGACTATTTATCGCGATAAAATGCGATAAAATAGTTGCTACGAATCAAACCTACAAAATAAATATATTTGACGTTTAAAATGTAATTAGTAAAATTGTTATAATTAGTTAAAACTCGATAAAAAAATAGTACATTGTTAAAAGTTTATTTATTTATGTTACGCTATACAAGAGTTTAATCCCAGTTACAGTACAGGGTCCGGACTCACTGAGCCGCAGTGTGATAGTTCATATAATTATTTTTCTCTTGAGTGCGATTCGAACTCGGGATCTTCGGATTCAAATTCCGTAACATTATTCACACCACCGTTACTAACGGACAGTTAACATAACTATTATCTGCGATCGTGTGTAAAGTTAGATATTATGTTACATTACTACGTAAAAGTGGGTTGTAATGATTTCTATTACTGCAATGAATTTAGACTGTAAAATGATAATCTGATACAAAATAAATAAATAAATATATCATCACGCCTTGTACCCATCACTGGGTGTGGCACTCTGCCTAAGCAGATCTCGGTAAGTGATATATTTTTTCGCGTGAAGTGCGGTTACTAGCCGTCAAATCACGGCCACCAAAGATATTAGTGGTGGAGGAGCCACAGGGGTAGATTTTTTAAATTAGTGAAAATTGTTTGTCGGCTGTGGGGATCGAACCAGGGTTCTCAAGATTCACAGGCCGACTCGATACCACTGAGCCACCTACCCCATACAAACAAACAAATAATAAAATCTATACTTTGATGAAAATTGAATCAACCTAGTTAGCCTCAAATAAGAACAAAAGAATATGACAAATTAAAAAATAGTTATTTTTGTATTAAGTGCGCGAAATTAGTGTTTTTTTGTTGCGCGTGAGAATGTCACTTTTAGTCGAGACCGCAGGTTCCACTGTCATTTTTTTGTATTTATTATAATCGAATCCAATAATGTCATTCTGTTAATATTTGAGTGCAGAAATAGTTACATTCTGCACTGTCGTAAGAAATAGCTATTTATGAAACTAATAAGGAAATGAAGGTTATTACCTTACGCATGTGAAATTTGCAGAACGAGGCGTTGCCGAGTTATGTAAACACATAAGTAAGGTAATAACCTATTTCCTTACTAGTTTCAAACAATATTTTTTCTACTTCAGTTCTAATAAATACGAAAGAGCGTTTTTGAAATTATGAAATATTTACATATTAATGACAGTTATAAAATCAAAAAATAAAAGAATAACACATCAGAATTCGTCTACCAAGATATCTTAATTTTTTGTGTTGCTATGTTACCTCATTATTTCACTAGTTAAATAATGCAGTTCATTACCTAACTCAAATAAGTGAAGTAAAACGTCTATTTTCTAACGGAAGTAGAAAAAATATATATCGTCACACTTTTTATCTATTACTGGGTTCGGCATTATACCTTGGTGATATATTTATGCGCGTAAAATGTGGTTACCAGCCGTCAAATTATGGCTTTCGAAGATGTTAGTGGAGAGAAAGCCACAGGGATAATTTTAATATGGTGAAAATTGTTTGTCTGTGGGAACCAAACCCGGGTTCTCAATTCTAGTGAGCCACCTAAACCATTTTCTTAAACCAGTGGCGCTAAAAATGTTTATTTCAGATAAAGTGCACTTAATTTTGCGAATTTTTAAATATTTTTTTTTTGATCCGAGATCAGTATATTATTTAGTATCTGTCATTTATTTTTGTTTTTCGAAACACCCTGTATAAGAATTGTAGGTATTTCAAAGTAGTTTGATTTATTGGAAATTACTTGAAATCTTTATTTTAGCCTGTTCATATATGTAGAAAAAAACAACAGCAGTTTTCAAAATGAAATATTTGTATCACTTGTCCACCTGTAAACATATTTAACAAGAAACCAAGATAAAACATAATCAATCGCTATAATTTTGTAAATAACAGTAAAAGGTTAAAAACAGCACACATTTCTTTCTGGAATACAGTTAAGAATTTTTCAGGTTTTTTTCGTTACGTATTGTTACGAAGTAACTGATAACACTGCACTCATTAACATATCATCCAGAGATATGACAATCGCTTATGCGGTATTTTTTAAGTTATTACACCTTCGTGGCATTTTGCAAATCGTCATTTTCATTTAGTAGTTTGAAGTGAACACACCTCATAGCTGGTAAATATTCACATATATAAATAAAGGTTTGTGTGCTGTTTTCTTCTGTTTGCAGATCGATTATGTTTTGTCTCGCAGGCGACTTGGAATCAATTTTCTGTTTTATTGACTTGGACTGTGCGAGGAAACTGTGTGTATGTTAGTTTGTTCGTGCGGCTCGAGTTAACAAAATAGTTCCTTTCATCAATAACATTATTTCATATTTTTTATTGTTAATTTAGTATTTACTTTATATTTAATAACAATAAAATTTAATTACTATTTTTCTAATACTTAACAATTGATGAAATCAAGTTCAATTCTACAGAGAAACATTGGGATACAGCCAACATTTAAACTTGAATGTTTCTAAATTATTGCAAATAAATATATATATATATATTATTTGATATACTCTCATTATAATGCAATTATTATTTTCCATAAATCCACAAAAATTATTGCACATTACTTGAAGCAAACATGTTTATGAATAAACATTAATAAATATTGAAATTTAATTTATTTATTTTTTACTCATTATTGTAATCTATTAGTCAAGTGGTATTTCAAATAATATATACCCTTCATTTTTTTTGCAATAATTTTGAAACAACTTTATAAGATGGCTCAGTGGTATCGAGTCGGACTGTGGATCTTGAGAACCCTGGTTCGATCCCCACAGCCGACAAACAATTTTCACCAATTTAAAAAAATCTACCCCTGTGGCTCCTTCTCCACTAATATCTTTGAGGGCCGTGATTTGACGGCTGGTAACCGCACTTCACGCGACAAAATATATCACTTACCGAGATCTGCTTAGACAGAGTGCCACACCCAGTAATGGTTAAAAGGCGTGATGATATATTTATTTATTTTTATTTAACTTTATAAGAAAATAAAAAAAAAAAAATAAAATAAAATTTGAATTAATGGCGACCTTAGCTCACTTGGTTTAGTCAGCAGGTCTCAACCTCTTTGATACTATGCATCCCATCGAAATATTATCAGGATTAAATTTTTTTCCAATTATTATTTATATTATTATGGGAAATAAAATATTAAAACAAATAAAAAAATACAACATTTATCATTAATGGGATCGGCTCAACGCTTTGAGCTTACAAGCTTTCCAATGTCAGGTGCTGTGGACGGTATAATACACAACGGAAGTCATTTTCAACGTCCAATCTACTACGATATTTTGTTTTTATATTGAGCAGAGCAAAAAAGCCAGATTCACAACGATACGTTGCTGAAAAATGGATGAGAACACGAAAAACTTCTTGTGATAATTTTGGGTAAACTTGGGTAAAATATATTTAACCAAAAAAATTGCAATGAATCTTTTTGGAACTCGATTTTGACAACAGAGTTAAATTTCAGTTCCAAAATAATCCTCTTGGATATCTTCTGGCAAAAGTTGCAAGTCTTTTACAAATAAATAAATAAATATATCATCACGCCTTTTACCCATTACAGGGTGTGGCACTCTGCCTTAGCAGATCTCGGTAAATGATATATTTTTTCGCGTGAAGTGCGGTTACCAGTTCGTCAAATCACGGCCCCCAAAGATATTAGTGGAGGGGGAGCCACAGGGGTAGATTTTAAATTGGTGAAAATTGTTTGTCGGCTGTGGGGATCGAGCCAGGGTTCTCAAGATCCACAGACCGACTCGATATCACTGAGCCACCTACTTTTACATAAGTTTAAAGTTACTAATAGTAAGACTATGAATTAATTTTAAAATTAAGAGCGGTCCATTCCTACTCTTGAGAATTACTTATGCCTATCCGGTTGAGAACCCCTGGTATAGAGCATTTGACCGGAGTTCATAGGTCCCAGGTTCAAATCTTGGTGGTGTCCTAATTTTTCTCTGTAATTTAATTTTATAGAATAAATTAGTATTAGTCGAAAATGTTAGTTTTAATGAGATTGGTTTTTGTTAAATAAACTGAAGGAGATATTTGTCGTTTTGATAAAATTGTAAATAGAATCTTCCTTGTTATAAATAGCTAATCAGTTTTTATTTTTATTTATTTCATAAAATACCTTTTCTTTTCATGCATGATATATTATTTATATTATAATGGAACTTATAGATTACGATATAAATAAATTAAAATATGATTGCACAGTATAAGAATGTTCCTCGAAATCTGCCATAGTCAATGAGTATATATAGATGATTCAATATTATTGCAAAAAAATAATTAAAGATATATATTATTACTGATTACAATGCAATAATATTTTTTCCGAAATTCGCAAAAATAATTGCACATTACTTGAAATAAACATTGTTCTAATAGGCTACAGTAATGAATAAAAATTAGTTAATAAAAGTACTGTTACACAACTTTAATTAAAATACATAAATTTTAATATTTACTCATTTTTATTTATTACTATATTCTATCAATTCAATTGCACAATAAATATTTGCTTCAAGTAATATTTAATTATTTTGCGTTGTATTCATTACATCAAATAATATATACCCTTTATTTTTTGCAATAATTTTGAAACATTCTGTATATCGAACCGTGGTTATTGCCGATATGTCTGATTCAAGACAGGTAAACATAATTTTTCCTGTGGGATTGATATCTCATTCTAGTTATAGCATCTCTCTTTTTATGTCAATTTTACAGTAAAATAATTTATTTTTAAATTATGCATTTTTTAACAGCTTCTACACGGTAAATATGTATATTATAAATAAATTTGAATTTTATGGGGTAGGTGGCTCAGTGATATTAGTGTTGAACTGTGAATATGAGAACCTGATTTCCACAGCCGACAAACAATTTTCATCCCATTACAATTATCCCTGTGGCTTCCCTTCCACTAACATCTTTGAGGCCGTGTTTTGACGGAAAACCGCATTTCACGCGAATAAATATATTACCAGGATCTGCTGTGGCAGAGTGCCACACTCAGTAATGAATAAAAGAATTGATTTACTTGAAACAGAATCTTAGTACATTCATACACATCTTCTTTGTGTAGGTTTCAATGATGGTTTCTTAGTTCTTTCTTGGCTTTTACCCTAGTTTTAACTAATTTTTGTCAAAGAGTAGATAATTTTAAGAGGCACATTGCATCTACGATAAAGCAACCGAGGTGTGCTTGTCTAGTTAGCAAAAACGTTGAGCATATTCCGCGCCCACGGCTTCTCGGTTTTCCACAGACCGACCTACACGGCTGTTAAGAGAGTTTCAGTGTTCGAATTATATCTAGGCCTTCACTATGATAATTCAGCTTGCACTTATTAAGATACGAGCTTGTATTCATGAAAAAAAATATTCATCCATATATACCATGCAAACTCCCAGCCTCAATTTAATAATAATACTTCGCAAAAAAGTCACTTGATTTTCTAATAATCTTGTTAAATAGTTTATTGTTAGGGAAATAAAATAAAATTAGATATTTGTGAATATTTCATCATTTATTTGAGAAAATGTATCTATCTTCTTATATGCATCCCAAACAGATTTAAAATTTACTAAAAACAAATAGTACTATAATAATATACATATATAATTGTTAGAACTACTTACACCACTTGGTGCATGGATTGGCATTGGCAACAAAAGCCAGTATAAGAAAAATAAAACGTCTCGACTGTGTTACATGACAGTGCATTTCATTTCAATTCATTCAACATCGTTGCCAAACCGACATTGTATCAGTTTGCTTAAATTAAGGCCTGGTTTCTTAAGATGCCCGGACCTTTGTATCATTATCAAAGTGACAATTTGATTCTACATTAGAATTTGGTGTAGTCTTAAAAAACCAAGCCTATATAAGTTTGCTTATCTTCGTACAAATGCTAACATTTTCCAGAAGATAAAATCAATTTATTGTTACAAAATCATAAATATGAGTACAGAATTCCACAGTTGAACTTACACTGTACATTAAAAGACATTTATAAGCTAATCTAATACTGCATGATCGTTTCACAGTGAAGTTCAAATAAACCGACAAGCACCTGAAAATAAGGCACGGAAAATAACAAAAATCATGATTGAAAACTTCGTTCAACAGCAGTGTAAGTTCAACAAACATTCAAACACGTCACGATTTTTCTTCACACTTCTTGCTTATAGTTAGTTCTGTTGTTAAACAATCTCGTATTTTTCTGTATACAAAACTTGATCTACCGAATGTTTAACTGGGGAATCGTCGTCAACGAGCAGAACGTCTGTCACCTAGAATTCAAAATTGCATATTAAACACTTGATTCATTCTAATACCTATTTCAACTCTTATCTTAGCACACCAAGTATCAATGTATTTTAGATTATTAATTTAGGCATTGAATGCAAGATTGGTGAAACAGGAACATATATTTTGGGTTTTAAAAATAAAACTAATTTAAATAACAACAAAGACAAAATCAATTGTCATCCAATACTTGGTGAAACAAAAAAAAAGCCAAGTGTTTACTTTATATTTTTATAAAACTAATTTGTATGAAAGAAATTATGAATGTGACTGAAATGCTGTTACAGCACAAAAATGTTTGACTCGAATTTATTTATAAGGCATAGATTATCTGTATTGTAATTGGGAATAATTTTTTGTAATGCTTTATAGTAATTGTTTTGAAATATTGGAAAATAGTTTCTGAACATATTGTACTTTATCTGTAGATATACTGTCTGAAATATTTACCTTGATTTTAGCGTACGATGATTTGGAATTAAACGAGACATGAACAGGGAAAAAATCGTTCGGGATGGATTGTGGAGCGCTGAACTCCAGCGAACCGGACTTGTTGCTAGCGTCTATCAGCGGCAGCGACCACACCAGCAGGTTCTTCCGCGGCTCGTGCGTGAAGTGTCCGTCACACTCAGCCACCACTGGCGTGCAACCAATGGGTAAGGCGATCGTGATGGTGACATCACACAACTCCAGGTTAGTATGCGCGAGTTCATATTCGATGTTGACATCACAAGAGCCATCACCAGCCTCACTCGGCCAACAGTTAATTAGCAGCGGCACCATGGTGTCGTCTGCTGCCTGCAGGCGCCACTTTAATACACCCACATCTGTATGGAGTGGAAACGGCTTCGCCGGTTGTTTCAGTCCGATCTGACTGCGGAGTTTGAATAGCTCTTTGTCCACGTTCGGGTGCGTCTATAAAAACATACATAACATCAGACTATGTCACATTCAATGGGGCAGCACGAATCTTTCAAACATTAATTAGATTCTTAATTCCTTTCATACAAGCTCATCTCATCTTATCGCGGAACAAACCTTCATATCTATTTATTTATTTATATTGTTACCGAACTTTATGTTCAAAATTCACAATAGCCAAGATGACTGATTAACGTCACAATTTATCCTTTTCTAATTATTATTTTTTTGTTACTATTAAATAAATAGCAATTGTGAAACAATATATGTAACAAATAATTAATCATTGTAGTTAACAACGCTTTATGCAACCGGAAAATAGGTTCCATTTGACATGAGCGATATTTGACCGTGAATGGCGTGTCACACGAGCGATATTTTATTACACTGTGGCCGTGTGAAACCTGCCCTTGCATTTTGTTGTAGTATTAAAAAATCGTGAGATCACCTGCAACTGAACGCCACGATTGTCATGATTTTCGAGTTGAACTCGAATGCGTCCCCATTTCTCATCACCAATGTGCAATGTAACTAATCCATGCAGTTCGAGCTGCTGCACACCGCCATCTCGGCCTATAACCACCGATAACTTTTCTTCCTGGCGCAAGTGAACGCTGCAACAACACATTCATCATATTACTTTCACTAGAATCACAAACCTGCAAGTTTAGATAGCGAAATGTAGTCACTTACTCGTCAATGTCGGGCTTGATGGCGGGAGACTTGAGCGCTTGCGGCACCTGTGCATTGGGTCCGGTAGGAGGCACAATCACACTCTCGCCTTCATTCTTCAACTGATCTACAAACGATTCCACGTCTCGGGATTTACCGCCTAACTTCATAGCGCGAGTTGATGTCGGCACTGATTTTCTACAACAAACACAAATTACTGAATACTATGTCAAGAGATAAACGATATTTTTCGCACTAGAGTTCCAAGTTATAATGATTTATTCAAATTTTAAATACTATATTTTGCTAATATTTTATTTCTTTGAATCAGAGTTGGAAGATAATTCAAAAATTTTAAGTATATTTCACGAGAAACAATGTAAGTTTTTTGCTAATTCCGCGAGAAATATAATATTTATTGCTAGTATGATTAAGATGAAATAACTACTTCATTTTTCAGTAGTCAAATGTATCTAAATTATTTTGGAACTAAATATTTTAAATAGAAGATGCACAAAATTGAAAATTCCACCATTTTATTTTGGAATATTTATTAATGAAAAATAAAATTACTCAACTGCTAATTAATCATCCTTTAATAGATTGTTCATTTAGCGGTCAATGTACTAATAATGATAAAAAAATTCGTTATATATATTTTTCGCTGTCAAGCGTTCTCAAATTATTTTATAGAAAAATATTTAATTTTCTATCAAATATTATACGTAGATTACGAACATGTATTATTAAACAAATATTAATTATATATGTGTATTGCCATATGCAGTTTAATGTAGACTATGATAACATAAGTAATTTGTTTAAAAATAAATAAAGATTAATGCAAAAACATTAACATAGAAAAAAAAACAAAAATTAAAAGAAAAGTGAACATTGAATTTATATCAGTATTTATAAAAAAAAATAAACTATTGAAATGTACATAACTTAATAAAATTTTCTAGTATTGATTAAATAATAGTTCCCTAAAGTTATAATAAACATCCGTAAAAAGTTTTTGAACGCGATTCATAACCTTGACTGATTTAATAATTGATAGAATTGTGTAATTATGTGTCATGCCCCTAATGAAAAAGTTATACAACTTGAACTAGTTTTTGAAAATAAATTGGCAAAAGCCTGTTTTCAAATTATTATTGATAAAACAATAATAAAACTCTAATCTTTGATTTATATTTTGTTATTCTTGCAGTAAACAACAAACAGGCAATATAAATTTTAATGAAAATTGCGGAACTGTATCTAATTTGGCAGAACAAAGAAATAAAATATTACCTTTCACAAAACAATGATTACGTCAGCAAATAAACTAAACAAATACGAAATTGATATCTTCGACTTACTGCATGGGTGTGTACGAAGATGGCTTGATGTCATTGCTAATATTGGCTACGTCACCCACGGAAGGAGTCGGCGTGTATCCAGTTGAGTTGCCGAATCCACCACTTCCTCCATAGGTCACTTTACCACCTTTCTTCGCCGCTTCCATGCGCTGCCGTTGCAGCTCTTTCGCCTTCTCGCGCATTTTGTTTTTAGCTTCGCGCTCTTGAGTCTACAACATGAAAAGATAATGATGAAATTTATGACACTGAAAGTAAAACAATATCTGGATAACCTAGGAATAAATGGATGAACGGAATTATGAATGTTGTACTAGAATTAATAAAAATGAAATGTTCATGATTTCAAGGATTAGTGCTACAACATTTAATAAGATGTAGCGTGATGTTATGTATGTATTAATGTTGAAAAGAAAAATGAAATCTGTAAATTGCTTACCTGGCGAACAGCTTGATACACTTTCTCTTCATGGGAATCCATTTCAACAAATGTGCGTATTTGTGATAAATTAACACTTTCTCTATATCCAAGTGCTACAATTTCATCGAAAGCGAATATTAAATTGAAAGCATTATCTACAATTTCGGATTCCTCCATTGATCGACAATATTCCGGAAGCTAAAACGATTCCACCAATTAAAAACACTTAACATCTTAATTTAAAAAATGTACTTACAACTCTAGCAAATAGTCTCAAAGTTTCTAAATCTTCCAAAATATTACTGGCTCGAGTTGTTATTAACAACATATAAAGTCTTTCTAGAGGTTGATATACATATCTTACAGAATCTGTTTCCACGAATGTATGTTGCGTTCCTGCTGGAATTAATTTGGGAAAAGCTGCCAATAAACCTTCAATTCGGGCCTTTGACATTTCTACAAATTGTCGCGAGACAATTGCTGAAAAGTAAATTCATAGTTTAAATGTCAGTGATAACGTCATCAATAATATAATGCAAAAGGGTTGATAAAAAAGAATCATTTGCATCATGTTTTGTATATGAAAATGCTACGTGTTCAGTATTTTACTATAAAACTAATGAGGATTGTATATCAGTATCATTACGTCAAAAATGATTACTAAAACAGATTTGTGTGTAACCTTAATAGAAATGTCGGAGAAGTTGGAATTAAATGAAATTTACTTACTTTTGCCCGCTTTGGTGCAAACAGCGGCGGCTATAAGCACCTGAAATAGAAAATAAAGTAATTAGAAGCTGTAAAAAATCTAAACATGGTTTTGAAATATGATTTGACATCTTGACATTAAAACTAGAGTACATAAATAAATCCTAAATATAATACATAAATTTATAATAATTACCATTTTGGCGAGCTTTACTAATTATTTCAAATGTATTTACGTAGTATTTTAAATATAAATCTCTATATTTTCGGAAACATTACACCCGACCGCTATATTACAAGATGACGTGTATTGAAAATGTAATGACGTGCCATGAAATGCTAACACAAAAATCCCTATTGGGCTTGTTGGTATCACTGAATTTTTCCGAAAGCACAAACGTGTATGAATAAAATATTACTATTATACCCAGCAATTTTAATTTTTCTAATTGTACATAAATTCCATTTAAAAATGTAATTCTTGATAAAATATTTATTTATCCAAAGCTATAAAATTTTTCATTATTTAATTATTTATTTTGCATGAACAAAGAAACAAAGTTTTTTTTTTCTTAAATTGCGTCAATAGAATTTTTTTTTAAATCAGGTTAATACAAAAATGTATATAATAAAATATTCATTTTGAACATTCGTATGTTTAATATTTTAGTTTAGTCCAGACCAAATATCTAAAGTCGTAATGTTGTAGTAAGAAATTAAAAAGTATTCAATAAATAGTGATTAAATCAAATTTGCAAGAATAATAAATCAAACAAACAAATATGAATATAATTTTATTTCAAATAATGTAAAAATCCAGTTTTACCGTCTTTGTAGAAAAAAAAAACAAGTTTTCTAGCATTCCAATTGTACTCAATCAAACTGGAACATAATTTATAATAATGTGAGGTCATATTAGCGAGAGAAACACTAATTTAAAAAAATATATATAAACTAGAAATATTGAATTCATAAAATTTATCACTTTACTAAAAACAGCAATATATTTATTTTACAATTTATATCAATCTGTCCAATATTATAAACGAACCTAAATTTGCACCTAAAATAAAATTATATTTTAACTCGATTAGCTTTTCGTTCTTTTTAGTAAATTTTAGACAGAAAAATCAGCAAATGCGATTTAGATTTTTCTTTCTAAAATTATAATTGATCAGCTATTATTAAGGAAACAAATTAATTATCATTTACAACAATGGGGAGTACATTTTAGAAAAGTGATAAAAATTAAAGTGTAAAAAGTTAACCCATATTCTTAATTAGTATAACTATATTTGTTAGAAATCTAAACTTTTGATTTAGTTGGTGGTCTATAGAGCCCAACAACAACAGCATGATCTCTTTCATAAGGTTCTAATGTGATCTGTTCCTGAGGTTTAAGTTTATCTGCTTGTAACTTTTTAACTTCTGCTGCAAAGACAGCTTCAGGTTGCGCTGTGGAATCAATGCAAGAAGCCTTGATGGAGATGACAAAATGTCCACCGTTCTTGAGAAAGTTCTGCGCGTTGATGGAGACGATTCTTGCTTGATCAGGCTGGGCAACGTCTGCGAATATCGTATCTACCATGCCGACTAGCATTCTGTATTTATGAGGGTGTCGTGCATCTTCGATTATAGGGATTATGTTGGTGCGTTTTTTTGCTACGTTGATCAGATCGCGGCCTGATCTGTGTGAGAATTCTACGGCGTATACTAATCCTTCCTGTAAGAACAGAAAATACAATTCATTTTGTTATCCTACAATATTTTCGACCTTTGTCATTTAATAATGAAATTATGAACTTTCTGGATGTAAATAAAAACTAAAATATATAAAATTATGTATGACATACCGGTCCAACGACATCTGAAACATGTGAGACTGTAGTACCGGAAGCAGCACCAAGATATAATACTTTGCTGCCTGGTGGCATGTAAATTTGGTCAATACCACCTAAAATAGCGGCCGCTAATTTACTTCTGAAGGGATTCCATACTCTGTATTCAATTTTATTTCCCTCTGTCTGCAAGACAAAATAAACAATAAAATAGTAATAGAATTGAAAATAGTTTAGCGTCTAAAATTTAAAATAAACCATACTTCAACAGATATTCTCTTCTCCCCGTATACGTCTGAACCAGGTACTAAATTCAAAGTGACTAGTGCATCTTCCTTTCCTCTGGCGATGAAAACACCCTCGTGTCTATGAGGTTCAATTACAACAGTTTTTCCTCCTCTGAATCCACCGCCGCCACCACCACGACCACCCCCACGTCCTCCCCTTCCACCACGGCCACCGCGATCACCACCGCCACGTCCACCGAATCCACGGCCACCACCTCTACCACCACGTCCGAAACTGTTTCTATCACCACCTCCACCACTGCCTCCTCCGAAACTCTTTCTGTCACCACCGCCGCCGAAACTATTTCTGTCGCCACCTCCACGACCGCCAAAGCCTCCGCGACTACCACCTCCACGTGGAGAAAAACCTACAAACAAAATTGTTGTTCATCACATGTGTTCAAGTCACATGGTCGATAAATATCTAAGACAAATGTTAACAAGCTACATCAACAATATTTCAAATAAAAACTACAACAATGTATTTATAACTATTACCGCCAATAACAAATTGAACAATCAAATTATTGTTACACATGTAACCTATATTTTTGAAAAAGTAAACAAAACAAAGTAGAATAGTTGTTAAATAATAAATGTACGTTAAATCGACTTACCTGGTCTACCCATAGTCAAATTATCTATGAACAACTAATAATAATATTTCAAAACACAAAACGTAATTTCACACTAATCACCACGTGCATATACAGTCGAGCGTCGCGGTCGCGGACGCGGAAATTCAGCGTTGATCTTCACATAAAATTAAAACTCCCTAACATATTATTTAGATTACATAATTGAAGTCAAATGGATATAAAATGCAAAATATAATTTGAACACAACTTTTTTAATTTGGTAAACAAAGTAGAATGATTGCGAAAATATAAAATAAATTAAATTTTAATATTAATAAAATATTTGGTGATTTATATTGTATATTGGTAGCCATACATAATTTTATGCCTACCGTTACATTAAAATTATTTTTAAAATTTTTAATAATTATATTAAGGTGAAGCATCCGCTTAATTAAATCTTAAGTTAGCTGCAGAACACTTGATCTGACTTGATCTCTTTCAAATAAGATATCTTTGTTTTTATGAATGAAACTTACGATGAATTATACATAATCTTAAAGCCAATACTTCAAGGTGTAGTAATAATATACATATTATTAAATTTATGTACAAATAATTGATAGAAAACGGTTCAAAAATGGACTTGAATTTCTCAAAAATGCCGACTACGATTTTCTTTAAATTTTTTCGTATATTTAAGAATATGGTCCTCTATAACATATACAATTTTTATCCAATTTGAATTTGTAACTTTTGAGAAAAAAAAAATAAACATGCGAAAAAAACGCTCAAAAGCAGGCTTTTTCGGATATTTTGGTTTTTTCTTCAAAAGTTACAAATTCAAATTGGATAAAAATTGTATATGTTATAGAGGACCATATTCTTAAATATATAGAATTTTTTAAACAAAATCGTACTCGCCATTTTTGAGAAATTCAGACTCGAAATTTTGATATCTTGACCTGCTGCATATCAATTCAAATTTGTTTGTTTTATAGAAATTCCACATTCTTTATATTGTACATATCAAAAAGTAGAATGTTGTGAGATTATTCTGCACTACTTGTTCCTTCATTTAGATGAGAATAAGTATATAAAATATTTTCTTGAAATTTGAATTTGTTGCAGCAACTTTGCGAAATACTCATTTTACACACTTGATGTGTGCTTTGCCGTACACTCAGCGCAAAAATGAACATCTAGATTGACAGCTGTCATTCATGATATATTTCACAATGTAGATATATGTATACATGTTATGAATGAGTATTTCAGAATTTGTTGTTTGACATATATCTATATTATTTTTCGTATTATATTACACTAATATTCGAAGTTATTAGTACGATACATCAGGTTTTACTGCAAACATTTGATCAATTTTAGCAGAGCAGATTAATAGAACAGTATGGTTAGTAATATTGAAATGGATTATTTGTTTTAAAAACCGATATTTTTATCAAAGTTTTTAATTTAACGTTCATAGACAACAATTCATATTCTAACCTTAAATATTGCACAAAAGTAAGTAGGAATGTATTTATATTGCTTACAGATTTTAAGATGAATGATAACATAAAACAGAACAAATATACCTCGTCGATGCAAAATTAAAAATACGTACATAAATTTATAAACAAATGCTTGGGAATTATTTTCATATTTGGATATATAAAAAAGCATCTAAAACTCTGAGAGTGCATGTATTTTGTTTAATTGAAACGTTTACAAGTTTTCAATACATTTTAGGATTACAGTACGTAAACATGATTAGAAAATACATGAGAAATGCGAACTGCGATTCTAAAGTCAGAATATTCAAGTTGCTGTAATGTCGTTTTTATGTCATAATATCAAATAAAATACTATATGTTGTTACATTTTAGTGTTTATTGTGTTAACATATCATTTAGAATTATTTTCTGTTATTTGAAATAATTTTCTTGAAAATCTTCACGTTTATATAATTTTAAACTACGTGCCAATACCCCTACCACTATTTAGCATAGACTCATACTTTGTTTTTTATGATTGGTCAGATCAACATTTTTGTCAAAACCATAAGAAACCCTACTTACACGATAACAAATTGTTGATTAACGAACTTCAGGCCGTATGCTTCACCTTAAATAACAAAAATTTTACTTTTCAAAAGAAATTTTATTCAATATGTTTAGCAAAATTATATAAATAGTCCTAGAGTTCAGTGACAGTTCCGCAGCAATACATTAGCCAGCAATAGTTTTGTTATTTCCATAACTATTCGACTTCATCATGTGAAATTTAGTATGTGTATAAACGATAATGTATACTACAATTAACTGAAACTTGATACATTGTTCCATATAGAAATATGAGACGTTTATACCCAGAAATAGATTTAAAGGAGCACTGCCAGAAACACAGCGAAGTGACGTCATCAATATGCTCGACATCTGTGATTTAATTTATTTCACCCCTATTAAATTCTCAGCTATAAAGTTTCGTACACATATAAATAATTACATGTAATTCAATAAGTAATGAACAAAAAAGTAAAATTTTAGTTAAATGAGGCGTTATGGACACATTTATACATAGCAAAAGATTGCGATAAATCCACCTCTATTTAAATCTTAGCTATGAAACTTCTTACACATATAAACAATTACGTTTACTTCAATAAACTATGAACAAAAATGTGAAAAGTAAGTTTAAATGACGCATTATGGTCATACTTATATCTACCAATAGATTCCGATAAAACCATCCCTATTAAATTTATTATTTCGACTTTGTTATTAAAGTACAATAGAAATTCAAGACTTGTTTCCCTATTTGTATGTTGTATATTTTATCATATTTAAAGTACTAATTTTCATTTAAATTGAATGTTAACATACTTATTTCTGTATTTAAATATTTTAAATACTGATAAAATTCATAAACACTTAATTAAATATATTTTTTTTTGAATAAATGTTATTAGATATATGTCATTTTCAATAAATAATAATTTTTATACATAAAATACACTCCAAGACATTTTGATGTACACTGGTTTGTTTTGAAGAACCACGTAGTGCGCACGCGCTGCGTGTCGAGCATAGGCCAGACATGTCTAGTTGAAATGTTTCGTGAGTGGTAGGTGGTTTTGCTGCTAGAAAATTAGTGTTTTTGAGTAAAAATATCAATAAATATTAACAAAATATAGTGCCTTTCGTAAGTATAGATGTTATTCTGACGATTTTGATACAAATTTCACCTGGAAATATAGTATTTGATACTAAAAAATGTATCAACATTTTGTTACGTAAATTGCTTTGTACGTAACACAGAAATATTTCATTTCAATAATTACATTTGGGATAAACTGATTTAACATCATATTTGAACATGATTCTTAATAAATTTTCTTTAAAATCACAATAATATTTTTGCATATCTTTAGATTTTAACAGTTATAAATAGTATTTCTATTTCGAAAAATGTTATATATATATTATTTATTATATTTTACATAAATATTATTTTTTATACATGAAAATGTGTAAAAGTATTGGTTTTTGAAGTATTTTCTTTATTTTATTATTTTATATAGGTGGCTCAGTGGTATCGAGTCGGCCTGTGGATCTTGAGAACCCTGGTTCGATCCCTACAGCCGACAAACAATTTTCACCAATTTAAAAAATCTATCCCTGTGGCACCCTCTCCACTAATATCTTTGAGGGCCGTGATTTGACGGCTGGTAACCGCATTTCACGCGACAAAATATATCACTTACCGAGATCTGCTTAGGCAGAGTGCCACACCCAGTAATGGGTAAAAGGCGTGATGATATATTTATATTTTATTTATTTATTTATTTATAAAAGTATTTGATATGTTCAAACGATAAATTTGCCGCAGTGAACAGGTTTATTCCATAAATTTAGTCTTTTTTGACGGTGTGTTGTTGAGTATTGCTGGATAGATAATTGTACGTTATAACAAAATACTGGTAAATAGTTAACGAGAACATAATTCTAATGTTTTCAATAGATATTTGTACTTAAAAGTAGTGTAAAATGTACTTTGTAATACATAACAGCTACAAGTGTTACGACATCATAATGCATTTAACTAGTTGGTTTTACTAATTGTTAATTATTATTTCAAAACAATATTTTATTCAATTTGAGTATTTTGGTGGCTGGTCAAATATAAATTAGACAAGTCTGTGCGTATTCAAGTCCAACTGCGCTCAACAAGTAAAACCATTTATTCGAGGCTTCAGCGTTTACAAATACAGTCTTAATAATTTTTATTCAATTTAGCCATTTTGTAGTTAGTGAAAAAGTTGTACATGGATTACAGTGTGTGCAGTTAAATCAATGGCCTGTTAGTAATGTGCAACCACAGTTGGTTCTGGGTTCTGGTAGGTTAATTTTTAAATGCATTTTAGAGCTATTCTATTGATTGTTATCTCTGTTATCATTATTAACTTAAACAAACGTTATGAAGTGTACTACTAATACATTGTTTTTATGTTTATAGGGACATCACGGGACCTGCAAGCATCCTCAGCGGCCTCAGCATTATCTTGAAGCAGTTGGTTTTCATGCCAGTGGCATTAGCAAAGACGAGTTTGAATATTAAATCTGCTGTTCTCAACATCTATGTAAGAACATTGTTATTTTTTAATTATTTGAGTAAAATTCAATAATAATTATATATAAATTATTTATTTGTTTAATATTTATTTGAGAATTTGTGAGATAAATTCATATTCAGTTTAAAATAATAATGGTGAATAGTAACTAGATATTTTTTAATGATAACGTTAGTATATTGTTAGCTAGTGTCAGTTATTATGAAGGGTGATAACTATATTTTTAATTGTTAAACCTTCCAGAATTATTTTGGCCAAAAATATTTCAAGTTAAAGTTGGATATAAATAAATGTTGTAACAAGTATTTTTATCCAAAAATAATGTATGTCCGGGTCAAAAATGAAAATGATTCTCTCTTAATAGTTTGTTTTTACTAGCGGTCATTGTATTGAATTTAGTGCTGATGAATAAGGGCTAGAGGGCGAGTTATTGGATATCTGGATTAGATTCCACAGTCATCTTCTACTTAGACCTTCCCCTAGTACCAACCAGAGGTCCAAAACGACTATTTCATTCCGTGCTCATCACCGGCGAATTCTGTGTGGTTGTAGCTTATCATCTGTATAGAATAGAAAATGTGCGAAAAGATGGAATATGTCTTGTTTATTTTCAGCTTCACCTCTGGCGTCGGCTGTCGTCCATTGACCGTTGTGCACCAGATGGATGATACCCTGTGGATTCGACTGCTACTGGAAGGTAGGAAGGAAGCTATGTTTATTATCGATTAGCTAAACAAAAGTTAGCGGTTTCAATAAAATACGATTGTCTGAGTAATTGGGATTAAGTTGCATATCTAATTAGTAATTGCAAGTAGCAATTACAATTAATAGTAACTGTTTATTCTTTCTTTCAGGCGAAATCGAAGAGAAATACGACCACTGAATACTCATCCACAACGACATGAAACCCTTCGTTGAAGAACTATTTTGGACCAAGCTGACATCTTCGGGCCCATCCTGAGAGAAGAGATTGGAACCTGCAGAACAGGAGTCGAGGAATTTAAACAGAATGAGCCTCGCCAGAGAACTAGCTCTAGAAGTGCAAGCGAGGTGCCTCTACAGCGACTATAGACGCACGCCCAGGTACTTTTCTTTAAATACATTTTGTCAAAGAGAGTGGTTCTTCTGTTTTTCAATTTGAAACATTAGTCATTGCTGCCATGCTCTTATTGCATTTCTTTTCTAATTGCGATAGTTAGTTTGCCATTAGTACCGATCGATATTTTAAACAAATCATTAGAAATACTTGGAGTGCTGGTGTTGGCTCCGATAAATAAATTGAAAATAAATAATGTTTTTTACATTTCAGACAGCAAACAATGTGATGATTGTGGCGACAACGATCGCTCTTCAGAAACCTACTCTTCATGTCGGCAGCAAGAGAAGAGAATGAATTAATCTTCTTCTACGTGGCAGATCAGAAACATTTGCATTATGTGGCGATGTTTATTGTCAATACTTTAGTACGTGTTCAACTGTGACTTGGAGCCGGAATCAGACTGAAGATCTGGGAGCTCCGTGCACGGAAATGTTTTGGCATTGGTGAGAAAGTTATTTATAAATAAAATCACGCCTTTTACCCATTACTGGGAAATGAGCAAAAAAGAAATTATTCACGTATAAACGTTTCACATTTTAAATTAGTTTACTAACAATAACAATAATAATTTATAATAATTAATTAATTTAAAAAAAAGTAAAATGAGAAATATTTTATTTGAAATGTAAATATATGTTGTAACACAGTGGTAATCAATTAATGGCTAATGAATTAGTCTCCCGAGTCATCATGCAACGAGCTCGAGCTCCGCACTTGCAAACAAAACGCTGATCAGAGCTGGTGTTCATACCACATCTATTGCAAATGTAAGAAAAATGAATATTTTTTCATTATTTCATAGTAAATGATAACGCTAGTAAGTTGTTAGTGTTAGTGAAACGTTTTGATACATTATCAGTTAGTATTAAGGGTGAGCAACTATATTTCTATCACTTTTATTACAAGTATTTTTCTTTTTACTAGCAGTCATTGTATTTTGTAAATAAAGTTAATCAAATACTTTTATCCTTTTGGGTAATTGTTTCCAATATTTAAAATATAACAGTTTTAAAAGTTTTCTTAACAATATTTAAATTTGATTGTAGCTATTTATCATCATTTAAAACAATGACATACAAATTTCACCACTAACAACCCAATAATGGGTAAAAGATGTGATGATATAATTATACTTTCAATTAATTAATTACAACATCCTAACACAAGAGACATTGCTTTTTAAAATTTATTTCTTCTCGACTGATTTTTGAAAAACTTGATATGTTTGACACCCAGTCTGTGTGAATTTAGGTGACTTTGGACAGCTGTAAGAAATCTACCGAGAATCTGAACCGAGGAATCACCAATGGAGATGATGACCCCGGGGACTTGATGTTTGATGGCGTGTCCGGACGTTTCACTTCCATTACGTTTTCAAGTGAGTGTATCTTTTAAAATTTAAATTGGCTGTAAATATGGTTAATTTTATTATTTTTCTGAGAGAAATAATAAAATGTCGGCTGAAACATGTACAATTGAACATTTTTTTAAACGGCTGTAACTTTTAAACTAGTAAAGATAATTGAAATTGGTTTTAAATTTTGAATTCTCCATCTTTTGAAGTGTATTTATTCATATTCTACAATTGCAGATTAGACATGTGCATACTGAACCCTTTAGAGCTTGTTTCATTCATGAACTTTGAATAGTCTAATATTCTTTACAAAATCTCATGAATTTTATATGAAAAACTTTTCATTCCGCTAAAATCCACGTTTAATTAAATTAATTGAAGTAATTTAATGAATGTAAGTTTGGAAAATGACAAACAATTTTCACCACTAACATCTTTGAGGGCCGTGATTTGACCCAATCAGTGGCGTAGCCAGGAATTTTGAAAGGGGGGGGTTCAAAATTAGTTTAGGTTACATATATATTTATATTTATTTAGCAAAAAATAATAAAAAAAATAAAATTTAGACCTCATATATATATATATACAAAAATACAATACAAAAATAAATAGCAAATAATTAGCTAATAACAAATTTAGATTTTAAATTTAAGTCGTCTGGTGTTTTTAGTTAAACAACTCAGTACTTCGTCAGCCGTAATTGGAATTTCTCGATGTATATTTAACATTGCCGGACCATTTAGTCTATTTTCCGACATAGAATTTCGTAAATAAGTTATAATTCTTTTTAGCGTGGAAAATGTTCACTCTGCAGTGCAAGTTGTTACTGGTAATGTTACAAATATCTTCAGTAATTTATATACATTTGGAAATATTGTTTTGTTACACTTATTTATTGCTTCTATTCCATTTTTTTGTCTTTCTTCTAACTGCAATATATGTCTTTGCCATAGTTTATATTCTGAAATGACAATATCTTTGTCATTTAAATCCATCGAGTAAAAATTTATTAAATTTAGTAAACAATCTTTAGTATTATTTATACCATTTATTAGACACTGAAATCCACTTAATATAGTTTTATGAGACAAAAATCTATTATCTATTTCTATAAGAAAAGAATCTAAAAACGGTATGAATATTGATGCTCTATAATAATCTTCTGGAGAATTCGTTGCTATATTTGATCTGTGTATTTGTCTCTTATTAGTTCGTGGTATTTTTAATTCGAAATCGAATATTTCTGGTTGGTGTTTAATATTTTCAAATAATTTACGAAATTCAGTGTCTGATTCTGTTCTAATTTGAATAATTTCATTCTTTACATGTTCACATAAATTCGGCTAATAAATTCGCGTTTAAAACGTCGCACCCAAATAAAAAAATAACTGTTATAAATAAATACAACACAACTACTGCGCGTTAACTAATTGAACCTTACAGTGAAGGCATTACGGACGCTGGCGCAAGCGCAGTCAATACGGGCTGTCGCTTTTTGATGGCGTCCATGCGGGTGTTCGCCTTCCAATACGGATACAATATATTTTTATTTTTGAAAAATTTTAATCTCTACGAATATTTTATTTTAAAATCGTCAAGGGGGGGGTCAGGACCCGAAACCCCCCCCTTGTCTACGCCACTGGACCCAATAATGAGTAAAAGGTGTGATACTTTCAATTAATTAATTAATTAATTACAACATCCTAATACAAGAGACATTACTTTTTAAGTTTATTTCTACTCGACTGGTTTTTGAAAAACGATAGCCTTTAGAAAAGCGAAATTCCTTATTTTCTTCAGATTTCCAACTTTTTATGGTTTCCTATTTTTTTAATATTGAATCAAATATCGTGTAAATTAATTTATTTAGTAAATAAATCCTAGGAATCCATTGAAACAATCTGCAAACAAAAATCTCTACTAGGTTTCGACTAACGTGCCACTAAATTATCAACAGCTCTCGATGTAAATCCTATTTCTCGGAGAAATAATAAAATGGCGCATGGAAATCTGAATGACACAGTTGTAACTTTTAAACAAGTAAAAATAATTGAAAACGGTTTTAAAATTTTATTTCTACATTCCTTGAATGATACTAAACTGTATGTTCAACCCATAGTATACTCACTCTCAAAAGTTATTATGACTATGACTTAAAATAAACAGTATGAAGGGTGTTATTCTATGTTACTAATACATTGTTTTTATGTTTATAGGGACATCACGGAACCAGTGTCATTGGAGCTGCTGCCATCCTGGACAATGTCACCCAAGCTTGTAAGTTGGTGCTCATCATGGACATTAACATCTTCACAAGACCGAGATCGAATATTAAGTCCGCTGCTCAATGTAAGAAAATTGTTACTTATTTTTTTAATTATTTGGGTAAAAGTATATTAAAAACAATAATAATTACTATATTTACAATATATTTATAATTTGTCTAACATTTATTTGAGTATTTATAAGATAAATTAATTTTCACTTTAAAATAATAATGGTGAATAGTAACTAGATATTTTCTTAATGATAACGCTAGTAGATTGTTATTCTAAAAGTTTTCTTTACGATATTTAAATGGAATGTATTTTTTAAATTTGAAGATGTGCGATAATTTGGACTGCCTATAGTTTAGTTTGTAAACAACATTTACAAATTTGACATGTTTTAAACGACTGTGTTTTTGTAATCAGTAAACTGAGTTTCAAAATTCAATTCCCCACTTCTTGAAATATACTTGACCATATATTCAACTCTTAAAAGTTCTTAGCCATTTAAAAAAAGTCAATTTATGAAGAAAAATTCTTGGATTTGTATAATTGTCATGTTTTAACTTTTAAACCAGTAAAGAAATTTAAATTAGTTTTGAATTTTGTATTCTCTATCTTTTTAACTATATTTAACCATATTAACGTTATTGAAGCGAGGATAGTGGGTTGAGATGAGAATGTTTGTCGAAGACTGACTCTTGGATGAATCTGATGAGTGTGAATGTCGCAGGGGAAAATTATTAGTGATATTTACATTTGGTTTAAATATGTATATAATATCAAATCCACAGATAAATTAATTTACGGTTCAATTTACGTAAACAGTAAGGCACTGAAGTTTTTTTTTTAGTAGAATTTTCGGAATTTACTGCTTCGAATTAGGGACATAATGATATGTAAATTTATATTTTTATTATTATTATTATTATTATCTCTAATTTCTTAAACTAGATACTGGCTTTATAAACGCTCAACAAATTGCAAACACAATTTAAATTTACCTCTATTTTGTGACAGAATTGTACTCATTGCATGCAGTTTTTAAATTCTGAACATGTTTTGTATTTGCACCTTTGCTCTAAAATCTATAGAGAATATACTATCGCCAAATTAAAAATTCACTATTGTATATTTTATATTTCAAAAGCAGTATACTCGGTATATGAGTATATGACATATTAAATATTAAAAATAATAAATAAATCAGATGCAAATAAACACCAAGTTGCGTCTTCAATGGCAACGCGCGAAAAAGATATTAAATTTGCTCTTATTTCAATAATTACCAGGGATACAAACAAATCAGAAACTTGTCATATTGACAGTTGACAGAACGAATGTATTTTCAGTACGTATACGTGTTTTAATAATTTAAGATGCAATCATAGAAAATATTATGTGTGTAAAGTGTCTTTGTTACTCGAGCACGGTAATTGCAGCGCGAGCCGAAGACGAGAGCTGTCATAGTGCAAGAGGAATAAAGCATCACTTTACGCTCCTAATACACAAATAACTATTTATGTTGAGTATTTTTGATGTGATAAATATTTGTTTATCGTTTTAAAAGTAAATGCTAATTATTGAGATGTTAATATTTACTTTATTCAAAAACAAATAATACATATATTACAATGATTTTACTTGTTTATCAATTAAAATACAATAATAATAATAATTATTAATAATAATATTAAAAGTAAAATGATAAAAATTGTACTTGAAGTGTAGAATCTTGTATGTTTCAAGGTAAATTTATTTACAGTAGTTATGTCTTGCTATCCAATTAGAGGTTAATTATTCGGTCTGAACTTGCAACAAATATATAATATAAATAAACGTTATAAAGTATGTGTACGCTATTATCCAAGTTGTCTATCTCTCTCTAGTACATTGTAATTATCGGAGTGGTTTTTGAACGTAAGTTGTGTCGGTACTAGACAATCAAACAACGAGCACAAGCTCTTTCACTTGCCAAACAAACGTCGTAGTGTCAAGATGGCTGCGTACTATTAATATAAATAAATTTCTGCCTTATTAGAAGGCCTTCATAACTATACATTGTTATGCGTTTCGCGTCGGGATGAAGCGGCCCAATGAGTCATTGATAAGTTATAGACATAATTCGGCTATTCGAGCACTGTGAAACCTTCCCAGAAGCCGGGTAGGTTGGTAGTCTGAACCGAGAGGTCGTGGGCATTGAATATGCTTAACGTTTTTGCTAAATTGTATGTTTTTATCTATTTTACATTACTAATACATTGTTTTTATGTGTATAGGGACATCATGGACTTGGAATCATCTCCTGCAGCCTCATCATCAGCTTGTATCATTATCTTAAAGCAGCTGGTATTCTTATCATCGTGGACATCATCAACTGAGTCAAACATCTTATCTTCAAACATATAGAAGATGATTGCAAACTCAATGCAGAATTTCAAGTCCACTGTACACATCAACAATGTAAGAAAATTATTATTTTTCAATGAGTTCTATTTAATCGAGCACCAAATTTAAGCCTTAAATTTTTCATTATCGATATTTAAAAACTAGAGTCTACTAATCTGTTTATCAATTTGTACACAAATATTTATTATTCTTGGATATTTATTAAAAATTACTTGGAAAGATCGTTTATAATTTTTGATTATTATTTTTAGTATTCACTTAATTAATTAATTAGTTAATTAATTAATTAAAATATAATTTTGCCTGGGTAATAATATATTTTTATTGTTTAGTAAATATGTTTTTGATAAGAGTAACACTGTTTTTATTTATTATTTTTGATAAAATGATTTCGGTGCTCATTGAAATTATTCCCTTTTTTAATTATTTGGGTAAAAGTCTGCTAAAAACAGTAATAAGTATGTTGTTTTTAAATTGATAATTTATAATAAGCAGAGAGCGGATAAAAATATTTGAAATATGAGATGGATATAAATAAATTTGTAGTACTTTTATTTTAAATATATTTTTGTTTTAAACAATTTATAACCGATTCAAAGCAGAAAATTAAAGCTAATCAAATCACTCTTTATCGATTATTTGTTTAAACGATGATTGTAATTTATAAATAAAAATAATGAAATACTTTTACACAAAATAATTGTTTCCAATATTTAAAATATTAGTTCTAAAAGTTTGCTTTATAATATTTCAATTTATTTTATTTTAAAAACTGGAAAAAAATGATAGAATTAATAATTTATCACTTAAAACAATTACGTATTTGTATTTAAAAGATAATTTATATATACATAATAGGTAATAGGTAGTACTATTAAAATGCAATTTTGTAAATTTTCAAATCTAATTTCTGCAGTTATAAAGCATGTGAAATTAATCTTGTTTATTGATTCAAGTATAGAATTTTATGCTCTACAACATTTATTTGAAACAATTTTCTCTAAAATAATTTGGGGAGCAATGCATACGAAAAAACTGTTTTTCTAACCATCCGGCACTCTCTACGAATACTCAAAAAATAAGCTCGAGTTTTGAGAAAATCAATTTATATTACTGTTTTAAAAATATTATTTGTAATTGTTTCTAATTATTTTGTTGTTGTATTTGTTAGTTGCGGCAGCGAAGAAAGCCAAAGTCTTCTACTAAAAGTTTTGGTGATTACATCACATGCTGGAAAGAATGATCAGCGACAGAAGTCAACATTTTCTTTTCAAATATATTAGAAGATGGCTGCAAAATCAACATAGAATGTCGTCAAGTCTGCTGCTCGCAACATGTAAGAAAATTATTATTTTTAAATGGGTTTTATTTAACCGAGCACTAAAATTTCTGCCCTAAATTATTCATAATCGGTTCCTAAATAACTAGAGTCTGCTAATCTGTTTCTCAATTTCAACACTAAATATTTAGTTTTGTTATTGTCATTTAATTTAATCCGGGAAGCTTATTTACTATTCGTAGATATTAAAAATTATATTTTAAGATTGTTTAATATTTCTGATGTTCATTTATTATTTTTAATATTCATTGAATTATTTCTGGTCAGAGCAATACAGTTTTTATTGATAAAATGATTTCGGTGCTCATTTAAATTATTCCCTTGTAAAATTATTTGGGTAAAAGTCTGTGAAAACAGTAATAAATACAGGATTGTGTGAATGAGGTAATTTTCTATGCATTGTAGAGAACAAGAGATCGTGTTTGCGATTTAAAAATGAATGAAAGATTTGCTTGGCTGAGAGATTACGTGATGAATAAGAGGTTCAATAAATTTGTTGGGCATTTTGTTGATTCGATTAGTGAAATATGGACGATTGATTTTAGTATGAATAAAAAAGAATATTTTGATTGAGTGTGAAGAGGTGGCAAGTGTACAGTGCGGATGGTGAGTTATTGTGGAATGAATCTCAGATATTAGGAACAGATGGTGTAAGGGTTTCTTATGGACTGTATGGTTATATTGAAAATATTAGAGGTGATATAGATGAGAGTGATGTTAGTTTTGCATTGTTGATAATGTCGAATGAAAGATTTCATGCGTGGATAGGAAAGGAAATGTGGTTGAAGCGAGAATGGTCTGTCAGAATGAGAATATTGGTTGATTATTTGATTCATGTAATGAGAGAATGTGTTTAATAAGATATAGCGTGATGCTATATGTAATAATTATCTTTACAACATATGTATTATTTGTTTAAATTATATAATAACGATTCACTTTAAAAATATAATGATGGATCGTTATCATCTTTAACACAATACATTGCTAGCTATATATATTTATTATTGATAACGTTAGCATATTATCAGCTACTGAAACATTGTGATACAGTGACAGTTAGTATAAAAAACAAATTACGGATGATTAATTAGATTTTTCATTGTTAAACGTTCCGGCATTATTTTATACAAATATATTTCAACTAAATGATTGATATAAATAAATTTAATTAAATCATCCTTCAATGATTATTTATACTAGCGGTCATTGTATTTTATAAATCAAGTTCACAGATACTTTTATCCTTTTGGGTAATTGTTTCAAATATATGAGTTTTAAAAGATTTCTTTACAATATTTAAATGGAGTGCATCTTTTAAATTTGAAGAGGTTTGAAAATTTGAACTGCCTTTAGTTTATGAATATGAATGACAGTTTTTCCGTAACTTTAGATAAACATGTTTTAAAAACTGCTGTAATTTAGTAACCAGTCAACCGGGTTTCAACATTCAATTCCTCATCTATTGACCATAGTTTCATCCCCTAATATCAACCCTCCAGAAAAGAGTTAATTTTAAAATAAACGTTATTGAAGCGAGGATGGTGTGTTGGGTTGAGAATGTTTGTCAAAGACTGATGAGTTGGATGTTCTGTGAAAATTATTTGTGATATTAACAATTGGTTTAAACATGTAATTTTATTTTGCTAATTTACTATTCTTTAATATTAAAAATTACTTTTTAAGATCGTTTAGTATTTTTAATGATAGATGCTCATTTTAAATTCTGTTTTGCAGTTTACGCAAATTATCTGAATGCGCGGCATTCAGTCCCAGGAGTCGAGCGCTATGCCCAAGTTGTCCACGCTGTCCACCGGTTGCTTCAACACATTTCAGGAACAAAAGATGAGTAAAAATTTCGTTTATTTTAATTTTAATTCATCTACAATATGAGAAAAGAGATTATGAATAATTTGTTTACAATTTTCTTGAGACACAGCCTTGACATACATCTGGTGTCTTTTAATTTAATTTATTGTTTGATGTGATAAATATTTGTTTAATTGTTTTAAAAGTAAATTGCTAAATTATAGTAACGTTATTATTTTACTTTTGTTTATACTAAATAAAAATATTACAATTACAATAATAATTTATAATAATAATAACAGTAGAGTAATATTGTATTTGAAGTGTATGTTAGATGTGTATATGTTGTGTATGTTTTAAATTAACTTTTATTTCATTTATTGGTTGTGAGTGTGTTATCAAGTAGGTCGCTGCGAGTCTGCAACAAGGAAAAATGAACATTATGAAGAAGTTTGTGTTTGTTCACTTGCCCAAAAAACGTCGTCGTGTAATTTAACTTTTGTCTGCCTTATTTAAAGGCCTTCCTAACTATACACCGATATCGTATCGTGGGCTTGATTTATAGTTATACTATAAGATCATATTCACGAGTCAATATCGTGTCTTTTATTATCCACTACGTACATTTTAATTTAGTTAGTTAGTTGCTGCCTCAATAGGAGGCCATCCTAACTGTGTGTAGTTCTTTTCGTGGGGTTGATTTATTACTATAAATCAATTTTACGAATTGATATTGTGTAGATCGATATCTATCGTGGGTTTGATTTGAAATCAACCTCACGAGTCGATATCGTGTATTTTGTATTTTCCACCACAAAACGCTGGTCCCACGTGGGGCCCCAACATATTTACATCACCAGGCAAGTGTTGAAGCGTTTCGTGATTCGGGTGGGGCGAGTCCCTCGCGATCGTGCTGCTGTGTGTAGCTAGAAGGTGTAAGCCGATGTCTTGGGTGGTCGAGTTATCGAATCACAGGAACCATATTGTCCAATGAGTCATTGGGAGATCTAGACATAATTCGACTGTTCGAGCACTGCGAAATCTTCCCAGCAGTCGGGTAGGTTGGTAGGCGGTGAACCGAGAGGTCGTGGGCACGGAATATGCTCAACGTTTTTGCTAACTTGACAAGCACGCTTCGGTTGCTTTGTCGTAGATTCGTAGCTAGTCGTTGGCAAAAACTTAGGTAAGATAGGGTAGGTAGGGAGAAAAAGATGGCACCTTTATTGAAGACTACGTAATCTGTGATTCTCTTTCAGGTTCTTCCTAACACTTGACCGATATCTTATCGTGGATATGATTTATAGTTATACTATAAGATCATATTCACGAGTCAATATCGTGTCTTTTATCTCTACGTACATTTAAATTTAGTTAGTTTAGTTTCTGCCTTATTAGAAGGCCTTCCTAACAACTGGGTAGTTCTTTTCGTGGGGTTGATTTATTACTATAAATCAATTTTACGAATCGAAATTGGTTAGAACAATATCTATCGTGGGGTTGATTTATTTCCATAAATCAATTTTACGAATTGATATTGTGATATCTATCGTGGGTTTGATGTGTAATCAACCTCACGAGTCAATATCGGATGTTTTGTATTGTCCACCACAAAACGCTGGCCCTCCGTGGGGCCCAACATACATACTGTAAGCGTTTCGCGGTTGCTTTGTCGTAGATTCGTAGCTAGTCTTTGACAAAAACTTAGGTAAGATAGGATAGATAGGGAGAAGAAGGACACCATCATTGAAAACTTACTGTTTTTCAAGGAGTATTTGTACTTGTTTCTAATAATATTTTGTTGTTAGGTGCGGTGGTGAATGAAGAAAACCAACGTTTCCTGTTGGTGATTACATCAAATGCTGGGAAGATTCATCAGCAACATAATCAACAGCTTCTCTTCAAACACATCAGAAGATGACTGCAAAACCAACGCAGAATGTCGCCAAGACCGCTGCCTCCAACATCAATATAAGATAATTATTAGTTTTAAGTGGGTTGTATTTAATCGAGCACCAAAATATCAGCTCTAAATAATTCATATTCGATATCCAAAATACTAGACTTTGCTAATCTGTTTATCAATTTAAATATCAAATATTTGTATTTGCTATTTGCCATATTAGCATTTAATTTTCCATGAAACTTATTTACTATTATATTTAAAGATCAGTTGGTATTTTTTATGTCTAATTATTATTTTTAGTATGCATTTAATTATTTCAGACTATCAAAATATAATTTAACTAGGGTTAAAAATATATATTTTTGGTGTTTAATAAATATATATCTGGCAAGAGCAACACAGTTCTTATTGATTATGATACAATGATATCGGTGCTCATTTAAATTATTCCCTTTTTAAATTATTTGGGTAAAAGTCGGTTAAAAACAGTAATAAAATAAATATGTTGTTTTAAATCTATATAAAATAGCGCAATTGTGTACAAGGGAGAATGTAAGTGAAACTGGACAGAGAGTGATTGATTTTATTAAGTGTGATGAACGATTGATGCACGGTTTTTCAGTGGAGATTTAAACTTGAAAATCGGTTCAAGTTAAAACATAATTGAGTGTTTTTAAGTACATTCTGACATTTATATGTCCTAATTATTTGTCACAATTTTGTTGAGCAACTTGGTCGTGTTAGAAGACCTAAAATAATTAGAAATATAGTAAAACAACACTTACTCAGTAAAGAAACCGTCAGAAGAGGGTATCATTAGAAATATATTACAATATACACTTTTCTATTTACTATTTCATATACAATTTAATTCTTTTATAATTATCTTTATTTATTATTGAGTTAATTTGTAATTATACGTATTCCTCTTTTTCTTTCAATTTGCACCAATTTTTAATTGTCTTGTCCCCATTATTTTCTCTTTTTAAAATTATTTAAACTTTTGCTAGAATTTTAATGAACACGTACCTGACGTAGAACTTAAATTTAATCTTCTACATTATTAATATTTTTATCTTTGGACTAGAGAGCTTTTTAAATTTTGGCCTTACAGTATTAAATGAAGCAGAAATTTTCTCCCAACACTTTTCTTCTCCTTAACACAATACTTTATCAGTTTTTTTCATTCTATACATGTTTTTAACTCGCAATAAATCTATTAATAATTCAACTTCATTGGTGGGAAAATTTGCAGCTCTTTTAATATTTTCCATCATGTGTATATAAATATATTTCTTATTTTGCCTGTAACAGAATGTAAACTGAATTTCGGTAACTAAGGCAATGATTATAATTTTCTCAGAATCTCAAATTACACAACACCATAAAATTATTTTGACATTCAGTTTAGGTTCAGCTGAACTAGTTTAATTTGACAAGTTATAAACAAAAAAATGTTCAGGCTCAAGTTCAAGGTTCAACTGAATTGAAGTTTAAACCGCCACTGAAAAACCTAGCATGAGAAGTTTATTTGATGGTGTCGCGTATACGTCTGGATAAAAGTTGGTAAATGAGGGTGTATAATGAGGATGTTAGAGATATGTCTGTTGAGTAAATAAATGAATCTTTGTGTGAAGAGATTGAGAGGTAGTAAGATGGTACGAATGATGAATTATATTGTGGAATGAATCAGGTGTTAGGAATAGATGGTGTGAGTATTTTAGGGGTTTCTATGGTAGCGTAAATGGACTGAATGGTTGTAGTGAAATTGCAAGAGAAAATGTTAGAGGTGAGGCTCCCGGCTTGAATGAGATGTTGATGTATGGAGGTGAGAGGTTATTTGACTCCTGATGATTGGAAATGCGCGCACGCAGTTATAGTGTTTGAAGGTATGAAGGTAGCGAGGCTGCGGTAGTGTCTGCGTTACCTGGTGCGGATGATGATGTTGTAAATGATTTCAATAAATGAAGCAGAAAACGATTTCAATAATGTTAATTAATGATAATGTGTTAGAAAAATTAATAAATAAAACCACTTAGTATTTAGTTTTATAAATTTGGCAATAACATTTATTGCACAATTTCAGCAGTTGTGCCATCGTCAGAAGGTAGATATGTGGTTTACAAACACTTATATATTGTACAAATACAAACACATTGTTAATAGAGAGAGGGACTGTTTAGGGAATTTCCTTTAATGACAACGTCTATGAAAGTTGAGTTTAGAACATCTAAATATTCATTCATTAGTTTCTGGTCGGCCCTAACGGCTTTCTTAATTTTAAAGCTTCAAGGAAAGTGAATCGATATCCTTTCCTTTTATATGTAGAACTGACAAATTACATATAGAACTTTTATGATAAAAATCTATCAAGTGTTTAGCTAGATTAGACTGGGTACTTTTGATCATATAATTATAACAATACTCTTTAAATCTAGTCTGGAAACTTCGTCCTGTTTGCTCTATATAAACAAATTCACAATCTTTACATTTAATTTAACAAAGGGTCTTTATTCATTAGTTTATTATTATTAGTATATAATGTCAAATTTCGTCCAATTCTTGGCCATAGGTACTACGATTCATGCCACCATTAACATAATTTAATTTTTTATAAATTGATTTAGATCTAGTTTCAAAGTGTACAGGATAAAATTAATTTCTTGTAATTGATCTAATTTTCTTATTTATTAGCTTCACAGTGACTTCTTCACTGTAACCATTGTTTGCTGCAATATTTAAAATGATTATAATTCAGATCATCAGATAAATTATAAAACGTTGCTAGCTTTATATTATATGGGTGATACAAATTAGTGGGTTTCCTGTAAATACTAAAATTAAATTTATTGTTAATGTGTTCGATAGTAATGGCCTAGATATTTATGCTTTTATTAACTTTCACTTCAATGGTGAATTATGTATTTTAATCAAATGAATTAAGGACATTTAATAGTTGTTGCTCCTGGTGTAAAGGGATTAAAACATTGTCTATATATCTATACCAAAAATGTAAATATTTTAGGAGGTATTTATTGGAATTGAGGAATATATATTCTCAAAATTGTTGATGAATATTTCAGATAATAAAGACCCTTTTTGTTAATTACAAATGTCACCAAAGAGCAAAAATAATTTGTTTGTAGACAAACTTTCAGCAAGTTTAAAGTTACATGATTAACTTCAAGCTGTTTTTAATGATGTCTAGAAGTTTGAAAATTGGAATGGAAGTAAATTCCCAAAACCTCCCTCTCTCTATTAACAGAGTTAGTTTGTATTTGAACTACATATAAGTGTTTGCATAACCAAGTGTTTTTATTTATTAATTTTAAATCACGTTTCGCCGAATGTAAACAGCTTCATTAATTGAAATGATGAATGTATTAGTGTTTGAGAAGAGCGATTGCAATGTTTCGGTGATGGATGATGTGAGATTGGAGATGAAATGAATGTGTTTGTATATTAGGGTAGTATGTGATCGAGGTATGCACGTATTTAATTGAGAGATTGAAAGAAGAGTATCAGTGGGATGCAAGGTGCTCTGGAAACATTTGTTCAGAATACATTGGTGTATGTTGTATGATGACTCTGAGATTGACATGAATGTTGTTGAAAGAGTGAGTATAAGTCAGATGAGATAGTTTAGGAATGTGGAACGTGTGTCGAATGGAAGATATGAATGAACTTGTATGAAAGAATTTATGAATGTATATGTATGTATTTATGTATGAAGAGTTGATGGTAGATTGAGCATGTGGTTGAAGCAAGGATGACTGAATGTTTCAGGGGTTCGTGTTACCGCATTTAATAAGATATAGCGTGATGCTATGTATAATAATTATCTTTACAACATATTTATTATTTGTTTAAACTATATAATAATGAATGATTCACTTTAAAATTATAATGATGAATCGTTCTCATCTGTAACACAATACTTTGCTAGCTGACAATTTATTATACATACATATATATTTTTTATTGTAACATTAGCAGATTGTCAGCTACTGAAACATTGTGATACAGAGACAGTTAGTATAAAAAACAAACAAATTACGGATGATTAACTAGATTTTTCATTGTTAAACATTCCGGCATTATTTTATACAAATATATTTCAAGTAAATGATTGATATAAATAAATTTGAATCAGTTTTATTTTAAATATTATTCTCAAAACAACTTATGGCCGATTTAAATAAAGTTAATCAAATCATCCTCCATCGATTATTTATACTAACAGTCAACATATTTTGTAAATAAAGATAATGAAATACTTTTACCCAAAATAATTGTATCAAAGTATTAATTCTAAAAGTTTCCATTATAATAATTAAATTGATTTCTTTTTAAAAATTGGGAAAACTGACAGAATTGATATTTACTAATGATAATAACAAATATATTTTAAGTAGATAGTTGACAATAACTTTGTTTAACACATATTTATTCTTTAAGAATAAGAAATAGATACCTATTGTAATAAGTTATACATACATCTTATTACAATATTCTTTATTCTTAAAAAATAAATCTGTTTTGAAGAGATTTATTGTGAATTATTTAATTTAAAATAGAGTTTCTATTGTTTAAGATAAATAAGTAAATAATATTATTGTAATTTAATATGTAAAAATAATAACAAATATGTTTTAAATAGATAGTTGACAATAACTTTGTTTAACACATATTTATTGTTTAAGAATAAGAAATAGGGTACCCATTGTAATAAGTTAACATATATCTTATTACAATATTCCTTATTCTTAAAGAATAAATGTGTGTTGAAAAGATTTATTGTGAATTATTTAATTTAAAATATAATTTTTATTGTTTAATATAAATAAGTTAATAAAATTGATGTAATTCAGTATGTAAAAATAAATATGTTTTAAATAGATAGTTTAGAATAACTCTGTTTAAAACATATCTATTCTTTAAGAATAAGAAATATTGTAATAAGAAAACATACATCTTATTGCAATACGTCTTATACTTAAAGAATAAATATATTTTGAAGAGACTTATTCTAAATTAATTTATTTAAAAAATAGTTTGTATTATAAATAAAATGTACTTGTAGTTAATTTGTAATAATAATTGTGAAATAAAATATTAGTAACATTTGTCCACTACTTTAAAATGATAATAAATATATTTATAGTTATACATACCTCGTTGTTTTTTAAATTTCTTTCCCACCATATTTTTTAATTTTTGGACTGGTGCTGCCATCTGTTGGTGAATATGTGAACTAAGTTGAAATAATTAAATTTAATTTGAATAATTAATTTTATTTTTGACCGGTGCTGCCATCTATTGACAAATATGTCAACTACGTCAATTCAATTGAATTTGAAATTCATTTCAGAGTTTCTCAAAATCTAAAACTAGCTAAAATTAATTTACAATAAAACAATTTTGTTTCTTTCTTAATAAACTAGCTAAAATTAATTTACAATAAAACAATTTTGTTTCTTTCTTAATAAACTAGCTAAAATTAATTTACAATAAAACAATTTTGTTTCTTTCTTAATAAACTAGCTAAAATTAATTTACAATAAAACAATTTTGTTTCTTTCTTAATAAACTAGCTAAAATTAATTTACAATAAAACAATTTTGTTTCTTTCTTAATAAACTAGCTAAAATTAATTTACAATAAAACAATTTTGTTTCTTTCTTAATAAACTAGCTAAAATTAATTTACAATAAAACAATTTTGTTTCTTTCTTAATAAACTAGCTAAAATTAATTTACAATAAAACAATTTTGTTTCTTTCTTAATAAACTAGCTAAAATTAATTTACAATAAAACAATTTTGTTTCTTTCTTAATAAACTAGCTAAAATTAATTTACAATAAAACAATTTTGTTTCTTTCTTAATAAACTAGCTAAAATTAATTTACAATAAAACAATTTTGTTTCTTTCTTAATAAACTAGCTAAAATTAATTTACAATAAAACAATTTTGTTTCTTTCTTAATAAACTAGCTAAAATTAATTTACAATAAAACAATTTTGTTTCTTTCTTAATAAACTAGCTAAAATTAATTTACAATAAAACAATTTTGTTTCTTTCTTAATAAACTAGCTAAAATTAATTTACAATAAAACAATTTTGTTTCTTTCTTAATAAACTAGCTAAAATTAATTTACAATAAAACAATTTTGTTTCTTTCTTAATAAACTAGCTAAAATTAATTTACAATAAAACAATTTTGTTTCTTTCTTAATAAACTAGCTAAAATTAATTTACAATAAAACAATTTTGTTTCTTTCTTAATAAACTAGCTAAAATTAATTTACAATAAAACAATTTTGTTTCTTTCTTAATAAACTAGCTAAAATTAATTTACAATAAAACAATTTTGTTTCTTTCTTAATAAACTAGCTAAAATTAATTTACAATAAAACAATTTTGTTTCTTTCTTAATAAACTAGCTAAAATTAATTTACAATAAAACAATTTTGTTTCTTTCTTAATAAACTAGCTAAAATTAATTTACAATAAAACAATTTTGTTTCTTTCTTAATAAACTAGCTAAAATTAATTTACAATAAAACAATTTTGTTTCTTTCTTAATAAACTAGCTAAAATTAATTTACAATAAAACAATTTTGTTTCTTTCTTAATAAACTAGCTAAAATTAATTTACAATAAAACAATTTTGTTTCTTTCTTAATAAACTAGCTAAAATTAATTTACAATAAAACAATTTTGTTTCTTTCTTAATAAACTAGCTAAAATTAATTTACAATAAAACAATTTTGTTTCTTTCTTAATAAACTAGCTAAAATTAATTTACAATAAAACAATTTTGTTTCTTTCTTAATAAACTAGCTAAAATTAATTTACAATAAAACAATTTTGTTTCTTTCTTAATAAACTAGCTAAAATTAATTTACAATAAAACAATTTTGTTTCTTTCTTAATAAACTAGCTAAAATTAATTTACAATAAAACAATTTTGTTTCTTTCTTAATAAACTAGCTAAAATTAATTTACAATAAAACAATTTTGTTTCTTTCTTAATAAACTAGCTAAAATTAATTTACAATAAAACAATTTTGTTTCTTTCTTAATAAACTAGCTAAAATTAATTTACAATAAAACAATTTTGTTTCTTTCTTAATAAACTAGCTAAAATTAATTTACAATAAAACAATTTTGTTTCTTTCTTAATAAACTAGCTAAAATTAATTTACAATAAAACAATTTTGTTTCTTTCTTAATAAACTAGCTAAAATTAATTTACAATAAAACAATTTTGTTTCTTTCTTAATAAACTAGCTAAAATTAATTTACAATAAAACAATTTTGTTTCTTTCTTAATAAACTAGCTAAAATTAATTTACAATAAAACAATTTTGTTTCTTTCTTAATAAACTAGCTAAAATTAATTTACAATAAAACAATTTTGTTTCTTTCTTAATAAACTAGCTAAAATTAATTTACAATAAAACAATTTTGTTTCTTTCTTAATAAACTAGCTAAAATTAATTTACAATAAAACAATTTTGTTTCTTTCTTAATAAACTAGCTAAAATTAATTTACAATAAAACAATTTTGTTTCTTTCTTAATAAACTAGCTAAAATTAATTTACAATAAAACAATTTTGTTTCTTTCTTAATAAACTAGCTAAAATTAATTTACAATAAAACAATTTTGTTTCTTTCTTAATAAACTAGCTAAAATTAATTTACAATAAAACAATTTTGTTTCTTTCTTAATAAACTAGCTAAAATTAATTTACAATAAAACAATTTTGTTTCTTTCTTAATAAACTAGCTAAAATTAATTTACAATAAAACAATTTTGTTTCTTTCTTAATAAACTAGCTAAAATTAATTTACAATAAAACAATTTTGTTTCTTTCTTAATAAACTAGCTAAAATTAATTTACAATAAAACAATTTTGTTTCTTTCTTAATAAACTAGCTAAAATTAATTTACAATAAAACAATTTTGTTTCTTTCTTAATAAACTAGCTAAAATTAATTTACAATAAAACAATTTTGTTTCTTTCTTAATAAACTAGCTAAAATTAATTTACAATAAAACAATTTTGTTTCTTTCTTAATAAACTAGCTAAAATTAATTTACAATAAAACAATTTTGTTTCTTTCTTAATAAACTAGCTAAAATTAATTTACAATAAAACAATTTTGTTTCTTTCTTAATAAACTAGCTAAAATTAATTTACAATAAAACAATTTTGTTTCTTTCTTAATAAACTAGCTAAAATTAATTTACAATAAAACAATTTTGTTTCTTTCTTAATAAACTAGCTAAAATTAATTTACAATAAAACAATTTTGTTTCTTTCTTAATAAACTAGCTAAAATTAATTTACAATAAAACAATTTTGTTTCTTTCTTAATAAACTAGCTAAAATTAATTTACAATAAAACAATTTTGTTTCTTTCTTAATAAACTAGCTAAAATTAATTTACAATAAAACAATTTTGTTTCTTTCTTAATAAACTAGCTAAAATTAATTTACAATAAAACAATTTTGTTTCTTTCTTAATAAACTAGCTAAAATTAATTTACAATAAAACAATTTTGTTTCTTTCTTAATAAACTAGCTAAAATTAATTTACAATAAAACAATTTTGTTTCTTTCTTAATAAACTAGCTAAAATTAATTTACAATAAAACAATTTTGTTTCTTTCTTAATAAACTAGCTAAAATTAATTTACAATAAAACAATTTTGTTTCTTTCTTAATAAACTAGCTAAAATTAATTTACAATAAAACAATTTTGTTTCTTTCTTAATAAACTAGCTAAAATTAATTTACAATAAAACAATTTTGTTTCTTTCTTAATAAACTAGCTAAAATTAATTTACAATAAAACAATTTTGTTTCTTTCTTAATAAACTAGCTAAAATTAATTTACAATAAAACAATTTTGTTTCTTTCTTAATAAACTAGCTAAAATTAATTTACAATAAAACAATTTTGTTTCTTTCTTAATAAACTAGCTAAAATTAATTTACAATAAAACAATTTTGTTTCTTTCTTAATAAACTAGCTAAAATTAATTTACAATAAAACAATTTTGTTTCTTTCTTAATAAACTAGCTAAAATTAATTTACAATAAAACAATTTTGTTTCTTTCTTAATAAACTAGCTAAAATTAATTTACAATAAAACAATTTTGTTTCTTTCTTAATAAACTAGCTAAAATTAATTTACAATAAAACAATTTTGTTTCTTTCTTAATAAACTAGCTAAAATTAATTTACAATAAAACAATTTTGTTTCTTTCTTAATAAACTAGCTAAAATTAATTTACAATAAAACAATTTTGTTTCTTTCTTAATAAACTAGCTAAAATTAATTTACAATAAAACAATTTTGTTTCTTTCTTAATAAACTAGCTAAAATTAATTTACAATAAAACAATTTTGTTTCTTTCTTAATAAACTAGCTAAAATTAATTTACAATAAAACAATTTTGTTTCTTTCTTAATAAACTAGCTAAAATTAATTTACAATAAAACAATTTTGTTTCTTTCTTAATAAACTAGCTAAAATTAATTTACAATAAAACAATTTTGTTTCTTTCTTAATAAACTAGCTAAAATTAATTTACAATAAAACAATTTTGTTTCTTTCTTAATAAACTAGCTAAAATTAATTTACAATAAAACAATTTTGTTTCTTTCTTAATAAACTAGCTAAAATTAATTTACAATAAAACAATTTTGTTTCTTTCTTAATAAACTAGCTAAAATTAATTTACAATAAAACAATTTTGTTTCTTTCTTAATAAACTAGCTAAAATTAATTTACAATAAAACAATTTTGTTTCTTTCTTAATAAACTAGCTAAAATTAATTTACAATAAAACAATTTTGTTTCTTTCTTAATAAACTAGCTAAAATTAATTTACAATAAAACAATTTTGTTTCTTTCTTAATAAACTAGCTAAAATTAATTTACAATAAAACAATTTTGTTTCTTTCTTAATAAACTAAAATTATTTTTTCTATTTTATATGTATTGTGCAATTGACATTTGCAATTTACTTAGAATTATTTTTTCTATTTTATATGTATTGTGCAATTGACATTTGCAATTTACTTAGAATTATTTTTTCTATTTTATATGTATTGTGCAATTGACATTTGCAATTTACTTAGAATTATTTTTTCTATTTTATATGTATTGTGCAATTGACATTTGCAATTTACTTAGAATTATTTTTTCTATTTTATATGTATTGTGCAATTGACATTTGCAATTTACTTAGAATTATTTTTTCTATTTTATATGTATTGTGCAATTGACATTTGCAATTTACTTAGAATTATTTTTTCTATTTTATATGTATTGTGCAATTGACATTTGCAATTTACTTAGAATTATTTTTTCTATTTTATATGTATTGTGCAATTGACATTTGCAATTTACTTAGAATTATTTTTTCTATTTTATATGTATTGTGCAATTGACATTTGCAATTTACTTAGAATTATTTTTTCTATTTTATATGTATTGTGCAATTGACATTTGCAATTTACTTAGAATTATTTTTTCTATTTTATATGTATTGTGCAATTGACATTTGCAATTTACTTAGAATTATTTTTTCTATTTTATATGTATTGTGCAATTGACATTTGCAATTTACTTAGAATTATTTTTTCTATTTTATATGTATTGTGCAATTGACATTTGCAATTTACTTAGAATTATTTTTTCTATTTTATATGTATTGTGCAATTGACATTTGCAATTTACTTAGAATTATTTTTTCTATTTTATATGTATTGTGCAATTGACATTTGCAATTTACTTAGAATTATTTTTTCTATTTTATATGTATTGTGCAATTGACATTTGCAATTTACTTAGAATTATTTTTTCTATTTTATATGTATTGTGCAATTGACATTTGCAATTTACTTAGAATTATTTTTTCTATTTTATATGTATTGTGCAATTGACATTTGCAATTTACTTAGAATTATTTTTTCTATTTTATATGTATTGTGCAATTGACATTTGCAATTTACTTAGAATTATTTTTTCTATTTTATATGTATTGTGCAATTGACATTTGCAATTTACTTAGAATTATTTTTTCTATTTTATATGTATTGTGCAATTGACATTTGCAATTTACTTAGAATTATTTTTTCTATTTTATATGTATTGTGCAATTGACATTTGCAATTTACTTAGAATTATTTTTTCTATTTTATATGTATTGTGCAATTGACATTTGCAATTTACTTAGAATTATTTTTTCTATTTTATATGTATTGTGCAATTGACATTTGCAATTTACTTAGAATTATTTTTTCTATTTTATATGTATTGTGCAATTGACATTTGCAATTTACTTAGAATTATTTTTTCTATTTTATATGTATTGTGCAATTGACATTTGCAATTTACTTAGAATTATTTTTTCTATTTTATATGTATTGTGCAATTGACATTTGCAATTTACTTAGAATTATTTTTTCTATTTTATATGTATTGTGCAATTGACATTTGCAATTTACTTAGAATTATTTTTTCTATTTTATATGTATTGTGCAATTGACATTTGCAATTTACTTAGAATTATTTTTTCTATTTTATATGTATTGTGCAATTGACATTTGCAATTTACTTAGAATTATTTTTTCTATTTTATATGTATTGTGCAATTGACATTTGCAATTTACTTAGAATTATTTTTTCTATTTTATATGTATTGTGCAATTGACATTTGCAATTTACTTAGAATTATTTTTTCTATTTTATATGTATTGTGCAATTGACATTTGCAATTTACTTAGAATTATTTTTTCTATTTTATATGTATTGTGCAATTGACATTTGCAATTTACTTAGAATTATTTTTTCTATTTTATATGTATTGTGCAATTGACATTTGCAATTTACTTAGAATTATTTTTTCTATTTTATATGTATTGTGCAATTGACATTTGCAATTTACTTAGAATTATTTTTTCTATTTTATATGTATTGTGCAATTGACATTTGCAATTTACTTAGAATTATTTTTTCTATTTTATATGTATTGTGCAATTGACATTTGCAATTTACTTAGAATTATTTTTTCTATTTTATATGTATTGTGCAATTGACATTTGCAATTTACTTAGAATTATTTTTTCTATTTTATATGTATTGTGCAATTGACATTTGCAATTTACTTAGAATTATTTTTTCTATTTTATATGTATTGTGCAATTGACATTTGCAATTTACTTAGAATTATTTTTTCTATTTTATATGTATTGTGCAATTGACATTTGCAATTTACTTAGAATTATTTTTTCTATTTTATATGTATTGTGCAATTGACATTTGCAATTTACTTAGAATTATTTTTTCTATTTTATATGTATTGTGCAATTGACATTTGCAATTTACTTAGAATTATTTTTTCTATTTTATATGTATTGTGCAATTGACATTTGCAATTTACTTAGAATTATTTTTTCTATTTTATATGTATTGTGCAATTGACATTTGCAATTTACTTAGAATTATTTTTTCTATTTTATATGTATTGTGCAATTGACATTTGCAATTTACTTAGAATTATTTTTTCTATTTTATATGTATTGTGCAATTGACATTTGCAATTTACTTAGAATTATTTTTTCTATTTTATATGTATTGTGCAATTGACATTTGCAATTTACTTAGAATTATTTTTTCTATTTTATATGTATTGTGCAATTGACATTTGCAATTTACTTAGAATTATTTTTTCTATTTTATATGTATTGTGCAATTGACATTTGCAATTTACTTAGAATTATTTTTTCTATTTTATATGTATTGTGCAATTGACATTTGCAATTTACTTAGAATTATTTTTTCTATTTTATATGTATTGTGCAATTGACATTTGCAATTTACTTAGAATTATTTTTTCTATTTTATATGTATTGTGCAATTGACATTTGCAATTTACTTAGAATTATTTTTTCTATTTTATATGTATTGTGCAATTGACATTTGCAATTTACTTAGAATTATTTTTTCTATTTTATATGTATTGTGCAATTGACATTTGCAATTTACTTAGAATTATTTTTTCTATTTTATATGTATTGTGCAATTGACATTTGCAATTTACTTAGAATTATTTTTTCTATTTTATATGTATTGTGCAATTGACATTTGCAATTTACTTAGAATTATTTTTTCTATTTTATATGTATTGTGCAATTGACATTTGCAATTTACTTAGAATTATTTTTTCTATTTTATATGTATTGTGCAATTGACATTTGCAATTTACTTAGAATTATTTTTTCTATTTTATATGTATTGTGCAATTGACATTTGCAATTTACTTAGAATTATTTTTTCTATTTTATATGTATTGTGCAATTGACATTTGCAATTTACTTAGAATTATTTTTTCTATTTTATATGTATTGTGCAATTGACATTTGCAATTTACTTAGAATTATTTTTTCTATTTTATATGTATTGTGCAATTGACATTTGCAATTTACTTAGAATTATTTTTTCTATTTTATATGTATTGTGCAATTGACATTTGCAATTTACTTAGAATTATTTTTTCTATTTTATATGTATTGTGCAATTGACATTTGCAATTTACTTAGAATTATTTTTTCTATTTTATATGTATTGTGCAATTGACATTTGCAATTTACTTAGAATTATTTTTTCTATTTTATATGTATTGTGCAATTGACATTTGCAATTTACTTAGAATTATTTTTTCTATTTTATATGTATTGTGCAATTGACATTTGCAATTTACTTAGAATTATTTTTTCTATTTTATATGTATTGTGCAATTGACATTTGCAATTTACTTAGAATTATTTTTTCTATTTTATATGTATTGTGCAATTGACATTTGCAATTTACTTAGAATTATTTTTTCTATTTTATATGTATTGTGCAATTGACATTTGCAATTTACTTAGAATTATTTTTTCTATTTTATATGTATTGTGCAATTGACATTTGCAATTTACTTAGAATTATTTTTTCTATTTTATATGTATTGTGCAATTGACATTTGCAATTTACTTAGAATTATTTTTTCTATTTTATATGTATTGTGCAATTGACATTTGCAATTTACTTAGAATTATTTTTTCTATTTTATATGTATTGTGCAATTGACATTTGCAATTTACTTAGAATTATTTTTTCTATTTTATATGTATTGTGCAATTGACATTTGCAATTTACTTAGAATTATTTTTTCTATTTTATATGTATTGTGCAATTGACATTTGCAATTTACTTAGAATTATTTTTTCTATTTTATATGTATTGTGCAATTGACATTTGCAATTTATTAAATATATGTGTGCGTTATTTTTATTATTAAATATATGTGTGCGTTATTTTTATTATTAAATATATGTGTGCGTTATTTTTATTATTAAATATATGTGTGCGTTATTTTTATTATTAAATATATGTGTGCGTTATTTTTATTATTAAATATATGTGTGCGTTATTTTTATTATTAAATATATGTGTGCGTTATTTTTATTATTAAATATATGTGTGCGTTATTTTTATTATTAAATATATGTGTGCGTTATTTTTATTATTAAATATATGTGTGCGTTATTTTTATTATTAAATATATGTGTGCGTTATTTTTATTATTAAATATATGTGTGCGTTATTTTTATTATTAAATATATGTGTGCGTTATTTTTATTATTAAATATATGTGTGCGTTATTTTTATTATTAAATATATGTGTGCGTTATTTTTATTATTAAATATATGTGTGCGTTATTTTTATTATTAAATATATGTGTGCGTTATTTTTATTATTAAATATATGTGTGCGTTATTTTTATTATTAAATATATGTGTGCGTTATTTTTATTATTAAATATATGTGTGCGTTATTTTTATTATTAAATATATGTGTGCGTTATTTTTATTATTAAATATATGTGTGCGTTATTTTTATTATTAAATATATGTGTGCGTTATTTTTATTATTAAATATATGTGTGCGTTATTTTTATTATTAAATATATGTGTGCGTTATTTTTATTATTAAATATATGTGTGCGTTATTTTTATTATTAAATATATGTGTGCGTTATTTTTATTATTAAATATATGTGTGCGTTATTTTTATTATTAAATATATGTGTGCGTTATTTTTATTATTAAATATATGTGTGCGTTATTTTTATTATTAAATATATGTGTGCGTTATTTTTATTATTAAATATATGTGTGCGTTATTTTTATTATTAAATATATGTGTGCGTTATTTTTATTATTAAATATATGTGTGCGTTATTTTTATTATTAAATATATGTGTGCGTTATTTTTATTATTAAATATATGTGTGCGTTATTTTTATTATTAAATATATGTGTGCGTTATTTTTATTATTAAATATATGTGTGCGTTATTTTTATTATTAAATATATGTGTGCGTTATTTTTATTATTAAATATATGTGTGCGTTATTTTTATTATTAAATATATGTGTGCGTTATTTTTATTATTAAATATATGTGTGCGTTATTTTTATTATTAAATATATGTGTGCGTTATTTTTATTATTAAATATATGTGTGCGTTATTTTTATTATTAAATATATGTGTGCGTTATTTTTATTATTAAATATATGTGTGCGTTATTTTTATTATTAAATATATGTGTGCGTTATTTTTATTATTAAATATATGTGTGCGTTATTTTTATTATTAAATATATGTGTGCGTTATTTTTATTATTAAATATATGTGTGCGTTATTTTTATTATTAAATATATGTGTGCGTTATTTTTATTATTAAATATATGTGTGCGTTATTTTTATTATTAAATATATGTGTGCGTTATTTTTATTATTAAATATATGTGTGCGTTATTTTTATTATTAAATATATGTGTGCGTTATTTTTATTATTAAATATATGTGTGCGTTATTTTTATTATTAAATATATGTGTGCGTTATTTTTATTATTAAATATATGTGTGCGTTATTTTTATTATTAAATATATGTGTGCGTTATTTTTATTATTAAATATATGTGTGCGTTATTTTTATTATTAAATATATGTGTGCGTTATTTTTATTATTAAATATATGTGTGCGTTATTTTTATTATTAAATATATGTGTGCGTTATTTTTATTATTAAATATATGTGTGCGTTATTTTTATTATTAAATATATGTGTGCGTTATTTTTATTATTAAATATATGTGTGCGTTATTTTTATTATTAAATATATGTGTGCGTTATTTTTATTATTAAATATATGTGTGCGTTATTTTTATTATTAAATATATGTGTGCGTTATTTTTATTATTAAATATATGTGTGCGTTATTTTTATTATTAAATATATGTGTGCGTTATTTTTATTATTAAATATATGTGTGCGTTATTTTTATTATTAAATATATGTGTGCGTTATTTTTATTATTAAATATATGTGTGCGTTATTTTTATTATTAAATATATGTGTGCGTTATTTTTATTATTAAATATATGTGTGCGTTATTTTTATTATTAAATATATGTGTGCGTTATTTTTATTATTAAATATATGTGTGCGTTATTTTTATTATTAAATATATGTGTGCGTTATTTTTATTATTAAATATATGTGTGCGTTATTTTTATTATTAAATATATGTGTGCGTTATTTTTATTATTAAATATATGTGTGCGTTATTTTTATTATTAAATATATGTGTGCGTTATTTTTATTATTAAATATATGTGTGCGTTATTTTTATTATTAAATATATGTGTGCGTTATTTTTATTATTAAATATATGTGTGCGTTATTTTTATTATTAAATATATGTGTGCGTTATTTTTATTATTAAATATATGTGTGCGTTATTTTTATTATTAAATATATGTGTGCGTTATTTTTATTATTAAATATATGTGTGCGTTATTTTTATTATTAAATATATGTGTGCGTTATTTTTATTATTAAATATATGTGTGCGTTATTTTTATTATTAAATATATGTGTGCGTTATTTTTATTATTAAATATATGTGTGCGTTATTTTTATTATTAAATATATGTGTGCGTTATTTTTATTATTAAATATATGTGTGCGTTATTTTTATTATTAAATATATGTGTGCGTTATTTTTATTATTAAATATATGTGTGCGTTATTTTTATTATTAAATATATGTGTGCGTTATTTTTATTATTAAATATATGTGTGCGTTATTTTTATTATTAAATATATGTGTGCGTTATTTTTATTATTAAATATATGTGTGCGTTATTTTTATTATTAAATATATGTGTGCGTTATTTTTATTATTAAATATATGTGTGCGTTATTTTTATTATTAAATATATGTGTGCGTTATTTTTATTATTAAATATATGTGTGCGTTATTTTTGTGTGCGTTATTTTTATTATTAAATATATGTGTGCGTTATTTTTATTATTAAATATATGTGTGCGTTATTTTTATTATTAAATATATGTGTGCGTTATTTTTATTATTAAATATATGTGTGCGTTATTTTATTATTAAATATATGTGTGCGTTATTTTTATTATTAAATATATGTGTGCGTTATTTTTATTATTAAATATATGTGTGCGTTATTTTTATTATTAAATATATGTGTGCGTTATTTTTATTATTAAATATATGTGTGCGTTATTTTTATTATTAAATATATGTGTGCGCGTTATTTTTATTATTAAATATATGTGTGCGTTATTTTTATTATTAAATATATGTGTGCGTTATTTTTATTATTAAATATATGTGTGCGTTATTTTTATTATTAAATATATGTGTGCGTTATTTTTATTATTAAATATATGTGTGCGTTATTTTTATTATTAAATATATGTGTGCGTTATTTTTATTATTAAATATATGTGTGCGTTATTTTTATTATTAAATATATGTGTGCGTTATTTTTATTATTAAATATATGTGTGCGTTATTTTTATTATTAAATATATGTGTGCGTTATTTTTATTATTAAATATATGTGTGCGTTATTTTTATTATTAAATATATGTGTGCGTTATTTTTATTATTAAATATATGTGTGCGTTATTTTTATTATTAAATATATGTGTGCGTTATTTTTATTATTAAATATATGTGTGCGTTATTTTTATTATTAAATATATGTGTGCGTTATTTTTATTATTAAATATATGTGTGCGTTATTTTTATTATTAAATATATGTGTGCGTTATTTTTATTATTAAATATATGTGTGCGTTATTTTTATTATTAAATATATGTGTGCGTTATTTTTATTATTAAATATATGTGTGCGTTATTTTTATTATTAAATATATGTGTGCGTTATTTTTATTATTAAATATATGTGTGCGTTATTTTTATTATTAAATATATGTGTGCGTTATTTTTATTATTAAATATATGTGTGCGTTATTTTTATTATTAAATATATGTGTGCGTTATTTTTATTATTAAATATATGTGTGCGTTATTTTTATTATTAAATATATGTGTGCGTTATTTTTATTATTAAATATATGTGTGCGTTATTTTTATTATTAAATATATGTGTGCGTTATTTTTATTATTAAATATATGTGTGCGTTATTTTTATTATTAAATATATGTGTGCGTTATTTTTATTATTAAATATATGTGTGCGTTATTTTTATTATTAAATATATGTGTGCGTTATTTTTATTATTAAATATATGTGTGCGTTATTTTTATTATTAAATATATGTGTGCGTTATTTTTATTATTAAATATATGTGTGCGTTATTTTTATTATTAAATATATGTGTGCGTTATTTTTATTATTAAATATATGTGTGCGTTATTTTTATTATTAAATATATGTGTGCGTTATTTTTATTATTAAATATATGTGTGCGTTATTTTTATTATTAAATATATGTGTGCGTTATTTTTATTATTAAATATATGTGTGCGTTATTTTTATTATTAAATATATGTGTGCGTTATTTTTATTATTAAATATATGTGTGCGTTATTTTTATTATTAAATATATGTGTGCGTTATTTTTATTATTAAATATATGTGTGCGTTATTTTTATTATTAAATATATGTGTGCGTTATTTTTATTATTAAATATATGTGTGCGTTATTTTTATTATTAAATATATGTGTGCGTTATTTTTATTATTAAATATATGTGTGCGTTATTTTTATTATTAAATATATGTGTGCGTTATTTTTATTATTAAATATATGTGTGCGTTATTTTTATTATTAAATATATGTGTGCGTTATTTTTATTATTAAATATATGTGTGCGTTATTTTTATTATTAAATATATGTGTGCGTTATTTTTATTATTAAATATATGTGTGCGTTATTTTTATTATTAAATATATAGGTATATATATTATTAAATATATAGGTATATATATTATTAAATATATAGGTATATATATTATTAAATATATAGGTATATATATTATTAAATATATAGGTATATATATTATTAAATATATAGGTATATATATTATTAAATATATAGGTATATATATTATTAAATATATAGGTATATATATTATTAAATATATAGGTATATATATTATTAAATATATAGGTATATATATTATTAAATATATAGGTATATATATTATTAAATATATAGGTATATATATTATTAAATATATAGGTATATACATATATATATACATATATATATATATATATATATATATATATATATATATATATATATATATATATATATATATATATATATACCTCTAAACCTCTAAACCTCTAAACCTCTAAACCTCTAAACCGCTAAACCTCTAAACCTCTAAACCTCTAAACTTCTAAACCTCTAAACCTCTAAACCTCTAAACCTCTATACCACTATACCTCGATACCTCGATACCTCGATACCTCGATACCTCGATACCTCGATACCTCTATATCTCTATATCTCTATGTCTCTATATCTCTATACGTTAAACAAGTATGTAGCACATCAAACAATATTCAACATGAAAGAATATCTTATAGTCCAGCAGAATAATTCAGGCCAGTTATAGATAACTAAATTAAAAGGCTTTTGCGTAAGACACCAGGTGTACGGAAAGTATATCTCAATTGTAAACAAATTATTCATAATTTCTTTTCTGATTTTAATATACTGATTTATTTTATGGACTACAGACTTTTTAGACTAATTAAAATATAAATAAATGATATTATAACTTACATTTTTTTCCTGAACGGTGTGATTCTACAAGTGAAGCGGTTGACAGCATTGGATCAAACAGCCAGCTCGACTCCCGGGACTGAATGCCGATGCAGCAAAGTTGCGTAAACTGCAAGAGCTCAGAGAATACATATAAAATGTGGTCATTTATTTGCTACAGGAACATCATTTCAATTACAGTAGTTTTATATATATATATATACATATTGTAATAAGATGTATGTTTTCACAAACAACTTACAATATATGTTATTCTTAAAGAATAAATATGGTTTAAATAGAATTGTTGTAAATTATCCATTTAAAACATATTTATTATTGTTTTTACATTACTAAGTTACAATAATTTTATTTATTTATTTATTAAGTTTAAACAATAAAAACTATGTTTAAATTAATCAATTTGCAAGAACTCTATTTAAAACATATTTCTTCTTTAAGAATAAGGAATATTGTAATAAGATGTATGAATAACTTATTACAATGGGTACCCTATTTCTTATTCTTAAAGAATAAATATGGTTTAAATAGAATTGTTGTGAATTATCTTCTTATCTTACAATTTTCTTACATTAATAACTAATTGTCGATCTCGACTGACGTAGTTTCAAGAGAAGATGATAACAGCTTCAATGATGCTGCTCCAAGATGATGTTCCAAAGCTTCGGTGACGTTGTCCAGAATGTTGACGGGTATGAATATCAATTGTTCCAAGATGATGCAGAGGCCGCAGGAGATGCCTGCATGTCCGGTGATGTCCCTATCAACAAAAATATATTAGTAACATAAAATAGTTGGATTTTGATGATTAATGAATCTGAAACAGACACTCATAGTACATTAATACACTTCTTGTTCTTCCAGTAGTTTTCAATGATGGTTTCTTTCTTCCTCCTACACTTACCCTATCTTACCTAAGTTTGTCAAACACTATCTTTGAATTGAATCTACGACAAAGCAAACGAAGCGTGCTTGTCAAATTAGCAAAAACGTTGAGCATATTCCGTGCCCACGACCTCTCGGTTCACCGCCTACCAACCTACCCGACTGCTGGGAAGATTTCTCAGTGCTCGAACAGTCGAATTATGTCTACATCTCCCAATGACTCATTGGACAATATGGTTCCTGTGATTCGATAACTCGACCGCCCAAGACATCGGCTTACACCTTCTAGCTACACTCAGCAGCTCGTTCGCGTGGGACTCGCCCCACCCGCATCACGAAACGCATCAACACTTGCCTGGTGATGTAAATATGTTGAGGCCCCACGTGGGGCCAGCGTTTTTTGGTGGACAATACAAAATACACGATATCGACTCGTGAGGTTAATTTCAAATCAAACCCACGATAGATATCGATCTACACAATATCAATTCGTAAAATTGATTTATAGTAATAAATCAACCCCACGAAAAGAACTACACACAGTTAGGATGGCCTCCTATTAAGGCAGAAAATAACTAACTAATTTAAATGTACGTAATGGATAATAAAAGACGATATTGACTCGTGAATATGATCTTATAGTATAACTATAAATCAAGCCCACGATACGATATCGGTTATGAAGTTATGAAGGCCTTTAAATAAGGCAGACAAAAGTTAAATTACACGACGATGTTTGTTGGGCAAGTGAACAAACACAAACTTCTTCATAATGTTCATTTTTCCTTAACATACACTTCAAATACAATATTACTCTACTGTTATTATTATTATAAATTATTATTGTAATTGTTATATTTTTATTTAGTATAAACAAAAGTAAAATAATAACGTTACTATAATTTAGCAATTTACTTTTAAGATGTTAAACAAATATTTATCACATCAAACAATAAATTAATTTAAAAGACAGCAGAAGTATGTCAAGGCTGTGTCTCAATAAAATTGTAAACAAACTATTCATAATTACTTTCCTCATTTTGTCACGGACTACATACTTTTTAGATTAATTAAAATATAAATAAATAACACGTTTACTTATCTTTTGTTCCTGAACTATGTGATTCTGTTAACAAGTGAAGCAACTGGTAGACTGCGTGGAAAACTTGGGCATGGGGCTCGACTCTCAGGACTGAATGCCGAATTCAGCTAATTTGCGTAAACTGCAAAAAAGAATTTAAAATGAGCACCTATCATCTACAATACTAAACACGATCTTTAAAAGTAATTTTTAATATCCAAGAATAGTAAATAAGCTTCTCGGAAAATCAACAAACAAAAACTATAAATCAAGCCCACGATACGATATCGGTTATGAAGTTAAGAAGGCCTTTAAATAAGGCAGACAAAAGTTAAATTACACGACGATGTTTGTTGGGCAAGTGAACAAACACAAACTTCTTCATAATGTTCATTTTTCCTTAACATACACTTCAAATACAATATTACTCTACTGTTATTATTATTATAAATTATTATTGTAATTGTTATATTTTTATTTAGTATAAACAAAAGTAAAATAATAACGTTACTATAATTTAGCAATTTACTTTTAAGATGTTAAACAAATATTTATCACATCAAACAATAAATTAATTTAAAAGACAGCAGAAGTATGTCAAGGCTGTGTCTCAATAAAATTGTAAACAAACTATTCATAATTACTTTCCTCATTTTGTCACGGACTACATACTTTTTAGATTAATTAAAATATAAATAAATAACACGTTTACTTATCTTTTGTTCCTGAACTATGTGATTCTGTTAACAAGTGAAGCAACTGGTAGACTGCGTGGAAAACTTGGGCATGGGGCTCGACTCTCAGGACTGAATGCCGAATTCAGCTAATTTGCGTAAACTGCAAAAAAGAATTTAAAATGAGCACCTATCATCTACAATACTAAACACGATCTTTAAAAGTAATTTTTAATATCCAAGAATAGTAAATAAGCTTCTCGGAAAATCAACAAACAAAAACTATAAATCAAGCCCACGATACGATATCGGTTATGAAGTTAAGAAGGCCTTTAAATAAGGCAGACAAAAGTTAAATTACACGACGATGTTTGTTGGGCAAGTGAACAAACACAAACTTCTTCATAATGTTCATTTTTCCTTAACATACACTTCAAATACAATATTACTCTACTGTTATTATTATTATAAATTATTATTGTAATTGTTATATTTTTATTTAGTATAAACAAAAGTAAAATAATAACGTTACTATAATTTAGCAATTTACTTTTAAGATGTTAAACAAATATTTATCACATCAAACAATAAATTAATTTAAAAGACAGCAGAAGTATGTCAAGGCTGTGTCTCAATAAAATTGTAAACAAACTATTCATAATTACTTTCCTCATTTTGTCACGGACTACATACTTTTTAGATTAATTAAAATATAAATAAATAACACGTTTACTTATCTTTTGTTCCTGAACTGTGTGATTCTGTTAACAAGTGAAGCAACTGGTAGACAGCGCGGAAAACTTGGGCATGGGGCTCGACTCCCAGGACTGAATGCCGAATTCAGCTAATTTGCGTAAACTGCAAAAAAGAATTTAAAATGAGGACCTATCATCTACAATACTAAACACGATCTTTAAAAGTAATTTTTAATATCCAAGAATAGTAAATAAGCTTCTCGGAAAATCAACAAACAAAAACTATAAGTCAAGCCCACGATACGATATCGGTTATGAAGTTATGAAGGCCTTTAAATAAGGCAGACAAAAGTTAAATTACACGACGATGTTTGTTGGGCAAGTGAACAAACACAAACTTCTTCATAATGTTCATTTTTCCTTGTTGCAGACACGGAGCGCCTAAAATTTATGACACACTCACAACCAATGAATGAAATTAAAGTGAACTTGAAACATACACAACATATACACATCTAACATACACTTCAAATACAATATTACTCTACTGTTATTATTATAATAAATTTTTATTGTAATTGTTATATTTTTATTTAGTATAAACAAAAGTAAAATAATAACGTTACTATAATTTAGCAATTTACTTTTAAGACGTTAAACAAATATTTATCACATCAAACAATAAATTAATTTTTCTACGATTGCTATGAAAAGATGACAATTACGCTCTCATTTGTCATCGTAAAGTTGACGTTTTCTGTGGAACAATCGAAAAATATCTTTTTTGCCCGTCTCCAATGGCAACGTGCGAAAAAGACGTTAAATTCGCGCGCTTCCAATGGCAACGCGCGAAAAAGATTATTTCAATAGTTACCAGGGATACAAACAAAACAGAAACTTGTCATATTGACAGTTAACAAAACGAATTTAGTTTTAGACGTATACCTACGTTTTTTAATAACTTTAAGATGCAATCGTAGAAACAATTATGTGTGTATCACGAGCGTAAAGTGTCTTTGTTCCTCTTGCACTATTGCAGCTCTCGCCTTCGGCTCGCGCTGCAATTACCGTGCTCGAGTAACAAAGAATCACTTTACGCTCTTAATACACAAATAACTATTAAAAGAAAGCAGAAGTATGTCAAGGCTGTGTCTCAATAAAATTGTAAACAAACTATTCATAATTACTTTCCTCATTTTGTCACGGACTACATACTTTTTAGATTAATTAAAATATAAATAAATAACACGTTTACTTATCTTTTGTTCCTGAACTGTGTGATTCTGTTAACAAGTGAAGCAACTGGTAGACAGCGTGGAAAACTTGGGCATGGGGTTCAACTCCCAGGACTAAATGCCGAATTCAGCTAATTTGCGTAAACTGCAAAAAAGAATTTAAAATGAGCACCTATCATCTACAATACTAAACACGATCTTTAAAAGTAATTTTTAATATCCAAGAATAGTAAATAAGCTTCTCGGAAAATCAACAAACAAAAACTATAAATCAAGCCCACGATACGATATCGGTTATGAAGTTATGAAGGCCTTTAAATAAGGCAGACAAAAGTTAAATTACACGACGATGTTTGTTGGACAAGTGAACAAACACAAACTTCTTCATAATGTTCATTTTTCCTTGTTGCAGACACGGAGCGCCTAAAATTTATGACACACTCACAACCAATGAATGAAATTAAAGTGAATTTGAAACATACACAACATATACACATCTAACATACACTTCAAATACAATATTACTCTACTGTTATTATTATTATAAATTATTATTGTAATTGTTATATTTTTATTTAGTATAAACAAAAGTAAAATAATAACGTTACTATAATTTAGCAATTTACTTTTAAGATGTTAAACAAATATTTATCACATCAAACAATAAATTAATATAAAAGACAGCAGAAGTATGTCAAGGCTGTGTCTCAATAAAATTGTAAACAAACTATTCATAATTACTTTCCTCATTTTGTCACAGACTACATACTTTTTAGATTAATTAAAATATAAATAAATAACTCGTTTACTTATCTTTTGTTCCTGAACTGTGTGATTCTGTTAACAAGTGAAGCAACTGGTAGACAGCGTGGAAAACTTGGGCATGGGGTTCAACTCCCAGGACTGAATGCCGAATTCAGCTAATTTGCGTAAACTGCAAAAAAGAATTTAAAATGAGCACCTATCATCTACAATACTAAACACGATCTTTAAAAGTAATTTTTAATATCCAAGAATAGTAAATAAGCTTCTCGGAAAATCAACAAACAAAAACTATAAATCAAGCCCACGATACGATATCGGTTATGAAGTTATGAAGGCCTTTAAATAAGGCAGACAAAAGTTAAATTACACGACGATGTTTGTTGGACAAGTGAACAAACACAAACTTCTTCATAATGTTCATTTTTCCTTGTTGCAGACACGGAGCGCCTAAAATTTATGACACACTCACAACCAATGAATGAAATTAAAGTGAATTTGAAACATACACAACATATACACATCTAACATACACTTCAAATACAATATTACTCTACTGTTATTATTATTATTAATTATTATTGTAATTGTTATATTTTTATTTAGTATAAACAAAAGTAAAATAATAACGTTACTATAATTTAGCAATTTACTTTTAAGATGTTAAACAAATATTTATCACATCAAACAATAAATTAATTTAAAAGACAGCAGAAGTATGTCAAGGCTGTGTCTCAATAAAATTGTAAACAAACTATTCATAATTACTTTCCTCATTTTGTCACGGACTACATACTTTTTAGATTAATTAAAATATAAATAAATAACACGTTTACTTATCTTTTGTTCCTGAACTGTGTGATTCTGTTAAACAGGGAAGCAACTGGTAGACAGCGTGGAAAACTTGGGCATGGGGCTCGACTCCCAGGACTGAATGCCGAATTCAGCTAATTTGCGTAAACTGCAAAAAAGAATTTAAAATGAGCACCTATCATCTACAATACTAAACACGATCTTTAAAAGTAATTTTTAATATCCAAGAATAGTAAATAAGCTTCTCGGAAAATCAACAAACAAAAACTATAAATCAAGCCCAAGATACGATATCGGTTATGAAGTTATGAAGGCCTTTAAATAAGGCAGACAAAAGTTAAATTACACGACGATGTTTGTTGGGCAAGTGAACAAACACAAACTTCTTCATAATGTTCATTTTTCCTTGTTGCAGACACGGAGCGCCTAAAATTTATGACACACTCACAACCAATGAATGAAATTAAAGTGAATTTGAAACATACACAACATATACACATCTAACATACACTTCAAATACAATATTACTCTACTGTTATTATTATTATTAATTATTATTGTAATTGTTATATTTTTATTTAGTATAAACAAAAGTAAAATAATAACGTTACTATAATTTAGCAATTTACTTTTAAGATGTTAAACAAATATTTATCACATCAAACAATAAATTAATATAAAAGACAGCAGAAGTATGTCAAGGCTGTGTCTCAATAAAATTGTAAACAAACTATTCATAATTACTTTCCTCATTTTGTCACGGACTACATACTTTTTAGATTAATTAAAATATAAATAAATAACACGTTTACTTATCTTTTGTTCCTGAACTGTGTGATTCTGTTAACAAGTGAAGCAACTGGTAGACTGCGTGGAAAACTTGGGCATGGGGCTAGACTCCCAGGACTGAATGCCGAATTCAGCTAATTTGCGTAAACTGCAAAAAAGAATTTAAAATGAGCACCTATCATCTACAATACTAAACACGATCTTTAAAAGTAATTTTTAATATCCAAGAATAGTAAATAAGCTTCTCGGAAAATCAACAAACAAAAACTATAAATCAAGCCCACGATACGATATCGGTTATGAAGTTATGAAGGCCTTTAAATAAGGCAGACAAAAGTTAAATTACACGACGATGTTTGTTGGGCAAGTGAACAAACACAAACTTCTTCATAATGTTCATTTTTCCTTGTTGCAGACACGGAGCGCCTAAAATTTATGACACACTCAAAACCAATGAATGAAATTAAAGTGAATTTGAAACATACACAACATATACACATCTAACATACACTTCAAATACAATATTACTCTACTGTTATTATTATTATAAATTATTATTGTAATTGTTATATTTTTATTTAGTATAAACAAAAGTAAAATAATAACGTTACTATAATTTAGCAATTTACTTTTAAGATGTTAAACAAATATTTATCACATCAAACAATAAATTAATTTAAAAGACAGCAGAAGTATGTCAAGGCTGTGTCTCAATAAAATTGTAAACAAACTATTCATAATTACTTTCCTCATTTTGTCACGGACTACATACTTTTTAGATTAATTAAAATATAAATAAATAACACGTTTACTTATCTTTTGTTCCTGAACTGTGTGATTCTGTTAACAAGTGAAGCAACTGGTAGACTGCGTGGAAAACTTGGGCATGGGGTTCAACTCCCAGGACTGAATGCCGAATTCAGCTAATTTGCGTAAACTGCAAAAAAGAATTTAAAATGAGCACCTATCAACTACAATACTAAACACGATCTTTAAAAGTAATTTTTAATATCCAAGAATAGTAAATAAGCTTCTCGGAAAATCAACAAACAAAAACTATAAATCAAGCCCACGATACGATATCGGTTATGAAGTTATGAAGGCCTTTAAATAAGGCAGACAAAAGTTAAATTACACGACGATGTTTGTTGGGCAAGTGAACAAACACAAACTTCTTCATAATGTTCATTTTTCCTTGTTGCAGACACGGAGCGCCTAAAATTTATGACACACTCACAACCAATGAATGAAATTAAAGTGAATTTGAAACATACACAACATATACACATCTAACATACACTTCAAATACAATATTACTCTACTGTTATTATTATTATAAATTATTATTGTAATTGTTATATTTTTATTTAGTATAAACAAAAGTAAAATAATAACGTTACTATAATTTAGCAATTTACTTTTAAGATGTTAAACAAATATTTATCACATCAAACAATAAATTAATTTAAAAGACAGCAGAAGTATGTCAAGGCTGTGTCTCAATAAAATTGTAAACAAACTATTCATAATTACTTTCCTCATTTTGTCACGGACTACATACTTTTTAGATTAATTAAAATATAAATAAATAACACGTTTACTTATCTTTTGTTCCTGAACTGTGTGATTCTGTTAAACAGGGAAGCAACTGGTAGACAGCGTGGAAAACTTGGGCATGGGGCTCGACTCCCAGGACTGAATGCCGAATTCAGCTAATTTGCGTAAACTGCAAAAAAGAATTTAAAATGAGCACCTATCATCTACAATACTAAACACGATCTTTAAAAGTAATTTTTAATATCCAAGAATAGTAAATAAGCTTCTCGGAAAATCAACAAACAAAAACTATAAATCAAGCCCACGATACGATATCGGTTATGAAGTTATGAAGGCCTTTAAATAAGGCAGACAAAAGTTAAATTACACGACGATGTTTGTTGGGCAAGTGAACAAACACAAACTTCTTCATAATGTTCATTTTTCCTTGTTGCAGACACGGAGCGCCTAAAATTTATGACACACTCACAACCAATGAATGAAATTAAAGTGAATTTGAAACATACACAACATATACACATCTAACATACACTTCAAATACAATATTACTCTACTGTTATTATTATTATAAATTATTATTGTAATTGTTATATTTTTATTTAGTATAAACAAAAGTAAAATAATAACGTTACTATAATTTAGCAATTTACTTTTAAGATGTTAAACAAATATTTATCACATCAAACAATAAATTAATTTAAAAGACAGCAGAAGTATGTCAAGGCTGTGTCTCAATAAAATTGTAAACAAACTATTCATAATTACTTTCCTCATTTTGTCACGGACTACATACTTTTTAGATTAATTAAAATATAAATAAATAACACGTTTACTTATCTTTTGTTCCTGAACTGTGTGATTCTGTTAAACAGGGAAGCAACTGGTAGACAGCGTGGAAAACTTGGGCATGGGGCTCGACTCCCAGGACTGAATGCCGAATTCAGCTAATTTGCGTAAACTGCAAAAAAGAATTTAAAATGAGCACCTATCATCTACAATACTAAACACGATCTTTAAAAGTAATTTTTAATATCCAAGAATAGTAAATAAGCTTCTCGGAAAATCAACAAACAAAAACTATAAATCAAGCCCAAGATACGATATCGGTTATGAAGTTATGAAGGCCTTTAAATAAGGCAGACAAAAGTTAAATTACACGACGATGTTTGTTGGGCAAGTGAACAAACACAAACTTCTTCATAATGTTCATTTTTCCTTGTTGCAGACACGGAGCGCCTAAAATTTATGACACACTCACAACCAATGAATGAAATTAAAGTGAATTTGAAACATACACAACATATACACATCTAACATACACTTCAAATACAATATTACTCTACTGTTATTATTATTATAAATTATTATTGTAATTGTTATATTTTTATTTAGTATAAACAAAAGTAAAATAATAACGTTACTATAATTTAGCAATTTACTTTTAAGATGTTAAACAAATATTTATCACATCAAACAATAAATTAATTTAAAAGACAGCAGAAGTATGTCAAGGCTGTGTCTCAATAAAATTGTAAACAAACTATTCATAATTACTTTCCTCATTTTGTCACGGACTACATACTTTTTAGATTAATTAAAATATAAATAAATAACACGTTTACTTATCTTTTGTTCCTGAACTGTGTGATTCTGTTAACAAGTGAAGCAACTGGTAGACAGCGTGGAAAACTTGGGCATGGGGCTCGACTCCCAGGACTGAATGCCGAATTCAGCTAATTTGCGTAAACTGCAAAAAAGAATTTAAAATGAGCACCTATCATCTACAATACTAAACACGATCTTTAAAAGTAATTTTTAATATCCAAGAATAGTAAATAAGCTTCTCGGAAAATCAACAAACAAAAAATTATATGTTTAAACCAATTGTGAATATCACTAATAATTTGCACAGAACATCCACGAATCAGTTTTCCACAAACATTCTCATTCCAACACACGATCCTCACATCAATAATGTTTATTTTTTTAATTAATTATTTTCCGGAGAGGGATGAAAATATAGTCAATAGATGAGGAATTGAATTTTCAAATACGGGTTAACTGGTTACTAAATTACAGCCGTTTTTAAAACATGTCAAATTTGTAAATGTTGTATTTAAAGTTACGGAAAAACTGTCGTTCATATTTTCTCTCAAAAAAAATCAATAAAATTAGCCACATTTACAGACAAAACTATAGGCAGTCCAAATTTTCAATCCTCTTTAAATTTAAAAGATACATTCCATTTAAATATTATAAAGAAAACTTTTAAAACTCATATATATTTGGAATATTGAAAACAAAATTACCCAAAAGGATAAAAGTGTTTGTTAACTTTATTTACAAAATACAATGATCGCTAGTATAAATAATCGATGAAGGATGATTTGATTAAATTTATTTTTCTGCTTTGAACCGATCATAAATTGTTTAGAGAAAAATACTTAAAATAAAAGTGATTCAAATTTATTTATATCTATTATTTACTTGAAATATATTTGTATAAAATAATGCCGGAACGTTTAACAATGAAAAATCTAATTAATCATCCGTAATTTGTTTTTTATACTAACTGTCACTGTATCACAATGTTTCCGTAGCTGATAATATGCTAACGTTATCAATAATAAATATATATAGCTAGCAAAGTAATGTGTTACAGATGATAACGATCCATCATTATATTTTTAAAGTGAATCGTTATTATATAATTTAAACAAATAATAAATATGTTGTAAAGATAATTATTACATATAGCATCACGCTATCTTATTAAACATATTATCTCATTACATGAATCAAATAATAAACCAATATTCTCATTCTGACAGACCATTCTCGCTTCAACCACATTTCCTTTCCTATCCACGCACGCAATCTTTCATTCGACATTATCAACAATGCAAAACTAACATCACTCTCATCTATATCACCTCTAATATTTTCAATATAACCATACAGTCCATAAGAAACCCTTACACCATCTGTTCCTAAAATCTGGTTCATTCCACAATAACTCACCATCCGCACTGTACCCTTGCCACCTCTTCACACTCAACCAAAATATTCTTTTTTATTCATACTAAAATCAATCGTCCATATTTCACTAATCAAATCAACAAAATGCGCCTTACTTTCTCTCTCCAAACACATATATTGAACCTCTTATTCATCACGTAATCTCTCAGCCACGCACATCTTTCATTCATTTTGAAATCGCAAACACGATCTCTTGTTCTCCACAATGCATAGAAAATTACCTCATTCACACAATCCTGTCTGGCACACCTGGTTTTCACAGACATTTACCCAAATAATTTTACAAGGGAATAATTTAAATGAGCACCGAAATAATTTTATCAATAAAAACTGTATTGCTCTGACCAGAAATAATTCAATGAATATTAAAAATAATAAATGAACATCAGAAATATTAAACAATCTTAAAATATAATTTTTAATATCTACGAATAGTAAATAAGCTTCCCGGATTAAATTAAATGACAATAGCAAAACTAAATATTTAGTGTTGAAATTGAGAAACAGATTAGCAGACTCTAGTTATTTGGGTACCGATTATGAATAATTTAGGGCAGAAATTTTAGTGCTCGGTTAAATACAACCCATTTAAAAATAATAATTTTCTTACATGTTGCGAGCAGCAGACTTGACGACATTCTATGTTGATTTTGCAGCCATCTTCTGATATATTTGAAAAGAAAATGTTGACTTCTGTCGCTGATCATTCTTTCCAGCATGTGATGTAATCACCAAAACTTTTAGTAGAAGACTTCGGCTTTCTTCGCTGCCGCAACTAACAAATACAACAAAAAAATAATTAGAAACAATTACAAATAATATTTTTAAAACAGTAATATAAATTGATTTTCTCAAAACTCGAGCTTATTTTTTGAGTATTCGTAGAGAGCCGGATGGTTAGAAAAACAGTTTTTTCGTATGCATCGCTCCCCAAATTATTTTAGAGAAAATTGTTTCAAATAAATGTTGTAGAGCATAAAATTCTATACTTGAATCAATAAACAAGATTAATTTCACATGCTTTATAACTGCAGAAATTAGATTTGAAAATTTACAAAATTGCAGTTTAATAGTACTACCTATTACCTATTATGTATATATAAATTATCTTTTAAATACAAATACGTAATTGTTTTAAGTGATAAATTATTAATTCTATCATTTTTTTCCAGTTTTTAAAATAAAATAAATTGAAATATTATAAAGAAAACTTTTAGAACTAATATTTTAAATATTGGAAACAATTATTTTGTGTAAAAGTATTTCATTATTTTTATTTATAAATTACAATCATCGTTTAAACAAATAACCGATAAAGAGTGATTTGATTAGCTTTAATTTTCTGCTTTGAATCGGTTATAAATTGTTTAAACAAAAATATATTTAAAATAAAAGTACTACAAATTTATTTTTATCCATCTCATATTGCAAATATTTTTATCCGCTCTCTGCTTATTATAAATTATCAATTTAAAAACAACATACTTATTACTGTTTTTAGTAGACTTTTACCCAAATAATTAAAAAAGGGAATAATTTAAATGAGCACCGAAATCATTTTATCAAAAATAATAAATAAAAACAGTGTTACTCTTATCAAAAACATATTTACTAAACAATAAAAATATATTATTACCCAGGCAAAATTATATTTTAATTAATTAATTAAGTGAATACTAAAAATAATAATCAAAAATTATAAACGATCTTTCCAAGTAATTTTTAATAAATATCCAAGAATAATAAATATTTGTGTACAAATTGATAAACAGATTAGTAGACTCTAGTTTTTAATTATCGATAATGAAAAATTTAAGGCTTAAATTTGGTGCTCGATTAAATAGAACCCATTGAAAAATAATAATTTTCTTACATTGTTGATGTGTACAGTGGACTTGAAATTCTGCATTGAGTTTGCAATCATCTTCTATATGTTTGAAGATAAGATGTTTGATTCAGTTGATGATGTCCACGATGATAAGAATACCAGCTGCTTTAAGATAATGATACAAGCTGATGATGAGGCTGCAGGAGATGATTCCAAGTCCATGATGTCCCTATACACATAAAAACAATGTATTAGTAATGTAAAATAGATAAAAACATACAATTTAGCAAAAACGTTAAGCATATTCAATGCCCACGACCTCTCGGTTCACAGACTACCAACCTACCCGGCTTCTGGGAAGGTTTCACAGTGCTCGAACAGCCGAATTATGTCTATAACTTATCACTGACTCATTGGGCCGCTCCATCCCGACGCGAAACGCATATCAATGTATAGTTATGAAGGCCTTCTAATAAGGCAGAAATTTATTTATATTAATAGTACGTAGCCATCTTGACGCTACGACGTTTGTTTGGCAAGTGAAAGAGCTTGTGCTCGTTGTTTGATTGTCTAGCACCGACACAACTTACGTTCAAAAACCACTCCGATAATTACAATGTACTAGAGAGAGATAGACAACTTGGATAATAGCGTACACATACTTTATAACGTTTATTTATATTATATATTTGTTGCAGGTTCAGGCCGAATAATTAGAAAATAATTGGCTAGCAAGACGTAACTACTGTAAATAAATTTACCTTGAAACATACAAGATATCTACGCTTCAACTATAATTTTTATCATTTTACTTTTAATATTATTATTAATAATTATTATTATTATTGTATTTTAATTGATAAACAAGTAAAATCATTGTAATATATGTATTATTTGTTTTTGAATAAATATTAAAATCTCAATAATTAGCATTTACTTTTAAAATGATAAACAAATATTTATCACATCAAAAATACTCAACATAAATAGTTATTTGTGTATTAGGAGCGTAAAGTGATGCTTTATTCCTCTTGCACTAAGCTCTCGTCTTCGGCTCGCGCTGCAATTACCGTGCTCGAGTAACAAAGACACTTTACACACATAATTTTTTCTATGATTGCATCTTAAATTATTAAAACACGTATACGTACTGAAAATAAATTCGTTCTGTCAACTGTCAATATGATAAGTTTCTGATTTGTTTGTATCCCTGGTAATTATCGAAATAAGAGCACATTTAATATCTTTTTCGCGCATTGCCATTGAAGACGCAACTTGGTGTTTATTTGCATCTGATTTATTTATTATTTTTAATATTTAATATGTCATATACTCATATACCGAGTGTACTGCTTTTGAAATATAAAATATACAATAGTGAATTTTTAATTTGGCGATAGTATATTCCCTATAGATTTTAGAGCAAAGGTGCAAATACAAAACATGTTCAGAATTTAAAAACTGCATGCAATGAGTACAATTCTGTCACAAAATAGAGGTAAATTTAAATTGTGTTTGCAATTTGTTGAGCGTTTATAAAGCCAGTATCTAGAAATTAGAGATAATAATAATAATAATAAAAATATAAATTTACATAACATTATGTCCCTAATTCGAAGCAGTAAATTCCGAAAATTCTACTAAAAAAAAAACTTCAGTGCCTTACTGTTTACGTAAATTGAACCGTAAATTAATTTATCTGTGGATTTGATATTATATACATATTTAAACCAAATGTAAATATCACTAATAATTTTCCCCTGCGACATTCACACTCATCAGATTCATCCAAGAGTCAGTCTTCGACAAACATTCTCATCTCAACCCACTATCCTCGCTTCAATAACGTTAATATGGTTAAATATAGTTAAAAAGATAGAGAATACAAAATTCAAAACTAATTTAAATTTCTTTACTGGTTTAAAAGTTAAAACATGACAATTATACAAATCCAAGAATTTTTCTTCATAAATTGACTTTTTTTAAATGGCTAAGAACTTTTAAGAGTTGAATATATGGTCAAGTATTAAAAAGAATTGAATTTGGTTAGGGCTGAAATAAAATATTAAAACCAGATATAATCTAACCCGTCTAATTACTAACTAAATACTACAAGTCAACGTAAGGATGACGACGGAGCGGATGCTGCCTCAGCGGTACTCTGGTGCGCGGTTAGCAAGCTGAAAAGAGAAATAACATAAGAAGTTACTCAGTGAGGAATCAACTGCCACCACACACACACCCACAATCACTCAACAGATGATCGCTCGAAATAACACATACAACAACACGTCACTCTGAGAGTCGTCTCAAGGACAGCGCCAACCAGAGTGACCAGAACCAGTGCTCAACACCCACCCACCGGATTGCCTAACCTGGGCACCGGGAGTGTGGATTGAAAGCCAAGTAGAAACCCACACTCCACCCGCAATCGCGGGGTGTTAGCGAAACGTTGGGCACCTCCTGAATTAACACTAAAGATGGCAGGCCAGGGCACCGTTGGCACGAGGGCTAGCGGGTCGTGCTTCGTTGGCTGCATACTTGGCTGTCACTCCCCGTCAACCCCGCAGGGGTCTTCCCTGGAGTGACCGCAGCATATACAAGGAATAGGATCACATACTCATACACCACGTGTGGTAACACCACTTGACTCAACTCACCAATTCCTTCTCAAGCAATCTCCCACCTAACACAACACGATATACAACCACTCACTGTCAAATCTCACCACAAACTGGAATGAAATGCATAGTTAATTAGCTATTTAAATGAAGTTCTTATCCAACAGCACTCGTAATCCACCTAAACGCTAGAATGAAGTAGAAAACATAATCAATTAAGAAATAAAGACCTTACGTTTAAAAATTACGCTAACACAAGTATATTTCAAGAAGTGGGGAATTGAATTTTGAAACTCAGTTTACTGATTACAAAAACACAGTCGTTTAAAACATGTCAAATTTGTAAATGTTGTTTACAAACTAATCTATAGGCAGTCCAAATTATCGCACATCTTCAAATTTAAAAAATACATTCCATTTAAATATCGTAAAGAAAACTTTTAGAATAACAATCTACTAGCGTTATCATTAAGAAAATATCTAGTTACTATTCACCATTATTATTTTAAAGTGAAAATTAATTTATCTTATAAATACTCAAATAAATGTTAGACAAATTATAAATATATTGTAAATATAGTAATTATTATTGTTTTTAATATACTTTTACCCAAATAATTAAAAAAATAAATAACAATTTTCTTACATTGAGCAGCGGACTTAATATTCGATCTCGGTCTTGTGAAGATGTTAATGTCCATGATGAGCACCAACTTACAAGCTTGGGTGACATTGTCCAGGATGGCAGCAGCTCCAATGAATATCTATTGAAAACAGAATAATGTTCTAGTTAACTATTTACCAGTATTTTGTTATAACGTACAATTATCTATCCAGCAGCACAGCGTCATACAAGACTAAATTTATGTAATAAACCTGTTCACTTCGGCAAATTTATCGTTTGAACATATCAAATACTTTTATAAATCTATATAAAATTAAAAAAATACTTCAAAAACCAATACTTTTACACATTTTCATGTAAAAAATAATATTTATGTATGTAAATTATATATATATAACATTTTTCAAAATAGAAATACTATTTATAACTGTTAAAATCTAAAAATATGCAAAAATATTATTGTGATTTTAAAGAAAATTTATTAAAAATCATGTTCAAATATGATGTTAAATCAGTTTATCCCAAATGTAATTATTGAAATGAAATATTTCTGTGTTACGTACAAAGCAATTTACGTAACAAAATGTTGATACATTTTTAAGTATCAAATACTATATTTCCAGGTGAAATTTGTATCAAAATCGTCAGAATAACATCTATACTTACGAAAGGCACTATATTTTGTTAATATTTATTGATATTTTTACTCAAAAACACTAATTTTCTAGCAGCAAAACCACCTACCACTCACGAAACATTTCAACTAGACATGTCTGGCCTATGCTCGACACGCAGCGCATGTGCATTACGTGATTCTTCAAAACAAACCAGTGCACATCAAAATGTCTTGGAATGTATTTTATGTATAAAAATTATTATTTATTGAAAATATATTTAATAACATTCATTCAAAAAATGTTTTTTAATTAAGTGTTTATAAATTTCATCAGTATTTTAAATATTTAAATACAGAAATAAACATTCAATTTAAATGAGAATTAGTACTTTAAATATGATTAAATTTCTATTGTACTTTCATAAAAAATTCAAAATATTTACTTTAATAGGGATGGTTTTATTGGGATCTATTGCTAGGTATAAGTATGTCCATAACCCCTCATTTAAGTTAAATTTTCACATTTTTGTTGATAGTTTATTGAAGTAAACGTAATTATTTATATGTGTAAGAAGTTCCATAGCTGAGATTTAAATACGGGTGGATTTATCGAAATATATTGCTAAGTATAAATGTGTCCATAACGACTCATTTTAACCAAGGTTTCACTTTTTGTTGATAGTTTATTGAAGTAAATGTAATTGTTTATATAAGTACGAAATTTTATAGCTGAGAGTTTAATAGGAGTGAAATAAATAAATCGCCGATGTCGCGCATATTGATAACATCACTTCGCTGTGTTTCTGCAGTGCTCCTTTAAATCTATTGCTGGGTATAAACATCTCATAATGGAACAATGTATCAATTTTCAGTTAATTGTAGTAAACATTATTGTTTATAAATATACTAAATTTCCCGTGATGAAGTTTAATAGTTATGGAAATAATTAAACTATTGCTGGCTAATGTATTGCTGCGAAACTGTCACTGACAGACAGCAATACTTTTGAACAGTAGGACTATAGTTGAGATCGGTTAGGGTATTGCTGCTTCACACATACTTTAAATTTGCTTTTAATCGTAAAGTATAGAAATCAATATTTAATTTACATAATTAATTCGTGCCCCGAAAGTTCCGAGTTACGAATTGTCGCACCTATGAATTGTTGATTTTTTTTCAAATTGGTATTCCTATATCCCTTACACCTGTGGAAGAGTGTAAGTCAATAATTTTTTTTAAATATCGATTTTAATTATTTTTACTTTAAATAAATATTTATCAAATCAAAAATACTGCATATAAAAGAATGCTTCATCGTCCAACAGAATTACTCAGCAGGCCAGTTATACATAAGTAAATTAAATGTCTTTTACGAAAGATACAGCTGTATGGAAAGTATGTAAAGGCTCAGTATCAACAAACAATAAATAAATGTTAAAACCAACTGTAAATATCACTAATAATTTTCTTAAATTGATAAATGAAGAATGATTCATAATTTAATAAATAAATAGAAAAAAAATCTGATTGAAAAGATTTCTTCAAATAGCGTCTTGTTTCGGCGTCAATCTCATCTTTATGAATAAATTGTAGATAGTCTGTTTTTTTACTTGGAATTTATGGCAATAGAGTAAATAAAAAAACTTTACATAATAAAATACACATATACATAATAATATTTTATTTATATTTATTAAATATTTAAATGAGAATACAAAACATATCAACTCACACAGGTTTATAATCTAATTTACTTTCCAGTTTCTTGTTATCAGCGACTTTTCTTACCGCTTTCATGAAGTCTTCTTGAATGACATATTCGCGCTCGGCACGAATCGCAAAAAGTCCAGCTTCAGTACACACATTGCGCAAATCGGCGCCATTGAATGTGTCGGACAACTTCACAATAGCTTCATAGTCAATCTCGCCGTGTTTAGCGATCGGGCCGGCATGGATCTTCAGGATTTCGAGACGGGCTTGCTCGTTCGGGAGAGGAATTTCAATTTTACGATCCAAACGACCTGGACGAAGCAAAGCCGGGTCGAGAGTATCTGGTCGATTTGTGGCCATTATCATTTTTACCTAGATGTAGATAATCAGTAATATGTATGATAATTTACAGCGTTAAATTAGAAATCATATATTTTTATATTTATTCACTTTTTGGAACTCTAAAATCAAAATTAAATTAGTAAAGCCAAAGTAAATCCATTTAAGAGAAGATTTTAATGGTGATTTTGTTTTTCAAAAAATATATACAATTTACAAAGAGAATAAATGTAAAATCTACGACTTTCGTCAAATAATTTAATTTCTGAATAAGGGAAATAATGGAAAAAAATTCAAATAAAACGGTTTGGCAAAGATTGGATACGTTTAAGTGCTTACTGCGATGAAATGATTTTAATTTATCAACTGTGAAAGTGATATTCTATAACTGGATCATTATCTTTTACTAAACTAAGGTAAGTAAGATTTTGCAGTAGCAGATCTAAATAAGTGAAATATTTATGTACGTGAAGAGGGAGGAGCAACAGAGATCATTTTAAAGTGATGAAAATTATTTATCGGCTAAATTGTTCTGGTTACAGAATACCGAAATTGTGATAATTTCTAAAGAAATCATGAAAAATAAAAATTGTCATTAACTCACCAATCAGATAATGAACGAATTATAGAGTAAGGGGAAATATATGCTGTGATATTTTTTTTACTTTATTATAACAATGACGATATAAATAGTGGTTCTTTTAACTCACTTGTCCTAAAGAATCAAAACCATCCATTTGATTCAACAACTCCATCAGCGTTCTCTGAATTTCTCTATCCGCAGAGGTTCCTTCAGAAAATCTTCTACCACCAATAGCGTCGATCTCATCCATGAAGATAATGCATGGCTGGTGGTCTTTGGCGTAATTAAACATCTCTCGAATGAGTCTAGCGGACTCGCCAATATATTTGTCGACGATAGCGCTTGATACGACTTTTAGGAAGTTAGCGTCTAATTGAGAAGCTACTGCACGAGCTAGAAGCGTCTTGCCGGTGCCTGGAGGACCGTATAATAGGCAACCTTTTGGAGGAGTGATACCAACGCGCATGAAGAGTTCTGGATTGAGAAGGGGAAGTTCAATCACCTGAAATTTATATGTAAGATTAAAATTTGTAATGGAATATGTCAAATTAAATATTAGTGAAACTGGAGAGAAATTATAAATGGGATGAAGCAAAAATATTCAACAAATGTGAAAGTTTTATTATTATTATTTTGCTGAATTGTTCTCTCTGTTTTTTGTTGGGCCATTGTGTGTCTTTAATAAAGCTTATCATTATTATTATTACATACTTCTCTCAATTCTCGAATCTGTTCACTAAGACCACCGATAGCAGAATATGTAACGTCACCGGGATCTTCATGGCTCATATTATAAACAAGAGGATCGACTTCTCTAGGTAAATATCTCATAATTGTTAAAGTTGTCATATCTAAAGCAACTCGAGTGCCCGCTTTCAACTTCGCTTTATCCAATTGGCGCCGACATCCGACAACGTAACGAGGTCCATTTGTTGCTTTTACAATGACTAAAATAACATTTGCATAGTCATTTCACTGAAACAAATCGCAACAGAGTTTGATACTTACATTTTTCTTCCGTTAATTGTTTAAGTACCTCTCCTACAATTTGACCCACACTTTGTAAAGCTTTTAAATCATTTTCGGATTTATCGTATTGTTTAGTTAAATCTTTTAACTGCTCTCGCACTAAAATCATACATACGTTATTAACATCTTCAAAATGTAATGAGATGAGAAAAACTATTTTTGTAGTAGATTGGGCAGAAACAGTATACGTGATTCGACAGTTTTTAAGAAACTTGTAAGTAGAGTAAATTATTAATAAATATAACAAAATAAAAAATTACTTACTTTCTTTTAATCGCGATTCCACCTCCTTGTGTTCAAGGAGTTTCTTGCGATAATCTTGTAAACCTTTTTCTCTGTCTGGTTCTACCGCTGCCATTTTGCCTTGAATGACTTACGAAAATATTCTAACCTCATTTGACAACACAAACAAAAAATATTATACATGTTCGGGTTAAGTCGGTTCTTGTCGTTATAATTCAAAAAGTTAAAAAATTTCAAAATTATATTATTTTTATGTCGAAAATAAAGTTATTACAATGTGTATATGCAGTAAATTTCGGAAAATACTTAAAAAGTAAGGAAATTATATTATAAATTTATGTGTTTTCTTTCGAGAACAAGGAAATTTAAACGCATGCGCATTATTAAATGTCAAGTAATAACCTTTACCTGTCAAAATTGAACAGAATTTGTTCCTTTTAAGTAACAAATTAATACAGTTTCCCGTGAATTTTTTTGATCGTTATACATTTTCTTCAATGTCCACCTACGGTAAAAATTCTTCATGTTGATTTGCATTATATGACCAGCGATATGTTCAAAAATAATTCTTTTGTTAACATATTTGTGTACAAAATTTATTAATCTGTTATATATCGTTGATATTTACAAGTTTAAATGCTTCTATTTATAAATAAATACCGTATATTAATATCCCTTACATTACCCTAGGTGAGAAAAGCTGCTATAATTATAAGATTTGCTGTCATTTATATGTTTTGAAAAAGATGTTTTCTTATAGAATGTTTCCGAACGGCCTACCTTGTAACCTACCATTTCCAAGTTGTATGAGTGTTACAAGGGACAACGGATCGGACGAAATATTACCCAAAATGGCACGGGAACCCATCATTTTAAATGTATACGATATGTATTGGATAAATGAATACACAACATCCATAGGTTTGGGTGTCTTTCATTCAGGTATATTTAGATTCATACGTAGTTCGAAGAAATATTAATAATTGTTTATTGACTTTAGGTGTGGAAATATATGGTACAGAATATGCATATGGTGGTCACCCGTTCCCATTCACAGGAATTTTTGAAATAACGCCACGGGATCACGAAGAACTTGGTGAACAATTTAGATTTAGGTGAGTAATAATCATAATCAAATTTATCTTATCTTCATGACTATATTGTTACATTTATGATTGAAATTTATCATATCCTGTTATTTACTTGTAGGCAAAGTGTGCAAATAGGGTACACCGACTTTACAGAAGACGATGTTAAAAGAATAGTAGCAGAATTAGGAAAACAGTTTAGAGGAGACAGATACCATCTTATGAATAATAACTGCAATCATTTTTCTGGTGCTTTTACACAAGTAAGTAGTTTTTCTCATTATATTTCAAAGGAATTTCAAGAAAAATAATAAAATATTTATGAGAACAATAAAATAATAAAATTTGACGTTAATTTGTCAAGAAGAATAACAAAGAAACCGTTTTATTAACAATTTTACATTATATTTATTGACAATACTCTAATAAATATTTATATTTTGTCGATTAAACTAAAATAAAGATTTCTGAAAAAATATTGTTTAATAGCATTTTCGTTATATCTAGTGAATGTTTATATTATTTACATGTGTGGAATGCGTCATTTCGGATTAGCATGCATGAGTAATACTTCTGTGAATCAGCGTTTATCATTCATAATCATTACAAGTATGTAGGTGTATCGAGATAATATCTGTTTATTAAATATTGTTTCATGAAACTTTCACTGTGTCAAGTTACTGATATGTTGTATCAGTGATCATCAAACTATTAAAAAAAATTATAATTATAAAAAGAGTGTTGTAATGATTATTTTTTAACTCCATTTAGTAATTATGCAAAGTAAAACGGGCTTTTGACAAACATATTTTTATTAAATATTTCCAAATTATTATGTAAAAAAAAGCAATATAAATGTAGTCTTCTACGTATTTTTGGCATATTTATAATACGTTCGGCAGAAGAAAATAATGTTATTAACTACGAAAATTTGTGAATTTAGAAGATATTAAATATTAAAATAATATTATTGCAAGGATTTTCTTGGAAAGTAAAAGTGTTATACTGGGAAGTCAATAGTAAACAAGAGCATAAAAGTTTTCAACATGTTTATTTTTTTGTAGTTTCTATACTTAGATAATGCATTCGTTTTTGGCTTTAAGAGATTGACAGCTGGTAGCTGCATGTCATTGTGAATATAAATTTCATATTTAGTATGAGAGATTATGTGGAAGATCTGTAGATGGAATGAATGTATTGTGGCCGGAATAAGAATGTTTGTTAAGTTACTAATAAATTGACTTGACATTTTACCAGACGATCAGTGAAATACAGCGTGATGTATGTATGTATGTTTTGAAATATTTATCAATGCATTTGTTCTTGTTATGTTAGATTCTCTGTGGCCAAGAAATCCCATCGTGGGTGAACCGACTAGCATACTTCAGCAGCTGCGTGCCATTTCTACAGCGCTGTTTACCGAAGGAGTGGCTCACGCCCATGGCCCTTCAGCACAGCCTCACGCAGCACCACGACAGCACGTGTTCGCACCACTCGGACACGACACCGCTATAACCAACCACCTGTCTGTCGTAAGCAACCTCTGTCTCTCTCAAACAAAACATGGCCAACTGCTACAAACACCAGTTTCTCATGTGTGCGCGTGTGCTTCGTTTTCATTTACATTTTGACCGTTTGAGGTTATGTTCATACAAGGCCAAATAAATTATAAACAAGCGAGATTTTTTTATCCTTTTTAAAGTATTGCACAAATATTGACCTAGGTTTAAATCGAAGTAGTATAGCATTTAATTTATTATGAGTTTTCATTTCGTAAACTGCGCCGTTTTAATTATAGTTTTATTTTTTATTTATAATTTAACGGTTATTAATTTTATGTTTAGAAATAATTTAGGTCGAGTATTACTATTTTTAATTGTAGTATTATTTTGTCAGTTCTTTTTTTTGTTATGATACGAAGCGTATTTTAAAAATAAAATATTGTGTGTTCATACAAGGGCAAATTTAATACGAGCTCATTGAAACTCTTTTTGCAAGTTTTCGACAAATTTATGCGAATTTCCTTAAAGCAAAATACATACATTTTTTTGAAATGCAATTTTTTGCTTTTTCGATAAGTTTTGTAAGTTTAAATAACAACTAAATAAATACAAATGTAGTTCATTGTGTTAAATGAACTTAAGTAGATAAATACACATATAACATGTAAAATATCTATATTCTAACTAGAAAAATATTATGGTGTTCATTGAAAGAAAAAAAAGTAGTAAGTTTGATCAAAATGTGTAGTTACTGTTGAAGTATTCATTTCTCTTTTATTTAGTGTGTCTATTCATGTATATTCTGTAAACACTTGAAGGTAAATCCGAATTTGAAGAATATTTTTAAGTATTACTCATGCGTATTACATAATTTTAAAATAAATTTTTGACATAATTTCTTAAATAGTTAGGTCTAATTGAAACTAATTTTTTAAATATAAATATATGAAAACAGAGTGTATTAAAGAGGTGTTTCATAAATTGAAAATAGAATGCAGTACAATTTTCTCCACACTTCTATTTGTGAATCACCCTGTATAACTTCTTGCCATTAAAAATTTGTTTCAAGACTGAAAATAACAAAAATAATATTGAATTTGTTGGCTTACAGAATTGTTGTAGTGCTTGACTGTTTGTTCATTTGAAATTTTATTTGTTAACAAATTCAAGATACTTCCAAATGATAATGAAGTCAGTAACAGGTACAACACCAACAAACAAATATTAAAGATAGAAAACCCCATACATGTGAATTTTTTATAATTGACAAAATGGTGACGTCACATGAACTGATAAATGAAAAACTCAGTTTTTTTTCCGAATACACATTTATTTAAATTTGAATTTATCACTTCATTTCGACGTCACATTATTGTTTTAAATATTAATTATGTTGGCTATAAAACAAAAGTATTTTTTATAGTATTTTTTTTCAAGTTAACTTCATATATTAATTAAATATTGTTAAACTACTGCAGTATATTGTAAGTGTGACTGCATAAAAAATAAAGTACAAATTTTCATTTTAACTAAACTATTTTTTTTAATCCTTCATTTGTTTAATTGTACATGCAAATATTTTTGTTTTACACAAGAAGTTAACTTGATTTTTTTTTTGGATAAATTAACTTTTGATTCCTATATTTATACCAAATATTCAATTTGAAGACTGTATTTATAAGGGTTCTAAAATAGTTTTATTTCAGAATTGTGACCAAAATGTGAATTATTTTTTTGATTATAAAAGTTAAGGTAACTTTTGACAATCATTATTTTAGTTAATACAGATCATTTATAAATATTATGCATTCTTAACTATTTCTATCCGTCCTTGTTAATAATTCATATTTAACTGAAAAGTAAGCAATATTGAATGTAGTAAAATTGATAAATCAACAATTGTAAATAAACTTAAAATACCTTGATATGAGAAAAATATTTTTATCTGAACTTAATTTTGCATAAGAAGGTTGATGTCTATCTGTTGTAACATGAGGAAATGTAAATACTTTTCCTTTGTATAATTTTTATAAATGATTTGTATTAAAGAGAATTTTCATTATTTAAAAAAAATACATTTAGCATTTAAGTATAAAAAAGTTCATATATGAAATAAGTCTCGTATCAATTTTAACGAGGACATTTTATTTGTTTTTAAATAAAATGACAAATTTTTGAAAAAATCTCTTATATTTTATGTGTTTAGACTAATTTGAATATATGAACAAGCTTTGATATGCTAATAATTTGAATTATTTCTGACGTGATACTAAATTTGAAATGTTTGATTTTAAAATGGAACAAATATAAATATGTATAGTTGCAACTGAACAATGTCCAGGCAGACTGACTTTCTATATTAAAATTTTCTGTATTTACAGACAATAAGGTGTTCCACAATTGATCTATAACGGACTCTGTAAAAACTATAGACATTTGCGACAAAAATACTTGAAAAATTATGTATTATGTTTATTGTATCATATTATGGTTCAAATAAACTGTATTCTTTACAAAATTGCATTTCTTTTTCGAAATACCTACGTCTTTATATTTGTATCAGCTTGTTTGTTTTTTGTTATATCAACAGATTAGCTACTAATTCTCTAATATTTGAATTACAATATTTCGTATGGCATACTTTAACCAAACAGAATCTGATAGATGCGTGATATCTAAAAAATATTTATAAAACCAAAAGTATTCAAAAACTTACCGTAATACTTGTAGTAGTAAATCCATGGGCAGAATGCATGAGTTTTGAAAATGTTGATTGTACCTGTAACACTTATTCAGTTGGGAAGATGGTAGATAGATAGTCCGATGATCACAAAACATAAATCACTTTGTCCACAACACAATAAATTCACAAAGATTCATTCACAACTGGGTATTACTTACATAAAAGTTAAATCATAAAATAACGGTAATATTTAAACAATTGTATTCTAAACATGACTCTATATTAGTAGTTAACTAAAATGGCCGAACGATAAATGACAGGTTAAGTAATCTCTACACCAAAATACATGCTTTGCGCAGTGACGTCACATGGAGTCTGCACTCTACAACTTGTCTAGATACGTACGATTTTGATTTGATTATTAAAATTTATAACTTATCTTTAAAAAAATGTTAAATATGCATATTTTCGTAATTTTCACAATGCTTTTAAATTTTAATTAAACTGTCCTGCTGTCCAAACAAAGGCATACATGAAATATTAGAAGTGTTCGGTTTTAGACCTGTTTTAATTATCGTTGAACCATGATAGATATATACAGTAAAACCAAGCGGAAGCTAATCCGGAATGAATGTCAATTAAAATATAATTTAGTTTTCATTTTACAAATGTAGGAATATAGCAATTAAATTTAAAGGAAAATATTCAAAAAAGCACTCTTACTTGGTACTTTTTATGTGGTGTACATTGAAAATTAAACTAATAATAATAATGCAGTGATTTAAAATATCCAGTTTATTACAAGTTATTAATTTTAAGAAATCACACGAAGAAAGTTGTAAAAGTGATTTAAATTTTCGAATAAAATGCCAGACAGATGAATGAAACCTTAAAACTAAAATAATAAAATGTTAAAATAACTGTTAATTGGTTATAATAAGTGATTTTTCAATGTATTAACTGGTATAGTTTTTATTTCATATTATGTATAATACTATGTTAAATTACTATATGATAATTTAATCTATTATTTAAAATAAATATGTTCTATAACTGTCATAATTGTTATCTTCATTATTTTTATACAAGTAAGGTATTGAGATGGAGTCATATAAAAATTTTAAGTGTTCTAAACATGATTGGAGCAGTTCAAATAATTACTATTATTAAATAATAATTACACTTCATTTTAAATGTAGAATCTTATATAAAATAAATGTAAATAATAAAAATTTACGTATTTTGTGACATAATCATAATATGAAATTGAATGGACATAATTTTTAAAACCAATATATACAAGAATTGCCGTTAAACATGATTCTACATTCATTCATAAATATGACAAGAAGAAAATATTTTCATAGCACATTATTTTATAAACAACGCACTCATTTTCCCACCTTCCTGATTAAAATGACTAAAAATGTGATTTTTATCCAGTGTGTATTTGCAATCATAGACCGAACGAACTAATACAAATAAATAGAATTAAAAGAAATATAAAAACTACACTACTTTTGTAAAATTTTGTGTTGACTACGTCACAAATCACAAATACACAACAATATTGTCTCACTGTTATGTACCTAACCTAACTTTTAGAAAGAAAAATTGTACTAAAATGTGACCTTTCACTGAATAAAATAACTTCATAAAAACAAATAAATATTAATCTGTTACATGTGTTAGTTTATAATAATTTTAATATACAAACTTTTTTAATTCTTATTTTTAATTTAATACATTCATATTTCTACTACGATATTTTATACTTAATTGCATTCGCGTACAACAAAATCTTTCATTCTTCATGACTTTTTGAAAATGTACAGTCACTTTTAAAATGATTAAGAATAAAACTACAGTAATAATTAATAAAATATCTACACTACATTGTCATTTAAAAAAGAAATATTCGACAAACTTTACGATAATCTCAATGTCAAGTTACTTTACATAAACACGATATAAAAATCAGACACTGTCATATCACTATTTCAAGATATATGTTTTGTTCAGTTTCTTAAATATAGTTAAATTACGTGTATGTCTTAATAAAAAATCTAATTAGTAGAAAATATTTTGACATAATTAAAAAATTGAGCACATCAATTCTGTTGAAAATATCAAATATCATTAGGTCAATTAGGCGTAAGCAAGGAGATTCAAAGCAGGCATAAATTTAACGGTTCATTACTTAAGCTTTATAAAAAGTTTTGATTATTTTAATTGATATAATACAGCATACTCTATCTATCTATTTGATATAATTACATTTGGAATTGCCACAACTTAATAAAGTTGAAACGTAACGATATAAAAGCAATAAAATTAAAATTTAAGGTAGTAAAATTTAAAAACAAAAATTTAAGAAATAGAAGACACAAAATGAGTTCATAAAAATATGAATAGTTGATGATTTAAGTGAAAACACACATAACAATCAACAAATTAAAAATCTGAATAACAAATAGATAAATTGATCATGCTGTCGATATAAGATACACAATGGATATTTTTCTGATTTTTATACCGCATGATACATTATGGCCAATGAATCTACTCAAATTGTGTTTCTCTAAAGCGAAATGATATTGGTAAACTATTGTTTAAAATATTGACTCGCATTATTGCAGATGTTCTACAATGATTGATATATACTTAATAATTGAAACTGCTATACTCTATAAATATGTCATTCAACAATCGATTGTGTAATCGAGTATTACGTTATACTCACTCACACTAAAAGGCATTGCAACATTTGCTAATATTTAAAAATCACAATTAAAATAAAATAAAAACAATTGTGAGACAATACAATCTCACAACACAAATAAAACTGTATATATAATAATTATATACGATAAATAATAGTAAATAATATAAATATTAAGTACATAAATACATATGTAGCGCATAATTATACAAACTTGGTAAAGTTATATGTTCCGGTTCACTTTTCATCAAACTACAATCATGTGACGCCATCTACTTTACTTGTTTAAACGGAAAATTAAAATTTCGAAATGTTATAAAACATTTCAAAATCAGTACTTACTGATTTCTTAATGTCGTCGCAACTTTTCTATATGAAACAAAATTCCCTAACATAATTCTTACAAGTTTTTAAGTAATGTTAATAATAGTCTGTTTATAAAAATCAAGTTAAATAATTTTATTCCAGTTTAAATTTCCGAAACGTACTAAAATATTGCAAGGCGTGAACCGGTTCCAAAGAAATAGTAAAATGTAAAAGATACGAATTCGTTTTCGTAAGACCGTGACGCGACGTGACGTTGACGTGATGAATTAGTAAGGAGATAAGAGAATAGAATACCTGCGATCGATCAATTAGTGATACGTCTGTCATGTGGAGCAGTTTCGAGTTGATTATGTTTAGCTATCGTAACTGGAACTGTGATGGTGGTCGGCCTGCGGTGACGGCGGCGTGGATAGGTTCGAACTGTTGTTACTCGCTATCGAATGTCTGGGACTACTTTTCTCCGCAGTCTGAAAACATACATTGTTTTACTTTCATTTCAATTTACAATAGCCATTTATATAATTTTTACGTAACCGTTATTCTCTCTATTATACAGTTCGCACACTCTATACATCAGTGATTTGGATTTAAATGCTAGTTATTTTTTTCACATGTCAAGCAATACATATAGAACAATCATAATTATTAAATTTCATTTGTTAATGTTAATTTGATCTTAGTATTTAGAAAATTGAGAATGCACTGCATAATACAAAAACAGAATCTTCAACAAACAAAATTGCTTAAAAATTGAAATGAAACTATTTTTAATAGTTATATATCCGAGTTTTTATTGAATTGTATAACATTATATTTATATATTAGTATTTAGTAGCTATTCAAACAAAACATTTACGAAAATTATAAACGAAAAATAAAGTTTTTATTGTCGAGAACACTTCTTTATATGTTATAAATTTATTAAATTATTGGGAATCGAATTCACAATATATTAGTGGTATGTTATGCAAACCGTATTCGTTTTAGAATGTACGGTTTACAGTTTACTTAAAATTAGTAGAATTAGATCAACAGGCATTCACACCTAGCACGTAACAAATCTAACCTTTCGTAATATGACCGTGATTCAAAGGTGACCCAGACTGATCGATTTCGTACGAATAACTAACTACAACTTGGAATCAGTTATAGGAGATCTAGTAATATCCAAAACAATAGCTTTATAAATTTTTACTGTCGTACTATTCCTAAAGTTATGCATGGGCTATTTTTTCTGCTTATTTAAATTGTTGCTACAAATATATCATGCATTTTACTTTTTAATAAATTATACTTTATGAATAGCATAATGATATTTTAAATTATAAGATTATTCGCATTTGACGAAATGTAAATTGAATCTGGTGGTAAAATTTGATACGAAACATTGTAATTTTCCTGTTGTTAAATATGCTGAATTTATTTTATTTGAGTTAGCTACTTTGTTGACCTATGTAATAGGGAAGGTATTGAGATTCAGGAGATTTTGATGAATCTTCACATTTTAATTTTCTACTGAATCAATAAAACAAAAAAGTCAATTAAATTCGTTAATGGGCTATATAGAACAAGTAATCCCATAACGTCATTGATGGATTTTTAAAAGTTTTTATGTTTATTTCGTAAACGATAGAGTTTATCACAAAATACGTAAGAACTAAAATGGACACTAAATTGATTTAAAACAACTTTCGTTTGAAATATTTTTAGAAATTATTATCGATATTTTAATAATTTTGAAAATCGCTGTTGTGAAAAATATGAAGAATAAAAATAATCAAAATCATAATACTATATCAGAGACCTCATTACTTATAGTTGAGTGTTAAAAATTATTAATAGTTGATGCCAAGATTGGTATCAAATTAAAATATTTTAGCAGTAGAAAACTGTAGTGTAAAAAATGACATTTAAATTATATTAAGTTTACAGCTCTTGGACAGATAATTGTTTTTTTGTTTTGGGCAGAGAATTTCAGTAGAAATGACTTTTAGTCGGAAAAGTACAAATGACTAAAACGAGGACAATCTCACCTTGTTGATCATGTCATGCAGTGACGACATACTCCCCACACTGACCGGCGTCATTGCCCGGTCGAGCGAGGTGCGGTCGCCCGAGTCGACGCCAGAACCGGGACCAGACCCAATGGGAACGCTCGCTCCCCGAGGCAGTGACGGTGGCAGATCGCGGGGTCGAGGAGGCGCGGCGCGCTTTGCACCGTTGTACGGCGGAAAATTTGGCCGACAAATTGGTGTCGGGTTGCTGATCTCCAGTCGACGGCGACCCGAAGCGTCTACGGGAAGGGATTGTTGTTTGGGTGGCAGTGGAGCCATCTTGCCAGATAACATCTATAGAAAGAAAAGAATTGTAAAATATGATAAATGATTAATAAGTATAAACATGAACTTCTCAAATATTTTAGCAGCTTGCGCTAGCGGAAGTTGTCAAAGCTATTTTAAGTAGATGTAAATTATTATATGTGGCACCAAAGTTGCTATAGGTCACCGCTAGCATCACCCATTATAATTTTAATGTGCATGAACTGGCGAATTAGTCAATGATGTAAATTTTTCTTACCGATACAGCACTGACACGACTCTGCGCAGTATACAGCGGACTCTGATCCGCAGTTTCTACACTTGTGGGCAGATCAATGAGACGCTGTCTTTGGATGCCTTCGCCAGGACCCATATGCGAGATATGATTGAAGTTCGTCGGCGCTGAGATTAGTTTTGATCTTCTATCTGTACTGATTCTTGCTGCTCGGTTTCCTTCTCTCAATGAAAACCTACGTCTGGGCCTCTGAACTGATCTTCCATCTCGATCGTGCATCATTATGTTGTCCATGTTTATTAATTCGCCTAAACATGTTATAATATTTCTATTAACTCAATGTTTCCTAAATTTTAAGTTGAGGAAACTTACGCTGATGAATATTTGAAAGGTAGAGAAGATGATAGAAGTCATGCAAAACACAGACAGACAAAGTTCCTCCGTCGTTGAGTGGTTTGGCTCGTTTGATGTTCAACGTTTGAACCCATTCACCAGTTGTAGAATTGAACACATAGACATGAGTTTCGCTGAACACCATCAAGTGCCCATCTCGATAACCTACAATATTGATGTATTATTATAAAAGCCGGGATCGTGTCCGATATATGTTGATTGATGATGAGTGTAAGATTGAGAAGAATGTTGTTTGAAGAGTGGGATATGTGTCATTTGAAATGATTTATGCATGTGGCATGTATGTCGAATATAAAAATGGAGAAATTGATGGATGACTTAGGAATAAATGGATAGATATGATTGAAGGTTTGTTACGTGAACGAAAAATATAGAGTCGGAGAATTAAACAAGCTGACATGAAAGGGATGTACCAGGACTTAGAAATGTTTGTAGAAAATTAACTACAAGATGAATGTTTCAAGAGTTCGTACTACTCCATTTGATCGGATATAAACTATGTTTACTCCGCAGACCCAAACCATATATTCCTTTAAAAAAAAAAAACCTACAACATAACGACTGAAATATATTTAAATGTGATGAAAACAGACCTGACTAAAAAAAATATTTTAAGATTATATCTACCCTATGTCAAAAACAAAAAGCAATGATATGCTGTTTAAGTTGTTTCTGCACAATAAAATTAATTTTTAAGTAATAACCAAAACGTATTGTTGAAGACTCACATTCCCCATGTTTGCAAATTTATAAATAATAATTTTAAGTAATCTATGAGTCATAAACGAAATTGAACGGTAGTAGTTTTATTTATTTAATTTCTTACTTATATTTATTTGGTGTTTGCTTGGTGTAAACATGTGTGTTTTTAATTTGCTTATTTCTAATTAAGTTAGGTGTAATATACTCACTGAAAGCAGTGGGAACAGCCGGATACATAATCTCCCGATCCCTCGTCCTTCGTCCATGCTGATCCACATACGCTGCTAGCGTCCCAAACACCAGTAAGTACTCATTTCTCGGCAGCTCAATGACTCTAACGGCCTCGATGCAGGAGTGTGCCAGGGTGGCAGCGAGAGGGTTGTCGGGGTGTAACAAAGATTGTATCGCGTCACCCGCCGCCGAATATAACGTGAAGTTGCTGGGATGTCCCACGCATAATCTACCATCTGCTAGAATCTGCAGGGATTGCACCACTGCGTTGATCTGGATGTCGCGCACGCGGTGATGGCGGACTTTGGTGCGGGTTATGTCGTATACGATCACAACGGAGGCATTCTAAAAATACAAATATTTATTTTATATATCAAAGCTTTTGTAAATGTAGCAAGAAAACTGGATTTAAACTATACCACCATTCCTTAAAATACATTCAAAATATAATATTTCATGTTTTAAGTGTTGTCAACTGCCTTAATGCACCACAACCTCCATATATTTAAATTTAAAAGAATACGTTGCTCTCACCTGTCGCTTGATGGCAACAATGAGCCCATAGGTGTTCTGCAGCTGCTGTTGTTGCTGCTGTCGTCGCATGGGTCCCACTGCTAATACGGTACATGATTTGCTTTCAGCTACCTTGATCCACTCGGTGTCATCTCCGTCGAGCGCTCGAACCGGTACTAACCGTACGTGTCTTTGTTTACCGGATACCACTACTAGAAGTTGTTCTTCTAAGATATATTCCAGTTGGTAGATTTTCTTTGCTTCACCGATACGAGCGATTTCTGTAAGGAATCAGATGCAGAGAATAGAAATAAAAATACAATAATCTGTTAATTTAATAAGCACATTCTTCAAACTGGCTACTTATTACAATTTTTAATACCATCTTTAATTAATTAAATTTGATGATGCTGCCTTTAGAGAGGTTTATAGAAATGGTGTTAAGTAACCAGTTTTTTAAAAGTGCGTATAAAAATAAATTAAAAAAATAAAATGCAAGGTACCTAACTTACCGGTCCTGTCAAGATCCAGACAATAAAGACCTTCTTCTACGCCGAGAACTAATCGATCCGGATCAATGATACAACCAGACATTGCACTTTTTGTTATTGTGACAGAATTATCTAATAATTCTCTCGCTAAAAATACCTACAAAACAACAGAAATATTTTTATAAACCTGCTTTATAAAGTTGAACGTGAACTTACGGTTGTATTTGGTAAATTGTTTCGTTTTAATATTCTATGTAATTCACTGAGTGCCACAACCCATTTCGTTTTCTCACTTTCTGTATCTGCTAACATTAACGTGTGATTTCTTAGGCCGGGCGGGTCCATGAGAGAAGTTGTTATCTGTAAGAACATACAAAAATATAACAATCTAAATTTATACTTATTTATTTGGAACGGGTAGAAAAACTTCTGTACGAGCCGTAGACAAATGTTTTTGCCTACACGATTTTTACACGACTGTGTGTAATATAGGATTTTACGCACAAACATAAATATTATGATACAAGAGCGATAATGTATATTCTTTGCATAATATAATTAATTTACACCCACTACACAAATATTTATTTTATCTGCGACTACTTCCAGTTATTCTAGTTAGGTAATATAGTTCATTACCATACTAGTTATGTAATGAAAGCATTACCTAACGCATTTTTATTTATCAAAATTATAAAAGAACCTTGCCAAAATTTATTGAAACATGGAACAATACAAAAAAAAACTATTATTATAAATATTTGACTAAAGTTAATTTATATTATGACAGAAAAATTCTGATGACGCCTGGATTCGAACCAGAGACCTTCCGCATACCGGGCAGAGATGCTAACCGCTACACCACGTCACCTGTGTTCGAAATATGGCATCAACTGAATTTTTCTGTCACAGTGTCTAAGCGTAGCTTCGTTCCGAGAGACTCCTATATAGGCATTGACAACCGGGTTCGTCTACAGTGACACAGTTTTTGATTTTAAGGGAATTTAATTAATTATAAATATTGATCACAAATTTCTTGCATTTTAATAAATTTATTTATCTAATGTTGGTATACCACTAGTAATATATGCACTCTTTATAAGAGAAATTGTTTTATTTTGATATTTAAAGGTGACATATATTTCCTGATATTTTCTATGGTAGGAGTGTAAATGTAAGAGTAAAGTAAATATTTATTCTTACCCTAAATATACAAGGGATGTCTTTCTTGGTAGCATGGATGACGTCAGAATCCCTCACGCTGCTCACGCTGAACTGCGTGTCGCGCATGTCTAAAACTTGCGCCACATGCACGCTCGGCAATGCGTTCCTATCGGGCGAAATATCGTACAGGAATAACTTGAAGTCACACACTACCACGAACTGCCGCACCCAACCTGCATGAAATAAAATTACCAATTTACTTATAAATTGAACATAAATGTATTATTATTTACAATATTTTAATAAGTGTTCGTGTCCCAATATGGAACGTAAAATACTGGTGAAATAGACCGTGGAAGATTGCGCGGACAACCTAGGAATAAATGGATGAATATGATTCGAGATTTGTTGCATGAAAGAAATATTCTGAGTGGGAGGAATAAAATAGGAATGCGCCGTAGCATAATTTAGCCGAATAATAAAATATTCAAGCGAAGAATAAACACGTATTATTTCTTAATCTTGGTACTACTTCGGTTTAAAACATATATGTACTAGTATATAATATTTGGTACCGATACGGCCGAATACCGAAGCAAACCTAAGATTCGGCGTATTCCAAAAATAAATAAATGTCTACGAAAGAAATTACGAATGTGGACGAATGAATCTAATGAATAAATGTTACAAGGGTCCTAGCTATGTATTCAGTAAATTTGTAAAAGTCATACCTTTCTTGACACCTCCCTGTTTGGGAACTTTCACGTAACCTTCATACGCAGTTCCAATACCTCTAGTTGGATCTATACCTAGTGGCCGTTTTGCTGTAATTATTATTATTTATTATTATACTTCAAGGTTTTAAATTATAATTAGGATTCTTATAAATTAAAATGACTTCTCTACTTACTTTGATCGGCAGGTACGGGACAGAGGACGGGCACGTGGTGGCAGCAGGCCGTATGGCAAGTAAAACCGCACACCTCGCAAACCATACCCTGGCGCATCAATCCGACCATGAGCGACGTGCAGTGACTGCACTTTGTCGGTGACGAGAACGTACGTACTAGGAACTGGTGGGACTTGTGTTTCACTGACAGTGGGGACGGCGGCTCGTGCTAGAAACAAACAAAATATTTAATCGGGCATCATTCAACTTTTATTCATATTTCAACAATTGATGAAAACAATTTTTTTAAACTATCCCTGTGGCTCTTCCAACACTAGCATCTGTGAGGACCATGCCATCTGCTATGACAGAATGTCACACCCAGTCATGGGTAAAAGACGTCATGACATATTTATATTTATTTTAAATTTTAATTTAGAGACAAAAAATTGATTTCAACATTAAAAATGAGAAAAATTGGAATAACATTTGAATGAAATAGTCCGGAGCTTATTTCGTTAAGAATATTTGACCGGAGTCCACATGGCTCACATTCAAATCCGGGCGGTATTCCAATTTTTCCCTCTAGTTATTAAAACTGAATACAAATGAAGCAAATACAGCAACATCGTTTGGAAAGACATACCACGACAAAATATTAGTAAGCACGGCAAATAAATTATATAAAACTGTAATGTTGAACTTTAAATTATTTTTTATTTAAATAAATAAATAAATAAGAACATTTATAATACAAATAAATATTCAGGTTTCAGTTACATCTTTCATTGAACAACAAAATAAATAAATTCTGTAATCGTTGTACTACTGATTTAATATTTAAATTATCATAAACTGTTTAATATATTAAATAAATCATGAAAAACATAAATGTAACTGAATTAGATATATTTATAATCAGACTATTAAACATAAAAATAATTACTTATAATACAGCTGCTTTGCAAGTATGCAATAGTTGTACATTCTTTTAAATCTTATTAACATCCTAGAAAAGAAACATACATAAAAGAAAATAAATCTCTTAAAAAATAAAAAATTCTGAAGTTATTACTTACCAAACTTAATTCAGAGAGATTGCTCTTGGAGCTGGTCAGCGACAATGCTCTGTTATCTTCAATATCTCCTTCCTCACTTTCAACCGAACCTCCATGGTATAAGATCGGTTGGCCGGAAGCTGATTGCTGATCAAACTGTTGCTGAACGTGCTGCGATTGTTGCTGATTCGAGTTTGTTTCCTTCAAAAACTGATCCAAGTACGACATCTGAGATGACGGTCGTTCCAAAACTGCAACAAACAGAGAATGATAAAAATCTGAGAATAAAACTACCGTTGCACAATATTAGATGAGTTAAGATAATCCAAAATATATACATGAATTAGCATAAACAAATGTTTTGTAATACAGGTCATTTATTTTGTAAACATACAACGTTCTTTTTCAAAGTAAATTCGACAGTGAATTGTCTCCAAAATAAAATCATGTTAAGAAATTTTGTGATAATCAACAAAAATATTCTTAGATGTCAGTATTTGTCGTATTTTGGCATTGTAGCTAAAAATATAAAGCTAAAGCAAGTAGCGAATATTCTTGTTGATCAAAATAGCAAAACTGTCAAATTTACAGACACTTACATAAGCAAAAATGAACGATTATCTACTAAAATGGCAAATTTGTCTCATAACAAATTTCACATAATACACAAAATTTAGAACATTCAAAATTACTTAATTATTTGTCATTACGAAAAGTATTCAGAAAATAGGAATACATATTCTGAACATCCCTCGTACTTTAAGTAGTGGTTAAAAATAAAAACAAAACTAAATCATTTACTGAAATGTATTATAAGACAGCTGCACAAAACGTCACAAAACTAATAAGACAACTAAACAATAAAAAATAAAAGCCAACGACCAAAAAATCAACAAATACAGACACATTAGCACTTTAAATGAAAGCTGAAAAAAACTATAAAAACAAGAAATGACAATCTTTCAAGACGTTGAGATATAAAAAACACAAAGCTCGAATCACACTGAGCAATCAGCTGGAAAAGAACAAACAACTCTAGCACCATTGTTAAAATCAATGAAAATCATTCAACGAACCATTCGGAACCTCTTGCAACCAGTTGTCTGGGGAGAATCCAGCAGCTGCTTGTAACAATGTGATGGGTCGTAACTGTGCTTTTGAGATATTCGCATTGCTTTTAATCGTTTATCATGTACCAATTCTTCTATGATTATTCTTAATTATTATGCAAGAAATTCAATGTTACAAATTACTGTAAATCCTCTAATTGTTGATTTTACCCATATTTATATTTTCTCATTCATCTAATTATATCATGTTAAGGAAAAAATTGAATCCAAATCCAATTTAAAAAAAATACAATTTCAAGAACATTGACCATATTGTTAATTTCTAAAAAATGAGTATTATCAAAACTTCATTTAACTCCAAAAGTTTATGTATGTAAGAAGCTTATTTTTTTGAATTATTTCTTAGCAAAGTACTTGGCTCTAAGAATGTAACTTAATGCAGGTTTTAAACAAGATAAAAATGGAATTAAACGCAACAAAGTATATTATCATCAATTCGCAAATTATATGTCGAATTATAAATACAAAGTTGATGTGTAATAAAGAGTATAAAGAATGATGAATGCCTTTTGTTTAAATAGAAAACTGTACAATAATTTACATTTTGTTGTCAATAAAAAAAAAACAACCGGTATTTACACACAGAAAAGTAAAAAGAAATGCAATGGATGTACAACGGCTTGTGAAAAATAGAATGTAATAATATACTATGAAAAATAACCCATAATGAATAACTAAATTAGTAAGATGTTTATAAGTTACAGCAACACCAAGAAATTTATTTTTAAATAAATAATAACAATCTGCACACTCAAAAACAATAACAATAATATACTGTATTTGACTAGATTTTTTTCGAAGTATATTTAAGTATAATTTATGTTAATATAAATAAAATACTGCAAATAACCCGAATCAATAAGGCAAACCAAAAATAAATAAAATAAAGATTACTATTTGGCAAATATTAAAGATTTAATACAGAAGAAAGAAAATAATTTTAAAATTAATTAAATGCACCCTGTCTTAATATTTCCGATTATATTAAAACAACCACATTAATATTATTAAGTTCTACTATAAGCATGGCACTTTGAAGTATTTTTGTATTTTAATATCTTACGCGATTTTGGAGTATACGAATATTTTTATTTTATCACAATTTTTGATCACGTTGATGTTTCGAATCAGTTCCGGCGCACGTATACTAACTATACTAGTTACAGTAAACACAATTGTAGACTATACACATACTGTATTAAGTAGAATTACTGTTATATAAGTAAATTACTTTTTCTTTCATTAATTCAATCAAATTTTAGTATATGTAGTTGAATTAAATTAGATTTTATATGTGATGTCAAAACATAAATTGGATTTCATTTATTTCATTAAAAGACAGGATAAAAGATCAGCGTTCAATTCTAATATAATTGATCTGTCATTTTATGAATTTATTAATCACAAAATATTAAGCTGTGTTCACAGCTATTTAATTAGCAATTACAGATAGCAATTAGAAATATCTAGTAATGGAAATGTTTTAAAATTTGCGATCCAAATTATAATTTATAGCATTAAGAGTGAATTAAATAACAAATGATACTTATAGAGAATTAGGAAGAAATTATAGATAACATTTAACTTGTCACTATAAATTAAAAAACTAGATGACGATAGAAGATAGAGACAAAATCTATTGAATTGTTAGTATTATGTCAATATATACGCTAGCATTATTTAACAAGACAATTTTAATTGCTAATTGTAATTACTAATTAAGTAGCTATGATCGCAGTTTACTTAATGAAATAGTAAGCGCGTTATAACAATAATTTATCTCAACACAGCACAATAAACAATTTTTCGGCGAGTCAATCATTAAACAATGTACAATTTGTTTCCGTCTACTGCTATTTATCATCTCTACCTTACAGTACGATACCGCAACCTTGGTGTCACTGTTAAAATATCATTATGTACAAAACTAATCATTGGTGTTTGTTTGTTGTTTTCCCGTGTGCCGTGTTTCGTATAAATTAATAGTACAGTTTAAGGATGAGCAGCACGATGCCCCAGATACAAGACGTGACTCCAACTAGGAGCGGGAGCTGCCGATACCAGGATCCGACTGTGTGGGGAACCCAAATATCACATGTTAGGAGACTCATAACTTTACTACTTGTAGCTTGTAGCGCAAACAAAACGTTGTATGTGTTCACAAAAACTGGCTACCGGATATTTTAATTTTTTGTTAGAATTCAGAATTTAGAAAACTGATTTTTAGTTGTTGTATTTAAATAGATATAGCAATAGAGCAAATTCCTAAATAGAGAAACAGTTATTGAGGTTGTTCTACACAAACATAAAATTCAAATTTAGAAACAAAAAAGTATTTTGTGATAATTCATTAAAAAGTGCTGAATTTAGATTATAGTAAATAATGAAAAGAGGAAACAGTACTCACATCCTTCGCCTGATTCGAGCCGCGTTTGCAGATCCCGAATTTGAATTTCTTTTCGCTTGACATCCATTGCCAGTGCATCGAATCTTTGTCGGAAATCACGTAACTCCCTAAAATTGTAAACAAATCATTTAGAGTAGAAAAACACAACAAAAAATAATTGGAAACTAGTTAGAATAAAACATTAAACCGATATAATTTGAATCCAGAACTCTAGAATCTGACTAAGTGATTTAATAAATTTTTCACAATTGTTAAACTGATGTCACTTTTTCTCTCTATTTATTATATGGTCCTGTACTGACATCTTTGTAGGCCGTGATTTGACCCAACCAAGTAATGGTTAAAAGGTAAAATAATATATTAATTTATTTTTATTTCATCAACTGATAAGTATTAACATTAATTGGGAAATGAATTTGTAAATTATGAAAACATACTTTTGTGCCGCGATGAGTTCGGATCTAGTTTTAGAGAGATCCTCGCTGATGGTCTGTTTGGCCGCCAACTCAGACTGAAGACTGCTCTGCAAATTTAACAATTCCATCTTATCCAATTTCTGTGATCGACGATTGCGCCAGTTTTTGTCACCGCCTGTTACTTGATTAGAGACACCTATACAATATAAAAAAATAAATAAACAATGCGTAAAACTTTAAACAGATTATAAGTGAGGGGATAATCATCCATTATTGTACGTATGATTTTAAGCAAGACTATAAAGCTGCGTTCATAACTATTCAATAAGCAATTACGACTGGCATCTACAATTATCAATTAGTGGAAGCGCCTTCAAATTTGTGATCCAAATTGCATTTATTAATTAATTTGTAGGCGACTTTGAAACGAAACATAAATAAACAACAACAAATCATCTAAAAATAGTATAACGCAGGTCTGTCTCTTTATCATTCAATCATTTTAATTATTATCACCTCCAAATTTTCTAATACTGTTTTATAAAATTCTAGTAAATATTTAAATTGCCCCTGTCAAGAGTCGAAAATCGAAGATAAAGACAAAATAATATATCTATCGCATTAATTGAAATTGAAAAGTTTGAACTTTGCAAACATTTCACTTAGCACTTAATTATCCTAGATCTATTCCAGTTTTTATTTCATCAGATCTAAATTACACTTACTGAACCAGATCACTTATTTATTTCACTGGATTACTTCGCTTATTTTAGTCAAAGTGCTAGATTTACTGATTTATGTGGTCTAATTTAACTGAACTGATTTAAATGAACCAAGTAGTAAATGGAATACAGCTAACGTCTAATTTTATCGTTGTGTACGCTAGCATTATATAACATATGAGTGATTATTAATTGTAATTGTAAATTGAATAGTTGTGAACACAGTTTAAAAGTGAATCACCCTTCGGTGATACAATAAGATGGAAATTAATCCCTATTCTATTGTTACCTGTATGTTTAAGGCATTCAAGTTCCTCGGTCATCTTGGTGGCGAGTGCTTGGAGGTAACCTCGCGCATCCTTCTCATCACTAACCCACTGGATAATCTCACTGATTTGGTTCTCCCATTGCGCGATGGCGTCTTTTTTACTTCGCAGCTCCTCATATTCATTCTCTAGCGCTTGGCGCTCGGAAGCCATTCGACTCACGGATTCCGTTAACTGGAACATCAATAACATACATGAAAATACTGAAATGATGACAAGATATTCAGTAGTCTGTAAATAAGCAGAAGTAGAGATTATTGAATTTTGATTATTTTATTCAATAACTATTAAAATATAATTTTTGGTTTATCTTCATTACTCCGTTGATATGTGATGAGTGTAAAATTGAGAAGAATGTTGTTTCACGACTAGATGTGTGTCAGTTGAGATGGTTTGGGCATGTGGAATATGTCGAATGAAGGACTAGTGAAACTGGTGTATATTGATGAAATTGAAGGTGAGAGATTCCGTGGACAATCTAGGAATAAAATGATTGAAGGTTTGTTGTGTAAACAATAGATTTCTTGTGTGGTGAATAAGCGATATTGTATGATTGAATAAATATTCAGTGAATGTTTCACAGGTTCGTGCCAGCCCTTTTGATGAAATAAAGCGTATGTATGTATTTAATAATAATCAAAATTCAACAAAAATATTTAAGAAATATATTATATAATTAACAAACAGCATTAGTTTTTCGTTACTTCTCAGTTTTACTGAAATCTGCACAACGTGAACTAATAAAATAAAATGCTATTAAAGTTAAGAAAAAAAAATATATGTAGAAAAATTACTTTATTAATTAGTATTATTTCCGTTTATCATATTTAGTTCATATTGTACACAAAATGGTTAACTAAATGCGCGTCTAAAAGCTTTCAAAAATTATTAATTGTAAAAGTAAAATAAAGCAACACGACTACGTAACAAAAATTGTTATTGATGTTAATATTAGACGACAGCTGAAAAAAATTAACACAAAACTAAAAGCATCAACTGAAAGCAACAAAAAAATTATCAGCAGACTCACAGCGTCCATATCAGACACAAGTTTCTTATTGTCTTCCACCAGGAGAGACTTCTCTCTCTCGTGACGTCGCGACAACTCTGCTACAGTTTGCTCAGAATCATTCTGAGCTTCAAGACGCGTTGCGTCCAATTTTTCCTTTACTAACTGAACCTAATTGTCAAATAAACGAAACAAAAACATAATGACGTAACTAAAGAATTGAATGAGAGACAAATGAATCAATGATGCATGAATAAACGAATAAAATGAGGTTGATTTGGTAGTGGGACGAAATAATAAACTAACCTCTCGTTCCAGGAGGTCACGGTGTGTTTCTGCTTCGTGAAGTTGCTCTCGCAAGGAAGACAGTTCCATGTTGTAGCGGGATTGTTGTTGTTGCAAACTCTCATTGTATTGTACCTTGAAATAATATTTAGAGTACATTAAAATTAAACAAGATACTTCAAAATTATTAATAATAAAAGGATCGAAAATAATAAATGCTTCAATTTAATTGCTAGATTATTAAATTTTTGTAATTATTTTAATAGTTATTCTACCAATTCCTGCTCAATTCAACAACTATTAAATAATTGAATTACTTTCTGCTGAACTAAATTTTGATGTGGGATTATTCGACATTGAATCTCTCTTAATTATTATTATTTTTAACATAACGTGCGTAAGTTGCTTTTTATCTTTTTATATTGCAAACAGAATTTGTAGATCCTAGTAAGAGAGTTAGTTATCATCATGCATACCTCCAGCTTCTCCAAATCAGCCTTCAGCCTCTGCACTTCCTGCTGATCACCTCTCGCTGTGGCAGCTCCTTCAGAGCGCACTCTAAGCCGATCGCTTTCCTCCTGCATCTGGCGGCAATACTCTTCGCTGCGCTCACGCAGTTTACGTTCTTTGCCGGCTTCGCCTAATGCCTCTTCTATCCGCGCCTCCAACTCACGACGCAGTTTCTCCGCTTTGCGGATGTCGTGACGAAGTGAGTCCACCTTTTGCATGGCAGTCTCTAGTTCTTCTTCTTTGTCGCGGACCTACAAGAAAAGCATAGTTAAAAAATAAAGTTAAATACTAGAACTGAATTAAACATTATTTGTTCATATTTTCCAATTACTTCTTTGTATTAAACTGTAAATTTATTGTTACCTAAATGCTTTAATTCCTAACCAAAATCCATAATAGTCAGAATTTTGTTTATTGATAAAAAAAAAAACATATAAACTAAATATAAATTAAAAATAATATCAATATTTTAAAATGAGTATTAATTTAATCTGTAATAATAAATAGTTCTCTTCAATTTGGTAACTTTTATTTATGTGCTCTTAAATAATGTTTCCTCTATATATTTCATTTAAATTCAAGAAGTTATCTTTTTATAAAATAAAATGTAAATAATCTACATTTATTTACATAACATAAGTAAGAGATTAGATAAAATATGAGCCAAAAATATTATTCTGTTTTATCTCGAAGTATTGCCTCAGATTACTAAAGAATAATCATAAAATATAACAATCCGACATTTTCTTGTCAAATTATGTTTCATTTTTACATGACACCCATAAAATTTGGTATTACAAAACAAAAAAATTACAAACTACTTTAATTATAGTAAAATTAAACAAATTACGAATACCAAATTTTCTAGTTGCAACGCATTAAAGACCAAATAAAATATTAAACTACAAATATTCTATAATATTGATCTAAATGAATTTAAATAAATGTGAAATACATTTGGAATCAACAAGTACATAGACTGGGACTCAACAAAATGTATTTCATGAATGTACCTTTGACTTTACGATAAATGTCCTGGATAAAGCCATCTACCAAGATTACAAAGGCTTGACCAGAAATGCGAGTCTTTGATTGTTACAGGAATTCATAAAAAGTATGTCATCATGGGCAATAAGTAAGATTTAAACTCAAATAAGAATAAATTATTGGAATTTTATTATTAAAAAATATTAAATATTTATTGCAGACATTTCTAAAAGTATTTCATTAGTTTTTTGAATTTTAATTTCATTTAAAATTATATTTTAAAGAATGTTAGAAAGGAAAATGTTCGATAGATTGAATTATCAAAGAATGTAATAATGAAATTATGATTATTTTTCTAAAACTTACCTGCCGCGATAATTTTTGCTTCTGCTGTCTTAACTCCGACAATCTATCGGTAACTTCAGCATACTCAGCCATGGCTAATTTTCTTTGGCTTAACGCATCCTTCAATTCCTTATCCTGTAACTTGAGCTTCTCCTGGTAATCTTGCTTCTCTTTCTGCGCTTCTTCCTTCTCCTGTTTGAGAATCCTGACGAGTTTTTCCAGCTCCCTGACCTTACTGGACTCCGAACCGTCTAAAGAGTCGATGTGAAGCTCTTTGGAAGAAGCGTTCGTCGCTTCAAGACTTCGGAGTTGGGATTCTAGCTCGCCGTTGCGTTTAGTAAGTATGTTGATCTCGTCTTGAAGCTTGCGCGTGCCGTCTGGTGACATTTTGCGCTCCGATTCGGCATTATCTTGGGTGATGGGCTTAATAATAGTGGGGACATGAACTTGTTGGGTAGTTATGTAGGCGGAGATGTTGCCCAGGTCAGATATACAACTGGAACATGAAATGCAAATATTAATTTTATTTTTAACTAAAAACGGAAATACCATAACAATTTTTGAACAATTTATTCTTCAATTGGTGTATGATCAGTGTGGGATTGAGAATATTTTTAAAAGAGTAGATGTTAGTCGGTTGAGATGATTTGGGCATCAGGAACTATGTCAAAGGTTGGTGAAATTGAGGATGAGAAATTGCGTAGAAATCTAATAATAAATGGATGGATATTTCGATATAACATCAAGTCAACAAAATTTGAGCGCACGACCTCTTAATAAAGGCAAAATTTACCTTGGTTTTATCCACAGGTATGGTGTTTTCCAGTCAAAATATAAAATTCCAACGATACATAATATTCCAGGCAGATTCATAGCAAAGTCGGTCTTTGCATCCTACAATTCGCCAAAATTGTTTGATAATAATTATAAAGAATAAAATAATATATCTAAATATTTTAAAATTCATTTAGTTATTAGTACTGTAAAAATTGTCAGAAATATCTATTTTTTCAATTAATTAAGAGTCATCTGCTGCATAAAATTGATTTCCTTGAATACACAAATGAAAACTAAATAAACAATTATTTTTTTACTATAAATATTTTTTTGTAAACGAATTAAAGGAGTTTTTTTCCAGAATTCCCAGAAATTCTAAGCCAGTAGATACCATAACTAGACTACGGTTGTCTGTATTATAATAATATTGAAATAAATAATGTAACATACCTTCCTTGCGTGAAAGAAAAGCCGACAAATGGAAGATGAAGGCCAGTGAACGCAGAATTAGAGGTTGGTGGTACTGCATCAGATAATCTTATATCTGTGTCATCTACATCAAAATTTGAAGTGTCTGTTGGACTAGATACCTACACAAAAATAATAATTTTTGACGATAATAATATAGAAATAAAAAATAAAAATTACCTCTGGTATATAAGGGGCTGTACTGTCTCTAATTCCTTCCCAATCTACTCCCGTAAACCACGGATGATTCTATAAATAATAAAATTTATAAATACCATCATTTTCAATGATAATTAATTGTACAACTTACTTTAAAATCTTGGATGCCATTCTGGCCAAGTCGGAAATCTGAGCTACAGATGAGTTGTCGTACTAAATCTTTCGCTTCGTCAGTGACGTCGAAACACGTGTCAGTGGGAAAGTCAAAACAGTTTTTATGGTTCATTATTTTACCATACGTCTCTACTAAACTTTCTGCGTAGAACGGCGTTTCGCCGTACAACATTTCATACATACATACACCTGAAAACAAAATATTATTAAATGAAATTATTATAACTTATTCTAGTTAACCATAATTTAATAATAATAATAAAATGGGGTAGGTGGCTCAGTGGTATCGAGTCGGCCAGTGGATCTTGAGAACCCTGGTTCGATCCCCACAGCCGACAAAACAATTTTCACCAATTTAAAAAATCTACCCCTGTGGCTCCTCCTCCACTAATATCTTTGGAGGCCGTGATTTGACGGCTGGTAACCGCATTTCACGCGAACAAATATATCACTTACCGAGATCTGCTTAGGCAGAGTGCCACACCCAGTGATGGGTAAAAGGCGTGATGATATATTTATTTATTTATAATAATAATATATTCTATCACAAAATAGGATCGTGTTCGGAATACGTTGGCGTATGAAGAATATTGTTAGAAAAGTGGACAGGAGTCAAATGAGATAGTCTGAGAAATTTTGGTGAAACTGAAGGTGAGAGATTGTGTGAACAACCTAGGAATAAATGGATGAATATGATTGAAGGTTTGTTGCGTGAACGAAAAGTTAAAGAAATTATGTATGTGGATGAAGCGAAAGTGGTGTATCAGAATAGTAATGTTTGGCGAAGACTAATTACGGGAATCTAATGAATAAACGTTCAGTGAAAGTTTTAAGAATTCGTTCTAGCCCATTTGATGGAATATTGCGTGATGATAAGATAAGAAGATTAAGCGAAGATTAATTCTAGGTTAAATCTAATGAATAAAAGTTTAGTGAACGTTTCAAAGCTTCGTGCTGCCCCATTCAATAAATACAACGAAAAAAAAATATTAAAAGGGAATATGATAAAAAATTTAAAAATTATAATGAACTAATTATCTGAAATTAAATCTAATATTATATAAATTTTTTAAATTCTCACCTAAAGACCACCAATCACACTCAGGGCCATATCTTCCTTGACCATCCTCCATTGCCTGAAATGAAAATTATTTTGTTAAATATAACACTTAATTTAAAAAGAGATAAAATATTTACCCTTAAGATTTCTGGAGAAATATAATCAGGGGTACCTACAGCTACATTTGATTGCACAGTGCCGTCTTCATTTAATTTTAAACAACTACCGAAGTCAGCTAATCTAATATGCCCGTTTGCATCGAGAAGTACATTGTCAGGCTTAATATCTCTGGAAATCACAAAAAAGAACATTTTTATAAAATAAGAAAACATAAATTAATAAGTATTACAGATCTTTTACACATAATAAAACCGTTGTGTTTGCTGTTCAATATTTTGATTTATAATTATAGCTAAAAATAGATTGATATTTAATAGGTTCCAAGCACAAAAATCTACGTAAAAATTAAAGAATATTAAGTACATTTAATGAACCGTAATCTCGATTTTCTGATATGAAAGAAATTGAATTGAATTTAACTTTTGATTTTGATTGATATGTGACCAAAACATTTGCTTTGTAACACCAAAATAAAAAACAACAGCATTCCTGAGAATTTTTTTTCTTGTTGTTCACAGCATATAAACATATAAATCTTATTAAATCACACCACATGTTAACAAAGAAAGTGAAACAAAAGTTTCGATAAATTTATAAATATTAATGTACATTTCCGGCGTTAATTAACATCCATTATTGAATCAATCAAAATACAGCAAATAGAAAAGTAATATTTAATTATGTTTACAAAAGGAATTAATCAACAGGAAGTGAACTCTCGGGTGCTTTAATTGATTAGAGATTGATTTTCGTTCGTACCTCTAAAATATGTCTAATATTAAAAAGAGAGTTTGTAACTTTAGTTGATATTTTTTTCCATAATTCTCTTCCTCTTGGTTGTGTTTTATGAATGAATTTACCTGTGTACATATCGTAGATTGTGAATCGAATCGATTGCTAAAACCATCTCCGCGATGTAGAACCTGGCCATATCTTCCGGCAAACGATCTTCAAATTTACTTAATAACGTGAGCAGATCGCCGCCGCAGTAGTAATCCATTACCAAGTACTGAAACATAAAATATTTCATGTCAGATTTTGTTACAAAATAAAATATGATATAGATACTGGAAGAAAGTTTATTTTCTCTTAAAAAGTAAACGAGAACTTGACAGCAAATTTACTTCATATCAAGTAAAATTGAAAATATTTTACTTCTTTTTTCAAATTAATTATTTTCTTATAGTAAAAATAGAACTATGAATTATTAAGATAGAAAATAATTAATAATTTGAAAGGTAAAACATTAATTATGTTTTTTCATTCAAAGAATACAGATTGATTTAATATAACATTACTTTTTTTTTTGACATTTCTATTATTTATTAAAGAATATATTTCAACTTTTATTATTATAACTTTCCGAATTTGCTTTCTTATAATGACACATAAATACTTCTAAATTAATTAGGTTATGTAATAAAACAAAAGTTCTCAATATATATTTTCTATTATTATTAATATACCGGGAGTTTTTCTTATCAGTAAACATAGGGATATATAATTACCATAGTTACAGTTAAAAAGTTTGACAGCAATACATTAGAGCGTTTATTTTAAAAGTAAACATAGGGAAAATAATATTTTCAGCAATGCATTGAAGTGTAATAATCTATAGTCTAAAAGAAACATTTTAAGTTTAAACAAATTAAATGAATTTGAATTACTTTAAATTACATTAACTAAACGTTAGGTATAAGTTTAGAACCTCAAAACAATCCAAAAGTTCTTTTGTGTAGAGGTTTGTTCGCAAATTCTTCGTTTAAGAGCTCGTACATACAAATAATGAGAATTTTGGGTTGAACCAGTTAAAAAATCGAAAATTATTAAAATGTGGTTCTATATAATTCAGACAACGAGAATTCGAATGGCGCAAGGCGCATCTTCATATCTTTTTTAGTTTTTGAGGTACAGCGATTTTTGACTTTTTTTTAAGCTCAACTTTAAAAGCTCATAACTCAAAAACTAAAAGAGATATTGACATGCGGTTTGAACGAGTGTATTTCTCGTGCGCTACTTAACTTGTACAGGTATTTTGAAAATTTTTCAATTTTTCAATTTTTTTCAATATTTTTCTTCCTGAATATTTCAAAAACTTGAAAAGATAACGAAAATCTGAAAACACCAGTGAATTTCTGGCGTGAAAATACATAAGTATGCAAATTTTCACAATAAAATTCGCACGGATACATTTTTTATTAAAAAAAAACGAAAAATGGCCAAAAATCGTAAAAATCTTAAGGCTAACCCCTTAAAAAATCTTCAAAAAACGGCCATTTTCGATTTTTTGTAATAAAAAATGTATCCGTTCGAATTTTCTTCTGAAAATTTGCATACCTATGTATTTTCACACGAGGAATTCACTGGTGTTTTCATATTTACATTATCTCTTCAACTTTTTGAAATATCGACAAAAGAAAATTTCGAAAAAAATTGAAAAATATTCATAATTTTCGATATACATGTACAAGTTAAGTAGCGCACGAGAAATACACTCGTTCAAACCGCATTTCAATATCTCTTTTAGTTTTTGAGTTATGGGCTTTTAAAGTTGAGCTTTAAAAAAAGTCAAAAATCACTGTAACTCAAAAACTAAAAGAGATATTGAAATGCGGTTTGAAAGAGTGTATTTCTCATGCTCTGAACTATATAGAACCATATAATAAAAATTTTGACTTTTTCACTAATTCTACGTTTTAATTCATTCTACCACCATTATAAAATTTACTTTTTAAGTGGCCCCAAAGAAAAAAATCGTTTGGCGCAAGATCTGGTGACCTTGCAGGCCACTGCAATTCTGCACCTCGTCCTAGCCATCGTTGGGGTAATATCCGGTGCAGATAATTTAGTACATTTTGTTGGAACCACACTTCCTCAATATTTACTCAATATTACTCTCTCTTGTAACAACTCTAAATAATTTTCCCCAGTTAAATTTCCATTTATATAAAAACGCCCCACTATTTGATCCCCTATTAACCCGGTCTGATTTTGAAAGAGGACAGTTTTATTACTTTGACAACTATAGATGACAACAATGTTATTTTCCCTATGTTTACTTTTAAAATAAACGCTCTAATGCATTGCTGTCGAACTTTGTAACTGTAATTATGGTAATGGCATATCCCTATGTTTACTAATAAAAAAAACTCCCGGTATATATTTTAATAATTGTTTCATATAGTTGTGTTTGCAAAAAAAAAATATAAAAATGTTTCATCTATAAAAAAGGATATATCAAAATACTGAAGTCGATAATTTGAAATCACAACCAACAAAAAGTTGTAAAAAGGAAAAGCTGATAAACAGTCGGATCATTTTTCCTTTAATGCCTTAATCTATTGTAATCCTACATATGTCAAACGGATTACGATTACATAACTTCCGGAGTTCGATAGTGTTTTGATCCTGTCCTATTTTTGTTTTTACAAGCTCAACACTGATTAAAAGAACAGTAATAAAATCTTACTAACAGGATAAAAATATTCTAGTTATGTGTTTGTTACGACTTAAAATGCCAATAGAACTATTATCACGGAATAATTGTCATTAAAATAGCACTTAAATACAATTTTAAACTTATCAACATTCATCATTAGTTCAAAGAAGCAAGTAACAGTAGAACAAAGATGATTTTATGCTAATTTTATAATTGACAATTAATTTTAATAACACAATTTTCTAATGATGACAACTACTAAAATTAATAAATTGTAAATAGCAAGCTAGTGTTTATGATTATACATTATTTTAAAATTATGATTATGCGAAAAACGCATTAGATTATAATTTGTGGTTTGATAGTGTTGGATTCATTAGTAGAGGAAGTAAATAGTAATAGAAACTTGATTAATTATCAAAAATCAGTTTCCTCACTTTCAACTCAGAAACCAACAAGTGTTGGAACTTGAGATTTGGCACGCTAACAGATTTCTCCCAGACGATTTTAATATTTAATATATCTGCCGTCTTGAAACAAAGTGATGACTATATTTCGAACCATCATTTAAAACGATTCTTAAGTCTTATTTAAAAAATTATTTACATCCTTTGGCACCAAATTAAAGTATGTAGAGAAAGAATTGGACAGAAAAAATTGCATTTAGAAAAAATAAATAAATATATCATCACGCCTTTTACCCATCACTGGGTGTGGCACTCTGCCTAAGCAGATCTCGGTAAGTGATATATTTTTCGCGTGAAGTGCGGTTACCAGCCGTCAAATCACGGCCTCCAAAGATATTAGTGGAGGAGGAGCCACAGGGGTAGATTTTTTAAATTGGTGAATATTGTTTGTCGGCTGTGGGGATCGAACCAAAGTTCTCAAGATCCACAGGCCGACTCGATACCACTGAGCCACCTACCCCATTTGTATTTAGGTTATATAAAAAAGATGGATGTGACAATTAATATGGTTTAGGAGTAATTGGGATATTACTGAAGGTTTATTGGGTAAACAAAAAATGCGACAACCTTTTATGAAAGGAATTATGAAGGTGGTTAAAGCGAAATTGGTGTAACAGAATAGAAATGTTTGGCAAAGATGAATTGACTAGGATGACTCTAATAAATAAAAGTTCCAGTACTCATTTGCTGTTTATTATTTATTTTGAACAGAACATGAAATTCAATAGCAGCATTTAGTGAAAGCTCATCGTAGATGTTAGCATAGAGGCATGAACTATTATTTTTCATTTAATTTCAAGTATCTTTCCACAACTATCGATGAATTTCATTTAGTAGTATTCTATGTAAATTCTTTTTATATTTACAATTTCTCACGCAACACCGAAGCATTTTCGAAATTTAAAAGTATGAAAGTAAATAAATATATAATAATCAAGCCTTTTTACCCATTACTGGGTGTGGCAGTCTGCCTAAGCAGATCTCGGTAAGTGATATATTTTGTCGCGTGAAATGCGGTTACAAGCCGTCAAATCACGGCCCTCAAAGATATTAGTGGTGAGGGAGCTACAGGGGTAGATTTAAATTGGTGAAAATTGTTTGTCGTCTGTGGGGATCGAACCAGGGTTCTGAAGATCCACAGGTCGACTCGATACCACTGAGCCACCTACCCCATTGAAAGTGACAATGTGAATATAACAACAAATGTCAAAATATCATAGAGAATTCACACTACACGAACTCCGAAATACACTAACCTCAAATATATTTATGCGACAATGGCGCCAATGTTTCATGAAAGTTCCGTTCATATTACAGCACCTATTTTTGATTATGGTAACATTTGTTCTCACTTACCAAGTTAGAATCATCCTGGAAGGCATAATGAAGGTTGGTGATCCATCGTCTGTCTCCGTACACCAGGACGTCGCGTTCCTCCTGGAAGCACGCAGTTTCGGCGCGTTTCAGCATCTCCCACTTGTTGAGGATTTTCATAGCGAACACCTTGTCGGAGCCTCTCATCTTCACAACGCAAACCTCTCCAAATGCGCCTCTTCCAATCACTTTGATGATCTCGAAGTCTTCCCGAGTCAATCTCAACGTTTTTACACATGATGCTACTGGTTTCACTGTGGACAGGAGAGTAAGTGTGAAGTTGGAGAATGAAACAACATAATCTTAATTAAAATAGATTTGTAAACAATACAAAATCTACTAATTTGTAATTGTAATAACAAGTAAAATAATCTGAATACTCCCGGTAATAAGCTGAAAGATGATTTTGGAAGGAATGAAAGAATTTCAATTATTTGTTGGATTTCTTGCTTTAATAATGGAAAATGTTTAAATTTGCGACGTTTCGTTTCGTTAAGTCATGTATTATTTTATAAATAAAAATATCGAATCATTTGGTAATATAAGCATAACATCAATAGCGTGTTGCATTGCTGCTATTCAAAATTTATTATTAAAGTTTTATAAAACAAAATCGAATCTAGATGAACTGTTAAAAGAGTTAATTAATAAACACAGTCGTAAATTCGATTCGCTATTCACATTATTATCAAACAATTGCTAGGCAATAAATCAAACAGCTGCACAATATTTGGATATATGAAGTAATTTTCTATAGCAATTCAAAATTAAAAATATTGCTGACTTAAAAAATTATATTTTTATAGAAAATGCAACAGAGGTTTAAGATTGAAATATTAAAATCCAATCAATGTGAGACTTTTATAAAAGCATGTTGTTATTTTTGATTAATTTATTGAAATTCCTTCTTTTTTTTCTATCAAAAAAACGTTATTAATTGTTGAAATATTTGTCAAAATGAGTTATGATCCCGTCAATATTTAAAATTAATTACATTCCTTTCAACTCGATGCCAAATAAATTCAATGGAGTATGCCACAGAAATAAATTCAATACAAGTTACTGTCATTCATAATATGCCGTAAAATATAATAAAAATAATAATATTAATTTATAGATAGTCGCGTAATGTGTAAGTTTTAATGAACGACTAAATGCTGTAGAAAAATAATTTGTTCAGGGTCAGTAACTAAAATGTGTAGATTTTTTAAAGATTATTATTTTCTATCTATTATAAATGGTAAATCTTTCATTAAATTTTGAATTATTTACCTTTAAAATAAACAAAATAAAATCCAGATAAAAATAATATTTATTAATAACAATGTAAACATCTTTTCCGTTATTTCTCAGGAGCATAATTGCTAATTATTTTGCTGTTTTGTAAAGACACAAATAAATTATCGTCCAATTTTATCTGACCTATAAAAGTTAACAAAACTAAAACTTTGTTCATCTCTGGTTTTAAACCCGGAACCATAAGTTCACACATGCGGTCTTACATATTTCATTGTTTTTAAATCAGGAATTTAAAAACACTAAAAATAAGTGTAACATGAGCCTGCTAATTAATTAAAACGGAAGATATAAAAAATAATACTACATTAATTTATGTTTTGATCGAGTTGAAATTATTTTGGTTATATAAAAGTTATATTTAATTCTTTGAAGTGTCGTGTGAAATACATTCATAAAATCATTCAAAAATAAAATTGTTAGTAGTTGAGACATTTCAAATTTAAATAATTGGATAAAAATAGTAAACTGTCACAAGTTACTTTCTAAAATACATTAATAAGATATTTTTATCTCCTGACACATTCAGTGATGTAAATCATCTTTCAACAAAACAATTAAAACGCGATGTTGCAAAAATGTAACAAAAGAAACATATTTTTATCAACTGAAAAACATATACCAGGGAAAGTATAATTAATTAGAGAATTAAATAGTTACTGATTTTTCGATTAGATAAATTCAATCTGATTGTAATGTCTATTGTTTTTACTAATAACAAATATTTAATCATAAATAAGATAAAATATGTGTACCACATTGCTTAAACAAAATGTCAACCCTTCAACAACATTCTACTCTGAAATGTGGCTTAGTCATGAACAAAATACAGAATCACAATGACTCAATGTATTTCATCGTACTAAATGTTTCTTCCTCTGATTTTACAATAAGTAATGATTGGTTAAATCACTTATTCAGATTTCAGAGGAGTTTATACAGCAAATCAAAAGTAAAACTATTTTCATGAGCTAATAGCTTTTTCTTACATAGTTTCCAGTCGCACGTACAAGAAAACATGAAACAGATTTTCACTTAATTATTTTTCCAATGAAAGCTCACGGCATGTATTTAATGTAAATTCAATACATGGTTATTTCACCGTCAAAATGTAACGTGTTTTAATCATCAAAGAACACATGCAAACAGCCAACATATATTTAATTCGCCAGCTCTTTTATAGTGGTTTATTTTATATAAATCTGCTAATAGATAGAATATATTTATCTGATAGATATTTGATTTGAATTATAAGATTTTAACAGCATTCTTCTCACTTTAAGGACAATATTACGCAGACATGCAATCATGCAAGCTTTAACTTACATATTTATTTTATTACCCTCTGTTACAGCGAATCTTTTAGAACACTACTGATTGAAAGACTCTGAATAACTGACAAAATTATTCAAATATTTTCATACACATGCAACACTATTTATACGAAATGTAACTAGTTTCATCCACAACTTTTTACTCTCTAGCACAATTGCAAAGAGTAATTTGCAGATGAGTTAAGGCTCCAGTCAAGTGATAACATTTGTTTTTCCTTCCCAGTTACAATTTGTTATTTTTATATCAATTTACTGAAGCTATAACGATCTTCAATTTAAAACATAAAAATGTAAAAACTCAAATCAGTGATAGATAAACAAGTACAACTCACCAAACTCAATAAAATCCGAAACAGTCTTTTCTCTTCGCAAACTAGAATTACAGCATTCATCATATAACACTAGTAACACATCTATGAGTGTTTCGATGCTAAAACTCTGTCCGCGGCCCTGTACGGGCCCGCCCAGGAACAAAGCTTCGAGCTGCCGCAGCCGGCGCTCCCCCGTGACGCCTGGCATGGCACCCGCGGCCCCAGCTGAATCACACATCGGTCCACGACAAGCTCAATCGCATTTTCCTACCACCACAAGAACACTTTTAATATCCAACTAACACATACCTCGTAACGTAAATGTCAACACACCTCGATTTAAACACACATAATTCAGTTCAATCTTCAGTGTCTTGTACAACAAATAACTTGTAAAACTATTTCCATAGTAAATAAATTTATGTTAGCAAAAAATCTGACAGCAAGGTTTCATTTTTCACAAGATGAACTGCAATAAATTGTTGAAAGTAAATAAAATTGCTATGGAAATAACTTTATCTTGTTCTTTACCTTACCGGGCAAAGGTGTTATTAAATCAAATGAAGTAGATAGTGAAAAACTTTGATTAAATGTGTGAAAGTAAAAATAAATATGTGACAAATATTTATGGGTGTTTTCGATTTGATAATTTTTACACTTAAAATGATTATGCACTTGCAGTTATAACAAATAAATGCACAAATGTCAAACAAAATGATACATGTTAGAACATTCTGATAACTTTTATGACCTAACAAATATATGCAATTATATTTTTAATAAACGCTAATAAATACTGGGGCATAAATATGTCGCACATTAACCTATATAAGTTCACAGCTTATGCAAACACTTTTATAAAATATTTTATGTAACAAATCAATTTGCAGAACAATATAACAGTATTAAATTTAATCACCTTTTAATATTTACGTTCAAACTATCATAATTAATTGGTTTGTGTCATTTGAAGCACTTCGAGTTACTTTAGGTAGCCATTACACCCCCACCGTGTTTATTGACTCTACATTTAAAATACAGATGACATTATTCATTTTAACTACTGTATTTCATATCAAATTAAAAAAGAATAAAATAATTCAACAATATTATTGATTTTTATTTTTTAAATATATATTTATTGTTAAGAAGAAAATAAAAAGATAACTTTAAAATTTTTGTTTTATATTTCACTGTAGCCATCTATCGAAGTAACAAAATACTACTTTCATTCACAGGAGCGAATGGTAAATGTGTGAAGTCAATGGCCACACCTTAAATATTCTATTCTGAATAACTATGTAAAGTAAAAACGATATTAGGAAATTGTAGTTATATATTACTTTTAACTTTACAAATAAACTAAAAAATATTTTTCTAATACTTTTTAATAAAATATAATAAAAGAGATATAATTTTTAACATGTAAAAATATTAAAAAGAGTTATCGCTACTCAAGAGATGCTGAATAACGTAACAAACATTTCACCCGTGTTACGCACCCCGTCATCTAATTTTTTTTTATGACGAATTACAGCGTCTGTTGCTATCTAATATATATAAAATTTGGTGGAGAAATAAATTACATGCTTAAAAACATATAAACCATGGTATTATTCCATTTATTTTAGTAACAATCACGTATTTTCAAAATAAAAACATACATTGTTGTTGGAATTCTGGCAACACTGCACATTCTTGACTGCCTATATGTAGATCTAGTCAAATATGTGAAAAATACAACTATAAATAAATAGATTTCACGAATACTATGCATTTATGACCTTTCATAAAATAGAAGTCCATTTGCTTTTTTGTATACTTTATTTACATAGTACTTTTGGATTTTATTGCGATCTATTTAAATTTGATATTATGTTAAATATACACTTGACTCTAGAGTCCAATACGCAATGGAGTTGTGTGTATATGGAAAACTATTATTATTTTGAAATAATATATTTTTAATTAGTTATTAATAAACATAACATCTTACAGTATTAAATTGATAAGAAAAATCTTAAAGAAGTAGTGCAATTTATCAAAAACAACGTAAAGTGCAAGAATAAACGCGAATTTCAAAATAATGTGCTGTAAAACTAGAATGACAATTTCCAAACGTATGTAATAATTATATTTCTTGAAGAAAAATTGTTAATATTTTGTTTTTCAATGTATGAAACAAGTAATTTACAAAAATGTAACTGTAGTGAAACAATTTATTACGCGATATGTAGATTTGTAAAGTGCTACTGAATGTCTGAAGCATAGAAACAACAGTTTGTGTAATGGTTTTTAAAGTGAAAGATTTTCTGCAAAAGCTAATATTTGATGTTTTTCAAACAACAAATGAACACTTATTTGTCGTATAAAAGCAACAATTTTTAATTATAGATATAGTTTTGATAAAGTACGTTATTCATATGTTGAAAATCAAGTTGTTGGGAACTGCTACTGTGCACTTTTTAAATGCATGACTCAGAACATATTTGTCTTGTGTTATAACTGAAATATTTGTATTTTTTAGGAAACAAATACGCACACAACACCTTGCATTGGCTACAACAAACATCTTGAAGTAAAATTTAACTAAATTGTGTCAATAAATACATCTCTAATGGTTCTGCGAAATCGGGACCGTAAAATGGCTTCTGAGCAGCCAGTCAAGAAGAAACTCCGTATAACAGACGATGAAGAAAACAAGGACGAGACGGATTTCATTCACAATCCTGATAGTATGATGAGAACGGATTTATCCCGTTTGCATCTAGCACTGCCTCCAACCATGCCACCAACTCCAAACATCGAAGAACTCACTCCGCCAGAATTCAATACCTCCAATTCTATACTACATAAACAAAACGTGAATTCAGTTTTAAACCGAACGTTATCAGTGTATAGTGACAGTTCTTCAAGTGCTGTAAGTACAAATTACCCGCTAATGCAAAACGGTGTGCATCTGTCTCTTCAACCAGACTTTAGCGTGATCAACAACGTACCTAAACAAGTGAATGTGCCCCCTCCTCCTTTCATAGACAACGGTGTGCTCCCTAATTTTGTTTCTGATAACAATGCTGTAAATATACCCACAAACTGTACGCAAATGGTTCCAAATGTTGGGAGTAATATGTTTGCAAACAGTGCTCCTTCGTCATGGACTCAAAAGTTTAATATAAGTGATCAAATTGTTCCCAGTGCATATCAAAACGTAAATTTCGATGTGCCTGAACGGAATGATGAGATAGTGAATTTACAGAATAGTTTGATCAAGCAATGTCTTTGTGGAGTATCGGAAAGTACGTTGCGGAAGCCATTTGAAACGCAATACAGAACTGATGGCAATGGAACGAGAACTGCTACGTTATCCGAATGGCCAGTACCTAAAACACTACAATTTTTATCAAATTTGCAGCTGCTTTTTGACGTTTATTTAAAACAAAACAATAAAGGTCATATTTGTTCACGCATATGTGACATATGCGACTACATTGTAAGAAACGAGCACAACCTCATTGATCAGATAATTGAGTTGGGAAATATGAGAAACAAATACATTAATTATTTATCAGCGAGAGTTTTATCCAGTTTCTTAATAATGGCGAAAACAAACATAAACAATGAATGGCTTGAGATCATTGTTGGTTACCTAGCAATGGAACCTGTTGATTATGTAAAAATGAATTTCAGTCTTGAAGTTATCAAACGTGTTGTTGAATGGAAAGATGTTGATATTCATGTTCTTGAAGAGAGTGATTCAAGCGCTGTCGATGGCGCGAGCACAAGCAGAGTTCAGGATTCAGAAATGAATATCGAAACAAATACTTCATGTTCAACAGTTACATTTACGGATCATGAAAGTTTTGATACTTCAGGAATCAAGGGCCTTATTATCAAAAGTTTAGAATCCAAGTGGCCGAGTTTAATTAAAAATATCCAACTGTTAATCATGCAAAATCCAAGTAGTCAATCACAAAATTGTGTCTTAACTTTTCTATCGTTATGGGAAAGTATTATTTCTGTTAGAGCCAACTTAAGTGTGGTTGATACAAAACCATTTTATGCACACCTAGAAAATTTCGTGATGTTATTAAACCACTCGCTGCCAGCTATTGTTTGGCGGCAACTCTTGTCGTTATTCAATGAAGTATTATGCTACGGTAGTACTCTAGCACTTCAGGATATGTTACCAGAAGAAACATGTGCTCTGGCACATTTAATTGTCAGATATGTAAAAGATTTTCGCCTTTTGGATAGTTTACCTTATCGGAGAAGCGAAGGACAAACCGTCAACAGTTTTGTCGGAACAATCGCTAGTACAGAACCATCTCAACCAAATACCGACAAAACTTTACTACAAAAAATGGTTCTGTTGGTTTTGAAATCTGTTGCGATTACAGTAAAAGAAACCAGATGTGACAGTTCTGATTCTAGTATTGGAAGTGATGATTATGATTTTTATCAAGATATGCAATTAATTGAAAGATCAATTCGAGATGTGCTGAAAAAAGTCGATGTTTTTATTAAAAATAGTCTGGAATTCCATCCTGAAACGACGTTTTCGAAAATATTAATCCATTTATTCAGCGATCAGGATGATTATATGATCGAATCGATGGTGTGTACTCTGGATATAACAGTCGGAATCTACTATCGCAATTCAGTTTTTCCTGATTTAATTGCGATGTTAAATCCAAGTTTTACTTTCATTGAGTTCTTAAAAATCGTAAGCCATGATTCCGATGTTCTACTTGATTATTTAGTCAGCAACGAAACTTGTTTTCTCTTGTATCTTCTACGATTTTTGAAATATATTCGTAGGAATTGGTCATCGTTTATTTTGAGTTGTGAAACAATATCAGGCGCCAGTGCCACAAGATCCACGAATGAATTAGATGAAACGATGACGGTTTTGATTAGATTAAGGCACCAGATTGGAAGATTAGTTAGTAAGCAACTATTTCCTTATAATATCAACCCCGTACTGAGATTGCTGGAAATGTGTGAGAGCTTATATGAAGGCAATGAGCTTAGCTAGTACATAATTAGTTTACGGAAAATGTAAAAACACTGAATGTAAAGTAACAAGTACTACTGATAATACTCAATAATACTAATAGTGTTCAGTACTTGATTTTAATAACATCTATTTTTATTTCTATTTTTATTTAGAAAGTATTTTAGTAATTTATTTTAAAATTAATATTATTTAAGGTTTTGACATTTAATTTAATAACAAAATTTATTATTTAAAATTACGTTACAAGAAATTGTATTAATTTAGAACATTTGTATAATATCCAGTAAATATCGGAAAAAAATATTTAATGATGTAGTATAATTATGACAATTTTAAATTCATAATAACATTTACTGATTATTATACAATACTAAATTAAACAATTAATTGTAACAATGAAATAAATTTGCTTTCTCCAATTTGTACCGTGCAATAAAAAAGCTATTCGAGATTTTAAAAGCACAATTCAATTTTGTCAGATTAAATGACAAAGTAAAATAAATTTAAGAAACCAAGCACTGCAGTTTATAGAATAATGTTATGTGTAACGTTATGGCAGCTATGTATTATGTTCGATACTAGTAACTTAATCAGTATTTAATTTATGTAAATGCAATATTTAAAAGAATTAACAAAGTAGATGTAAGCCTGTAAAAATAATACATGTGACAGAATTTTTCAAAATATGACAATTGTTAAGAAAGGTTTATCTTTTATATCGTATTTGACATTTGTTTGGTAATTAATTCACATGTATTTAATGCAATAATGGTAGATTTAGTTATAATTTAATTATTATTAACAAAATCTGTACAGGTTCTAAACTTAAGTTACTAATGTAATATTTTTTACTTGAATAGAAAAAAGTATTTTTATAACTTTTTATTAAAGTTGTTTCATTTTTCCTGACTTATTTTCATTTCACGGTTTTACAATCAAGTATGAAACTACATATCTGTAGATATTTGAGCAACATGCTAATAATGACATAAATTAATTTGATATGTTTTTAACGAGCAATTGTAGATCATTGATTAGCGCGATTGGTCAATAGTCAGGCGTCAAAATCACGTTAACCTATCCAACTGAAAGTAATTGTAATTACGAATCATTTCGTGAAGCGCAACGTAATTAATAAATACATTTACAAAAGAAAATTATATATTAGCAAATATTACAGCACATTCATTAAAAAAATCAAATACAAGAATTCATCTGAAAATAAAATATACTGTTTAATTTCAAAGAAATTGTTGCAGATAATCAATCATATTCATAAATAACACAGTTTATTTACATAATAATTTAAACTTTTTTTAATTTTTCATCTTTTCTGTAAATAATTATTTGTACGATTATTCCTTTACATGAAGGTATGGAAAACATATTTACAGGTATATAACCATTCATCAACAATATTATTTCAGTACTACCCCTATCTATCAATCAATCAATCAATCAATTAATTACAAAATAATCAAACTGTTTGATATGAACAGTATAAAATTAAAAATTAGTCTACACTAAATAACTATAAATTCTTTTGTTCTTAGGTCATATCCGGAACATATAAAAATATTTTTAAAAAACTTTGTAATAGCAAATATGCTTATTAAACTCATTAAAAAATATATGATGAATTTGTCAATTAGGCCGATCTTCTATAAAATCTACATCATCTATCAAAAGTTGTAGTAATAGTACTAGGAGTCATCAAAATCAATTAAAATTAGAAAATATTTCTTTAATTTAAAAAAATAATGCTTTAGTGATAAAGAATTCCAAAAATTTCTTCATGTTCAGTCTATCCACAGGGTAATACTTCTTCATAACAATAAATTGAACAATTTCTTTGAATCAAACGTATTTTATGAAGAAATTGTCCTTTTTGGACAAATATATTCAGGTTATAAATAAGATCTGAAACGATCTTACATGACAAAAGTAATAATATAAATCGGCGTACTCTTTAATATTTTAAAAATAAATACGAATCAAACTTCAATTCATATGTACGTCTCTCCACTGAAAGAATTAAAACAACTCACCATTTTAGGTTATCAATTGTCATAATCTTCATCAATGCATAAGTTGTCATTGTTACCTTGATAAAGATTATTACGTGCAAGAGGTATTAGTGGTGGTACTTCATTACAAGATTGGCGGATGACATTTGTCAAGTCAATATGAATTTTAGATTGTGCATCTGATGGCTCCTCTTTCTGCACCAAACTTTGGATGGAAAAATCTATTTTCGGTGTTTCACTTGGTTTAACACTTGACCCATACTGAATAACTGGTGTAGGTTTACTTGGTCCTTGTTCTGTATAAAAATTAGGGGTAAATTCTGTTTTCAGACTGGGTGATGGAGACACAATTGGTGGTGGTGGTGGTGGTGCTATGGTATGAATAGCTGTTTGGGTTTCTGATGTCGCAGAATAATCTATTTCTAATGGCGGAATCTCGTTATCTTCTTGTGTTGTAGCGTCTGGGATGTTCTTCACGAGATCTTTCAAAAAGTCAAATCGACTTTCGGATAAAATACATTGTTTCATATGTGATGGCGTTAATGTTTTCGCATTTCTTGCTTGCGTTATTTGTGCCGATTTTGTTAATAATGATTCCACGAAGAGTTCTAATGTACGAGGTATCTATTATTAAGGAATATAATTTGTGTTTTGTTTACAAAACAAAGTATGCCATGTTTATATCTTACAAATCTATGTTAAATACTTACTTTGTATAAAGAAAATGACCAAAATATGTAATATAAACTACATTGATGCTACAGAAATAGAAGTAGCAACAGGCTTTTATGAAAGGTTAGTGTTAAGAGAAGAATCAAAATTTCTAATAAACTAATAGAGGAATTTAAGATTTCTTATATGGTACTAAAACAGCATATAAAGGATATAGATAATAACTGGAACAGCTTGGGCTACCTTTCCAACTTCCTCATCTGTTTGCATAATTTTTTTAATGCGTCCCTGAGATAAACACAAAAATAAATAATAAAATTTAATTTTCTTCAAAGTACTGTATTTAAACTTACGGCAGGAAATCTAGCATTATATTTTTTCTTTTTGGATGGCATTTTAATAAAATACGCAGTATTTATACAACAGATTGACTCGTGTTTTTCACCTTTTGACAGTTGTGAAATTTAGGTTAGGAAGTAATTAATTTTGCATCATCAATCTATCAGGTTTACGCGCCTTTTCTTTCGACCTCGTTTTCTAATCAAATTTGTCAAAATAAATGTAAATTTAATATGCATTTTACTTGATATACTTGCAGGAAACATATTAATTAACATTAAAACTTAAAAGTGAAAAACAATATTTGAGAACTGTGATATACGTGACTGACATGCCGCGGAACTAATTTTATAAATTGAAGTAGAATTACATTCAGTTTTAACACTTTTAATAAAAATGACTCCACACACAGATAGAGTTGTAGTTTTAGTAGATATGGACTGTTTTTATTGTCAAGTTGAGGAAAGATTAGATCCCAAGTTGGCAGGTAAACCCATAGCTGTCGTACAATACAATGCTTGGAAAGGTGGAGGGTAAGTATTACATTATAATTTAGTATTTTTCACATTAATTAAGCTTGTTTCTTTTAGTATAATTGCTGTAAATTATCCAGCAAGAGACAAAGGAGTCACTAGACATATGAGGGGCAACGAAGCTAAAGAAAAATGCCCAAACATTGAGTTGGTCCGAGTTCCAAATGTTCGAGGCAAAGCTGATCTAACAAAGTACAAACTATTATTTTTAAAGTTTTCATTCTTATACAAATATGTCCAATATTACAGATATCGCGAAGCAGGAAAACGATTAGCCGAAGTATTACAAACATTTACGCCACTGTTAGAAAGAGCATCAGTAGATGAAGCTTATATGGATATAACAGAAGCAATAAACAAACGAATAGCAAAAACAATGACAAATAAACTAACAATTAAACAGCTTCCAAATACTCATGTAGTAGGATGTGAAACAAAAGATTTCATATATAATTTGTATAATAATGACTTGCAAAATGAAAGCAATTTAAAGTTAGCTATTGGTGCAGCTATTGTAGAAGAAATTAGAGTAGCTGTTTATGAAAAAACTGGTAAAATAAATTACTTACGAATAATATTGCCCTTCGCAAAATAGTCCATATTTTTTAACACTAAAACAATATTTCATAAATACATAAAAATGCGTTGTATAAATATTTAATCAACATACTTCATTATGTTATTTTGATTATTAACTAAATATCTGACATGTTCTAGTTAAGGTTTAGTATTCACAAATTGCCTTTTTATTTTAGGATATCGGTGTTCAGCAGGAATAGCACATAACAAAATATTAGCGAAACTTGCTTGTGGCATACATAAACCCAACAAACAAACGATTTTACCACCAGAGGGTGTCGAAGAACTTTACAAAAAATTACCACTTAAAAAGATTAAAAGTCTTGGGGGAAAATTCGGTGTCTCATTATCTGAAGACTTAAATATCACTTACATGGGTGAATTAATACATTTTTCTGAGCGTGAATTGCAGAAAAAATATGACGACAAAACAGCGTAAGTCCAAATAAAAACTATATCATGAAATAAATAATATTTTACATAACTTGGCAGATTTTGGTTGTACAATATTGCGCGAGGTATTGATAAAGAACCAGTTGAAGTTCGTTTAGTATCAAAATCTATCGGATGTTGCAAAAAATTCCCTGGTAAAACAGCTCTAATCAAACTAGAAGATGTAACTCACTGGTTATCTGAGTTAGCTACAGAAATATCTGAACGTCTGGAACAAGATACAGAAGAATATAATCGTCGAGCGAAATCGATGACCGTAAGTTTTGCACAACCCGTAAATAGAAAAAATGTTCATAGTACAAGAGCACAAGCTCTAAATTCATACGATGCGAAAAAAATTGCGAATGATGCGTTTGAAATTCTGAAAAAAAATGCGCAAAAACCAGATGGATCTTTCAGATTAACATTTCTTGGATTAAATGTTGGAGTCAACGGCCATGGCACAACTCGTTGATACTGATCCAAGCGATAACGCGAGTTAAGCAACGTTGCGTGCGGGGAGTATTTGGATGGGTGACCGTCCAGAGAAAAACCCGCGTTGCTGTTGACAAAAAGACCTAAAACGCGGATCAGGGCGTAATGGCGGCATATGACCTAAGTAGTTGGTCCGCCAAGAAGCCACAAAAAAAAAAAAAAAAAAAAAAAAAAAAAAAAAAAAAAAAAAATGTTGGAAGGTTTGAAGATTGTAAAAATATGAATGATATTTCAACTTTTTTCAAACGTGCTGCAAAAACAGATAATAAGAATGTTCCTACACTTAAGCAAGATGGTGTAAATAAAAATGATGAAAAAAATAATAATATATCTTTCTTAAAACCTCCGCCACACAAAATTGAAACAAGAAGTTCAACTCGACAAAAAGAATTAAATAAATCAATACAAATAGTTAATTTTTGTGAGAACGAATTAAATTTAGATGACATCGAAGACGACGCCGAACAGTCATCAGATATTGATTTAAATAAAACATTTGAAGATATACAGAACATAAAATGCTCAAAAACAGAACGTGAAGATGAAGGAAGTTATTCAGATTCTACAGTCGAAGAAGATTTTAGTGAAGAAATAAAAAAGAGGCTTGAATTTCCGCATATTTCAGAACAGCATAAATCAGGAATTGAAAATATAAATCACAAATCACCAGGATTTGGAGATACTAGCAAATCATTTTTTATGAAATATGTAAAATATCTCGATACTACAACAAAATCAGTGTCACCGAGTACTGTCGAAGAAAAAACACAAAATTATACCAACGAAATAATAAAGAATAAAACAGTAACAAGTATGTTACAGACCTCAGAACATATTGTCATAAATGAACCAGAAACAACAATAAATTTTGATCAACCGAGTTGTTCTTATCAACCCACAAGTAATAATTCAGCTCCAATTACAATTTTATATAATGAAAATAGTAATAGTAGCTCAATAATTGATGATATGGAAAAAAAATGTCCAGAATGTAACAAAAAAGTGCACCAATACGATTATACAATGCATATGGATCATCACATGGCTGAAAAATTAATGGCAGAAGAAAGACAAATGTTCCAAATAGAATTTCAAGCAAAGAAACAAAATATAATTAATACGAAGACATCTGCAAAAACTACAAACATTAATAAAACAAAATCAGTTAAAAGAAAATCAGCAGTTCTTGAAAACAATAGCAGTATAGCTTCGTTTTTGACAAATACCAAAGAACTGAATAAAGAGAATGAAGAAATGAAGCTGTGTCCTGAATGTGATAAAAGAATATTAACTAATGACTATGCATGTCATTTAGATTTTCATGCTGCAAAAAAATTACACTTGGAATTAAACCCTGTAAAATATGGAAATAAAACTGAAAATATTGGTATCAATAATAGTAATAAGAAAAAAAATTGTAAAAATACGAATGGAATGATTAGTTTATCGAACTTTTTTAAAACTGTAGAAAACTAATTTTATATTATTAATAATGAGATGTTTATTTTAAATATTTTTTATAAGTCATAAGAATTTTATAATGCTACATATTTTTAATTTATTAATAAAATTAAAAGCAAAATATTCAGTCGTATTATATTTTTTACTTATTTTTGTCCCATAAACAGATCTAAATTACACTTTATTCAGACTTCACAGGGATGATTTTTTAAATTGATAATCCCTATGTTCTTTGGAAATGCTATAATTTTAAATAATTAGGAAAATTAAATTACTATTAGGAGAAACAGTAGTTTCTATCATTACTGAGAACACAAAATTCTTAAATTGTAATATCAATAGTAGTACGGTTTAAAATGAAAAGTTATCGATAATTGCCTCGATTATAGTTAGATCTTCCACGTCTTTGCCCTCTGGGAGCGTCAAAATTCCCTGTATCATATTGTTTATTATTTTGGCTATCTTGCACATACTGATCAGCGTAGGTTGGCTTGTTATGTTGGAATTGATCATACGACCTTCCTCCTCGATTGCCATAGGCACCGCGGTTGTATCCACCTGCTCCTCGATTGGATTGCTCGTGGTAACCGCCGCCCCCTCTATTCGATTGATTGTTAAATCCGCCTCCAAAGCTGGCTTGGTTGTTATAGTTGTCGCTGTAACCACCGCCGCGATTGTCACCAAAACCACCGCCACGGTTATCGCTATAGCCTCCGCCGCGGTTGTCGCTGAAAGCTTGTTGTGGTTGTTGATTGAAGTTACCACCGCCACGATTGTAATTATCGTAACCTCCGCGGTTGTTTTGACCACCACGACCACCTCCACGCCCACCGCCACCTCCAGCGGGGCCTGCGGAACGTTGCTGCCATGAGGGCATTTCAGGCGGAGGTGGAGCTTGCTCATTTGGACGGCCTCCTCTGTCAGGAACCTAATACAAATAGTATTTATTTACAAAATATTGTATCAAGCTCCCTTTTTATCAGTAGTATTACTTCTGATTACTAAATAGAAACTTTGAGAAATCTTTTCGAAAATTTTCATTTTATTTTAAATAAGAAGAATTTTAATTTATTTGTTGACTTACCTTTCCAATAATGAGCTTATTAAGCTCACTAGTAGTATTTTTCCTAACAGAGGCACTACTAGTCTTTTCAATAATTGCAAGATCATCTCTAGCAGCTAAAACGTCACTAATATTTATTCCAGAATCAACTTTCAATGATTTTCTTTTGCTATGATAAATTTGAACTACTTTATCTTCTTTTCCTTTTAGTTTATCGGACCACTGTAAAATTCAAACAAAAATGATTTGTTAAAAGATTTAGTAGAATGTGGATGAGGATAGAATAAATGGATGGAATGAAACATTACAATTGAGAGAAATACATGAACTTCTATAAAAGCAATGATAAATGTGACTAAAGTGAAATTGGTGTACCAAAAGGAATATATGGTAAAGATTAATTGCAGGATGATTCTAATTAATAAATGTTTCACGGATCCGTGTTATTACATTTGATGAGGCATACCACCTCTACTCCATAAATAGATCAATATCTGCAATCGATCCGTATATTGTTATTGGAAACTTTTTATTTTTCATAAGTATTTTATAAATTATCACAATTTCAGTATTCTGTGACCACTCGTATTGTTATTTTCATGAATTATGGGCGTAAAATGCGATTATCATCCGTGAAATCACGACCCCCTAAAAGATGTTAGTAAAGGGGGAGCTACAGGGTAATTTTAATGTGATAAAATTCCTATTCTCAAATCCACTGACCGACGAGATACTCCTGAGCCACCTACCCTAATTCGGATAGTTTATAAAAATTAATATCTAATAGTTTCGTAAAACCTGTTGTTAAAAGTAATATTTTTATATTAGCAGCTTCATAGGAGAACAAAATGCATCAAAGTAAAAACAGAATAAATGATTTTACACAGAATGTCATGAAAAAGATTGGTTGTCATTAATTAATCTATCAGTAACAGATAATGATTCAGTTACAAAATAGAAAAATATATGTGTTATATATGGCCGCCAAGTAAAATGTGGATATTGTAAAATTTCTCACCTGAAATGATTGAATGGTGCAATCAAGTCGCTTAAGTAACATCTCTCTTCGGATGGTGTAGTCTTTGTCGAGATTCTCTTGAACAATCTCCAATTCAGCCCAATGTTTGTCGTTGAGAGTGCCATTAAATAAAGGCCTTCCAACCAGATCATCTCCAGCAGTGCGCACAGTTTCTTGTAGTTTAGGAAGCACTTTTTGGAACAACATAGCTGGAGTAATATTTAGAGGTGGCTTGCTGAATTTCAGTGCTTGTAAGAGCAGTTTTAAGTCTGAGGCAGTAGAACTTTCTTGCTAAAATTTGAAATCACAGACAATAAATAACTGGTCCCATAATGCTTAGTTGTGATTCAAATATGAATATCAGTGTGTTTGTGTGTGATAGAGAAGTGTTTTGAGGTGATCGAAACTTTATTGAATTTTAATTTAAATATCTCTATCACCCCCATAACGATGTTCTTGTTTGAATCACAACAACGTATTATACGATATAACGTAATACAGTAGTATTTGTCATTTAAAAGTTGGTTAAGAGATTATCTAAACAGCAACTAAAACTATTTTTCTTTTTTTTTGACAAACAGTAGATCAATGGAGACAGAATGCGTGTAGAGCTATTTTAACTTTACGTCTGTTTGTAAGAACCTTGTCGTTATTCAGAAAAAATGAATTAAAACAAACAAATTCACAAAAGTCCGGATATTTTGGTCACTTTATTATCACTATTTTGATAAAACCATAATCTTACATTAAATAAATCAGAAAATAATTAGTAAAAAGTTTCCTTATTACGTTAGCATAAATAAAATTGAATAATTACTACTTACGATTTTAACTTCCATATTCTTGTCCGGATTGTTAACTTTAACCATCTGTGCTGCCATTAATTCACTAGCGAGGTAATCGAGGAGTAATAACTTATCATATTCGATAGAGAGACGATCAGACATATGTCCCTGAGTAAGACATTCATAAGGACAGCCTAATTCCTTCAGAAATGAGCTCAGTTCAAGTAAAAATGAAATAGAATCTTCGGGACCTTTAATTGGATTTACATGTTCATCAATATTGCATAAATTGCGCAATTCATTAGTAAAGTAGTGGACAATATTTGTGAAATCTACATCTTTCGGGCCTCCCTTAATAGCGGTCATTAACTTATTGCGATCTGACAGTGGGCCATCATAACTACAAAGAAATATGATTTATTACAATATACCATAAAATAAATACGAGACAACTATAGTAAACATAATAAAACGGCTGTACTTTCATACAGAAAAATTGTAGAATTGAGGAAAATAAATAAATATATAATGTGCTTACCCCATATCATTTAATGAATCTAATATGTCGTTCTCCATTTTCACTAGATTTACTAAAGTTTTCGGGAAATATAAATTAATTTTTAACAAATATGTTCAAGTTGCACTACTTTCTGTGAAACATCGGCAAAGTTCTTTCGGCATAACCTAAAATTGCACAAGATTGACACATCCAAAAACGCTCAATACCAATCTTAAAATAAAATAACTAAATTGAAACCAAATTTCCTAATGTGCAAAGTTCCACAAAAATTTGAAATGGGAATCTTTTTAAAAAAATTGTATTTTCACAATAAAAACATACATGACGAATTAAATTTACAAAAAAAAAATGAGGTCAGTTCTTATCCTGAAATGTATCACCTATTTAAATACAAATAAATAGCAATTATTACTATAAGGGCATGTTATGAATTTGTGTATAATTATTCATTTATTTTCACTTATGACAAATTAATTAATTGGATGGTATAATATTAGAAAAAGAAAAACTTAATTCAATAATTACCATTTGCTATTTAACTAATCCTAATTTTTTTGCTTCTACTTCGTAAATCAAAAGTCTCCACATTTTCACTACAAACACTTCCGCTTCCTCATCTAATACCTGAAACAGAAAGAGATGCTTAGTTTTACTTTTTTTACTTCATCAAACAATATTTTCGTACCATTTGCACATCGTCTAAAATAACTTGTGGTGGCGATCCTGCTAAAACTTTTGAGCAAATAAAATCGACGAGGGTCGGTTCGGGTTCGCCGATGTATTCGATGATTTTCTTGTTGATCCAGGGACGTATTCGTTTCTCCATCAGCGCGTTGTCGATGGCCGCCCAGTCCAACTGGAATGCGAATAAAGCATTTTTCTCTGTTGGAATCTTGTCTATTAATGTCTTTATGTGTTTTCGTTTTTCTTCTTGTGATTTGGCTGATTCTTCTGTTTTCTTTTCATTGTTTTCTTTACCTTCTTTCTTTACTTTCTTATCATCGTAATCTAAATAATAATAATAATAATATTTTTGGTTAATAGCATTATTTGGCATTTTATTTTAAATAAAAATTAAATCTTTCTTACCTAGTGGCACAAGCTTTCTCTTTCTCGCTGGCTGCGTCGCGGTGTCATCGTCATCGGGGTTGAATACTTCTCGCAACTCCAGCTTCTTGCGTTGCTTACTTTCTCGAGCACCAGGTGAAAACACAATAATGGGTTTGCTGAGCATTTTTCCGGGTCCGGCTCCACTACCAACGCCGCCTCCTCCGCTGGTTGGCGTCGTGGTGGCGTTGGTTGCGGGTGCAGAGTCTGTCTCCTGCGTTGAGGAGATTGAACTGAGGCGGGTGTCATCGTCTGGCGCTTGGATTTGTGTCCACTGAAAAGAAAATAACTTGACTTCTTTTTGTTAACAGTATCTGACATAATTTACTGTAAAATACTACCTACACTTAATAACTCTCCTAAATAAATAAAAAGTCTATTTCACATCAATATGACATACAGCACTGTGTGGGATGGAAAAGAAGAACTAACATGTCATACGAAATTTAAGTATAGAATTGTATTGAAACTTTATTTTTAAACTTCTCTGTGAAATAAGAAATATAATAGAATAGCGGCGCAATTATTTTCGTATGACAAAAAGTTACTTCTTCTTTTCCATTGCACACCGTGTTGTACGCCATATCGGTGTAACATAGGCATTACGTTGTTCTATGCAAATTCGTGAAAAAATAATGTACCTGTGGTGTGTTAGTATGACTGGGAGGTTGTTCTCTGGAATGTTCAACATTGTCTGGCGATCCGAAATGATTGTCATCCATATCTGAGTCTGAGTCAATAGGTTCGGCTTCTACGGCGGCAAGTTCCTGAGCTGCTTGCTGTACCACATATCTGCAATAAATAAGGAATGTGCTATTAGTAAGTATTAACTAACGAATTTTGAATAACTATAAAAATATTAAAATAAAGATAATATTTTACCTTTCTCTTTCTTCCTTCTCGCGCTTTCTATCTCTCTCCTCGCGTTCTCTGTCTCGTTCTCTCGCTGCTTGTCGTTCATTCTCTCTTTCTTTTTCGCGTTCTTTCTGTTTTGAATTTTCTGAGTTCACGTCGATTATGAGTTTAGGTTTGAATTGATCTTCTCGTTCTTTCTTCAATCGTTCAAATTCAGCGTTGGGATCTTCGTATTCTCCGGAAAATACTTTGTTTTTGAGTTCTTCTAATTCCTCCTTTTCTTTGGCGCGATCTCTGCTATCAAGTTCTGCTTCTTTCACTCGTTCTGCCAATCGTTTTTGTAATTCTCTTCCTCTGCAAAGACAAAACGTTTTCAATTAAGAATTAAACAATAAAATTAATTCTTTTATAATTTGTGTTTCTTGAATAAACTTACTTGTAGTATTTGATGTCATCACGTTCATCATCATAATCCTCCAAGAATTCCTTGAGTCGTTTAGCTTCTCTTTCCCTTTCCTCTTCCTTGAGTCGTTCCTTCTCTCTTTCCTTTTCATACTCTTTAGCTTTCCTCCTTTCTCTGGTCTCCCACGCTCTGAGCCTCTCCTGATACGCTGCTTCCTTCTCTCGAGCTCTCCTCTCTGTTTTCTTCTTCTCCTTAGCTTCCTCTTCCATCTCTTTCTCCTTCAAAATGTCCTTAGTGCTCTTGCTACGTTCCTTCTCTTCACGTTCACGTTCCCGCTCTCGTTCTCTCTCGCGTTCACGTTCACGTTCGCGTTCTCTTTCCCGTTCTCTTTCTCGGATCTCACGTTCACGTTCTCTTTCTCGTTCTCGTTCACGTTCACGTTCGCGCTCTCTCTCGCGCTCACGTTCACGTTCGCGTTCTCTGTCTCGGTCGCGCTCATGTTCTCGTGATCTATAACACAACAAGTAATTATTAGAAGTTCGAAGGGCAAGAATGAACAGACGTGTCAGAAATTAGACTGGATTAGATGAATTATTTTATAAAGATTAATTTACCTTGACTTAGATCTTCGTCGTTTCTTCTCCTCTCTATCTCTGTCCCTCTTGGCACGCGGACTTGGTGAACGCGAGCCAGATTTCTTCTCTTTCTCCTTTTCTTTCTGTTGTCGCCTAGACACTTCCTTTTCCTCCTCTTGTTTCTAGAAACAAACAAACACGGCACGTGAAAACACACACTCCATTATTACACATACATTATTGTACATTATTTTCACCTCGGTTTTGTACTAAAATGAATTTCTGTATAGTTAACAGTTTATTTTCTTTTTACACATGCATATTTTTATGATATACTGATGTCTTGTTGCAGATATCTTGTTACAAAAAATACTGAAATTTCTTACTTGAATTTAGAAGGAAAACTGTTAAGAGAAAATTGTCTTAATAAGAGAAAGACTTTAAATAGGAAGTGATAATTTTCTTCAAATTTATTTCGTTAAAAAAATATTAAAATGTGCATAAAGTATTTATTGCCATTTTGCAAAAATGCACAACTTGAAATAAATTTAAAAAAGTAATTTATAAAAAACAAAAATCGACTAAAAATATTTTAAATATCAAAATAATGCTTGTAATTGAACCAAACATTTTTGCAATTGGCTATCACAAAACAAATATAGATTTGCTATTCCTAAAAACATGTGATACAAAGTATACAAAATAAATTGTTATTATTAGAACTCGAAATTGTTTCAACTATATCATCATTTAAACTTTAACTAAAACTAACAATAACAAATTCACAAGTATAAATATTGTTCATTTTTAATTAAAGTTTAAACTAAATTTCAATGCCAATTTCCAGATAAAAAACGTAACTTGATAAACAATAATTCTGCGGAACAATCGAGTTATTAAAGACTGAATAGTATGATTTCGAGCACTAATAAATATAAAACGTTGTAATTATGATATCACAAATACAGAGACTTACTTACATATCCTTAGGTTTGGCTGAAGGCAGCCACAAAAGAACGTTGTTGCCAACTACTGCTCATCTTGTCGATCATTACGCGACATCATTCATTACACATTACGACATAATAAAGAAGTCAGCGGATCGTAACTTACAAATACAATCCGAGACTTGAATAAAAAAATATACAATCATAATGCTAGAGAAATAATGTGGAGGTTACACAAACTAGGCACTAGCACTGTCGGCTCAAATTTTGGCTAGATACTTCAACATCAAACATTACGTTCCCTATATACGCTCACTTTACAACTTTATTATTTATTTTTATAATATGAATCTTTACTTGATGTGAAATATATTATCACTTTAAAATGTCCATAGATTTTTTTCCCATTCCGACGCATACTAAAACACATGTTTAAATCTTTAATATAGAAATTATACTTAATTTTCAAAAGATCTACTTTTCAGAACTTTATAATTTAATAATTATTCTACAGTAGTTTTTCTAAATAAAATTACATTTAAAGATCCAACGATTCAACATTAATATTCAAATAAAAATACGAAAAACATACAAGTTAAATTTTAATGTTAAAATTAAAACATAATATTTCATGTTCAAGTATAGAAAAAGCTGTTTGATTTATAATAACATGCATTTGTAATTTGTGATACAAATGAGATTATAAAATTATTAATAATTCAAATGATTAAGATCAATTTTTTTTATATTTCCAATTAAATTCAATAAATTTTAGTATAAGTATAAAAGGATAGACTGACACATGAATTTAAAAGACAAGAAAAATTGATCTCCATATATTTGTAGTAAACATAAAAAAAAAAAAATCTAACAGCCACCAAATGTTAAACATGATATGATTTTTCAACTGTTTCAATTTGAAAATGGCTGTGAAAAATAAGAATTGTTGCGATAATGAATATATTAAATCAAACAGCTATTTGAGATGATCGCTCACGAGGTAAACAAGGGTAAAGAGGTAAGGGCAAGGGTGTGTTTGTTAGGATTCAGAGAATGTGGTCGGCGTTTGCCTTACTCACCACCAGAAGTCGACAAATTGGAACCTAGGGCTGTCTCCGCACTCTTCCATAGCCTGTTTAGTTTCAATTCAAGTACGTCAGCTGACGTCTAAATATCTTTGCAAGTCCTAACACGCTATTAACTAACCTAACTTGTTGTGTGTCCCGAGCAATTTACAATATCATCAAAATACTTAATCATCCAAATGTTATTACATTAAAATGAAAAATGATACAATAATTTAGAACAATTTATTTGAATTTTTAAAAGTTAATTAGAAACTTTGAAACTATATTGAAGAAAGTTTAATGATTCTAATAAACGAATAAACGTATAATATATTGTACAGTTAACAGTAGTGTATAACGGATTTGTTTGCAAAGCGATAAAGTACACTCACCTTCATAATTTCCCTGAATTTGCCGATTTCGCGAGTTATAAGATCACGTTTACCCTCCTCTATGTCGGCTTCGTCTAAGATTTTCTTCCGTTTTTCTATTGCCTCTTCTGAAAAAAAAACAAATTAATTTCAATCCAGATTCAACTTTACATACACGAATACTTAACATCATGCTAGTCGTATTAAATGGGATAACATGAACCTTTGAAACATTCATCGAATATTTATCCTGTAATAATTATTCACCAAACACCACTTTAGCTTCATCATCATTCATAATTCTGTTTCTAGAAACTCATTTGGAAGCATTCAATCGTGCAACAAATCTTCAACCACCGCCATCCATTCAATTTCACCAACATACACTTCTTTCACCAATATTTCATTCTGCATGCCCAAACCATAACATTCACTCTTATATTCAACATATGCCAGACAAAATCTTATCTTTTATAATCAACATTAAATATTTCAATTAAAATAATCAACCTAGTGTACAAATATTTTGTACCTTCTTTGTGCATCTCAAAGTTATTCATTTCCTCCTGGTATTCTTGCAGCACCTGGGTGATGCGTTCAAGAGCTTGAGTATCAGCCAGTTGCATCTCTTCGTCGATGTAGTCGTCCTCTTCCGGCTTCTCGTCTTGCAATGGAGAAGAGCCTCGAAGCTTTTTTCTTCGTTCGGCTGTAGACAGTATGAAAATATTTAGTATTAAGTTGCGTGTCGCAAAACAGTAATATGATCATAAGTTATTTTGTTATTACAAACTTAGAAATGATATGATAAGTAATTATTTATCAAATTATTCTCATACCAATTAGTTCATCAGGTATTTATAATTTGCTATAAATTTTAAGTACATATGTATCAGAATCTGAAACAGCGTCTCTTAACTTGAGGTCTTTAAAATTCAATTTAGTTTAAATAATATATTTATAAATAAAATTGTGTTAGATAAAACTAAATCTTTATTTCATTTAAAAATATGTAATAAAGACGTAAAAAATGTATGAAAATAATGAATATTAAAAATGAAAACAGTAAAATTTCTTTTCTCTATCGCAAATTTCAATCTCTTGTTAACAGCAACATGTATATAAACTAAAAACAAATTAAAAAAAAAAACGTATAAACATGCTAGCTGATAACATTTATTTACAGTGCGGAAATTTTTACGAAATATACAAAACAAACATATTTAAAAACATATTTGAGTCATTACCTTTAAATTCTTCCAAAACTGTTTTAGTTTTTGCATCCACCTTAGCTACGAGTCTTTTTTCGCCTACTATCATATCATGTAGCAATCTCACTGCTCGTAATCCTGCATCAGGACCGGCAAGTTCACAGAAACCGAACGATTTAACTCGTTTCCAACTTATTACATGACCACAAGCGGCCAAAACGTGCCGGATCATTGCATCAGGAGCTTTTTCTGTTATGTTACCTATAAAATTACATAAACATGTATCATTATTTGTTCTAAAATTAAATTATTCTGTAAACTACTTACCAACGAATACGGTAACTGGAGGACCTTCATTTCTAGCAGCATTATTGTTATTGTTATTATTGCGAGATGAATTTGAAGGCTGACGAAATTGCCTGAGTTGAGGGCCAGCAGATACTTGTATAGGCACCATCTGTGTAATTTAAAAAAATTAAGTGATATTCTGTGCATATATTGATTAAAATAAACTTACATGTTGCATGGGCATGACAGCTTGCATGAGAGGCGGCGGAGCCGTCATAGGAAGGTACGCCATTCCTGGAGGAGGTACAGGAATACCAGGAACCATGGGTGGCCGGCCCGGATAAGACATTATGATTAAAGCACTCAAAAATATTAGCCACTATAATTTAATTACACATATAAATACTACGACATTTGATAAATATATTATAAACACCGAAAGTTATGTCACCAACTGCCAAATTTTCCAGACCCAACCTCACTGACAGATCAATAAAAATTTTATCACTAAATTTGTTAATATTGTATATAAACACAATCAATCACTTAAAATCGTTAATAAAACATTGTTGGATATCACAATACTAATTTGTACACGATTAAAACGTTTTATTTATCTAATCTCAGTACAGTGGAATGCGCATTCCACTCTTCTTTTTCTTTACTGATTTTATAACCTTAAAATCTTTACATCAGCGCTAAAATTCAAATTGAGTCAATATATTAATACTTTTAAACTCACTAAGAAATAAATAATCTCTTCAATGTTCGCATTCATTCTGAATGTCTTTTTGTATTTAAGAGAAAAATAAAACAATTTTTAAAATATGGTAAAGATATATTTGTAATTCTACCATACACATATCATTTTAGGAGGTCTCATTTGAATTTTTACAATACATTTGGTAATTATTCATAAACAACTATAATTAACTGTTTACAACCATTTTACTTTATAAGTGAAAAAATATGTAATTCAAAAGAGACCTAAACGCACACAATATGAAATATATCTATAATAATTTATCACTCTAACTTTTATTTGAATAATTTAATGACAATAAACAGTTTCAAATAAAAATTTATAAAAATAAAAAAGAACCAATTATTTCACGCCTGTTATGGTCTATTTATGATTAATAATTACATCATTTACTGGATAATTAATTAATAACATTGATATATGTACATCATTTAAGTAAACCCTATGTAACTTTAAAAATTCTGTGAAAAAATGCTTGGAATACATGCATGTCGTATTTATTGAACACACGTGTTTTATTTAAAAATATTTTCAACCTTGTTTTATAAAAATCGGTTTCTGAGAACTATGAAAAGTATAAATTCGTTTCTATATTTATTATACAACATTGGTTTTGTACAAGGCATTTTCATTAAATATTGTGACTTTAAAACACACCTTTGTTGATATAGTATAGAAGATTTAATCAGAATTATGAAAAGAATAGTTTATTTTATCAATGAATAAATTCTTAAATTTAAGGTTACCTACATTCCATTTTAATAATACATTTCATCTTCTTATTTCACTATCTAATTATTCTACGTTGTACTGTATTTACAATATTTGTAGTTAGAAAAAGTGAAAAAAATAATAATTTTGCTAAGTTTATCGTGTATTCACATTCATCCAATTCAGCTGCATTCGGAAACATTCAAAAATTAGAGAAGAGTTTTATTCAATTTGTATGCAAAATATTCCTTTGCAAATTATCAAATTTAATTTCAGAACAATATATTCTAAAATTCAATTCAAACATAAAAACAAAAATAAATCAGTAATAATCTTCGTCGATCTGTAAATATATTGCAAGTATAATATATAAAAGTAAACTCATTAACCATATTAGTCCATAATAAACAAATACAACTAGCACTGACATTCTAAACAAATCAGTAAAAATAACTTGGAAAATCAGCTAATACAATATTCTTTACAAGAATACACTGCTTTAGGTGATTTTAGAAATTATTTAACCATTTGACAGAACTCGGAACCTGAAATTAATAGAAACATTCTGCATACAAACCAGTTTAGTTTCAATATACAACGACGCCGTTTCTATTACGTGTGTATGTATTTGAATATAATTATATTTTGTACATATGATGATGGTTCACGGGTCTGTTGATGGTGGTAGTTCATTGTTTAGTGGCAGAGGTTGGCTGAGTGGCAGCAGATCCTGTGATGGCGTTACCACCACCACCACCGCTTCCTTGAGAAGCAGCTTGTCCGTATCCGCCGTATCCGCCTTGAGCGTATTGCGCCCACGCGGCTTGTTGCTGCTGCGTATATTGGTTGTACTGCGCGGTATTACTGGTGCTGTCGCTGCTGCTACCAGTACCGCTTTGTTGTCCTTGTTGCTGAAAATAACAAAATACTCACTATTATTGCTACATTTTATAATCTATATTCTAATTGGCTAAACTCTAAAATTTCATCATTATCAATCGAGCCCCGTTCCTGGCATAGTTTATCGTCACTTTGTTTCAAGATGCCATAGTGAAATACATTATAATATATTTCATTCCTTTCAATTTTACTACGAAGCATATAATTATCTAGGAAATGTATAAATACATATTTATAATATGAAGCAACTTGGTGTCTTCCAGTTTCAAAATTTAAAATTCCAGCACATTTTTCAACGATTCTACGGTATATTTTACAAACAAAAATTCAGGCAGTTTCGTAGAAAAGTCGTTCTATACATGCCAATATTTCGTATTGAAAAATTCTAAAAATAAAAGTTATAGAAAATAAAATTATGTTATTTAATAAACTTCAAATTGAATATTCTGTATATTAAAAAGAAAATTATATTTAAAAAAAAATGTTTTTTGACTTTTTTTTAGATTTCTATGCAAATTCAAGGATTTTATATAATTTCCGAGCAGGTTTTAAATTCTTAGCCTTGCCAGGATTTTAGACTGACAGGCACTATAAATGAAATGTATATTTACCTGGGGATTCCATCCTTGGGCATACTGTCCGTAATAGTTCCAGTTGGCGTACTGTCCCTGTCCGTACTGTCCAGCGGCATACCCTGGAGCATACCCTTGCTGCTGGTATTGCTGAGCATTGTATCCACCTTTCCATTGCGGGTTTCCACCTCCTTGGCCCCCTTGATTGTTCCCGTATTGGCCCCAGCTTCCCTGAGACCATCCTACAAACACAAGTAGTTCAATATTCGCTGCCGTCTTGTAATTTCCAGTTTTGTAATACATCAGAAATTAATTGTAAGCTAAATAAAAATGTATTTTATAAACTTACTTAAGTGATTATTAAGCTTGTAATAGGCATATTCATTTCAAAATTTTAGTTTCAATTTTCAGCTCAACTCAATGCACCTGATACTCCGTCAAATAACTGAAGCATCTAAAGTGAAGTGACAAGTTAAAAACATTATAATTGAAACAAAAACCGTTAAAAGGAATAGACATTTGACTAAAGCTAAAGTAATAAATTTGAACCGATTAAACAATAAAGTGAATTACGACTTACCAGAGCCAGAGCCTCCTCCCTGTCCGCCGGACTGGTGTCCACCCCATCCACCCTGGTTACCCCAACTTCCCTGACTGTTCCAATTTCCGCCAGCTCCTCCTGGTCCTCCCCAGTTGCCGCCCTACAAATACAAACACCACCACATTTATAAATCCCTACTGTGACATTCAACGTTACATGTTTTTGGTCTTACCGCATCAACATGCGAAAGAAGTATGGGATCATTTTATGAGAATTGAATTACTGTTTTATATATTTCAATTACTAATGGATGACAATGTAGGTAAATGATGAATGTAAAATGGAAATTACTGAAATTTTATATTAAACTGCACATTTTAATGATAATTTTATGATTAATGACAATGAAAATTAATATAAAAAAACAAATACGTCAATGCCTCCTTTATTATCATGTTACTATTCAGCAAAAAAAGGCAGCTGGTTTCTGAAAATGCGAATCAATTTTTGGCAGGACATTGACACTTCTAATAATTGTTTTAAACTATATAGATTAATTTATAAAAGAACTGTAATAAATGCTCTGTGTACAGTGAATTAGGTTATTTATTGGTTATGCTGCACAATAGGAACTACTCAGACGCAGTCATATTTTTATATAAGTTAAAAAGATCACGTCATTGGTGTATGATTGAGAAGAATGTTAGAAAAGTGGTTATAAATTAGTTGAGATGGTTTGAACATGAGGAACGTATGTTGAATTAAAAATTTATGAAACAGGTGAAAGGTAAAAGATTGCGTAGACGACCTAGGAATAAATATATGAATATGATTGATGATTTCGTGCGTGATCCAAACATTCCCAATGGGAAAAATAAACGAGCTTGTCTGAAAGGAATTATAAATGAGTGAATCGAAAGTGATTAACAGGATAGGAAAGTCTGGCGAAGGATGATTGCATGCTGAATCTGTTTAATAAATGTTCAGTGAATGATTTAAGGGTTCGTTGCCATGAAATATAGTGTGACATTATGTAATGTAAGTTGAAATATGCAAAATTTGAACGCGCGAACTATTGCGAGATAGGTGTAAAACTTATTGTTATTTTAATGACTCACCTTATTCTGCATTTGGTTCCTGTGAGGTGGCTGACTTCTATTCCTGTTGTAGCCGCCGCCGCCGCCACCACCACCTGCACCCTGGTTACGGTTGTTGTATCCTCCTCCACCGCTACCACCACCGCCACTACCGCCGCTCATCATGCGGTTGTTGGAATTGTTGCGGTATTCGCCGCCGCGACCTCCAGCGCCACCGCCGCCTCCGTGATGGTGGTTACGGTTGTCATGTCGGCCCCAGCCTCCGGAACCTCCTCGGTTACCACCGCCCCAATTGTTCTGTCGGTTGTGGCCACCACCACCACCGCCGCCGCCACCACCGCTACCACCACTCCAGCGGTTGTTGCGGTTGTCTCGACCATTATCGCGTTCTGAATTTGGAGTACGAACTTTACATTCGTATTCACAAAATTATTGGTATCACAATCCATATAAATTCAATTGTTAAAAAGTTTATAGCGATTTCGAAATTTACAATTGATTTTTGATGGAATTTAACGCAAAAAGAAATTAACTCATCCATCTAGTCCAAACATTGGAAAAGTGTAATTTTACAAATACCACAGGCTAAGATGCTTGTCTTTTCATTTCCGGATTGAGTTATGAAAACATATATTAATACAGTAATTTTTTTTAATGCGATATTTACTAATTATTCATAACTTATCTGGAAATGAAAAGACGGTCGGAAGTTATAAAATCTCAATTTTTTTCGGAATCACTAAATCAACATTTCGTTTAAAATACAAATAAGCATATCAATTCAGAAATATAACGTTAACATGAAAACAATAGTTATTTGTCAAGACTGGAAAAGTGCTTTCCTCCTATATTAAAAACAACATTTTCTTTTCAAGACATAGGTACAGTAAACGTAATATTTTATTTATTTCTATCCAAATTGTAAAATAATTTAAACATATATAGCCCAATTCACAAAAGAGTTTTAGTTAATTCTGAATTTTGAATTAGACAAATTAAGTTAAACAATATTCTCAAAAACGTTTAAGTAAACTCTAATATAATCTTGTTACTTTTGGTTTTTGAAATATGATTTGGATTAACTTTTTCAAAAACGGACTATAAAAAATCATCTAAATCAAAATTCAAGATTAGCTAAAACCGTTTTAAGAATCGAGGTATTATTAAATTATATTACTTCTAAATTTTCAATAAATTAATGAATATTGTTTTGTAAAATAACATCAATATGGAGTTTGTTTTTGAAAGTATATTCCACACAATTGTAATTACACACCAGGGGCATGGACTATTTTTTAAATGTTGGCCCTAATACATAATAATGATGTCATTATTTACGATAACTCAATTTGTTAAACAAATTAAATAGAAAATATTATCTAAGAACTTAGAATTCTAAGATAATTAAAAACTATTGTTTAATTTATAATTCTAATAAATAGCCAAAAACCAATATTTTTTGGGGATATTATTTCGACCCGCAGGTGGGAGAGGTATTCTATTTAAGACCTAGTCAAGTATGTGACTACCGACATTTGCAGTTAGAAAATCAACTTCTAATTCAATAATTTGTTTATTCTATCGAAGAACAGTTTTTTATATTTAGAAGATGGGCAATAACCTCCCCCCCCCCCCGACAAAATTCACTCCATGACCTCCCCCCCTTATTCGAAGTGTCGATCCGCTCCTGTTACACACTGTATTGTAAGAACTAAAAACGTATCAAAAGGATAAGAAATAAAGAACTGTCGACTGCGCTTCTTTTGGAAGTGAAACAATTTAATTTAGACAGTTTATTTAAGATCAGAAAACGAATCAAAGATAAGGTAATGTTGTCTTGTGTTTGTAAACACGGTTACTGTTGTTCCTCTCCAGAAATGGAAAACGAATTGTTCTCACTGTCTCGCGAAAAGAAAATGAGGATGTCTGTGCAATTCAAGATAATTCACAAATGTTATCATTGTGCTTTTGTTATTATATTTTTATGTTAACGTTCGGCGTTCATTTCAGAATCAGTATGGAAATGTCTAAACTCACTGTTATTGCGGCCCCACTGTCCACGTCTGTCGTTGCCGCCCTGTTGTTTCTGATTATTCGAGCGTTGTTTGGCGGTGTAATTTGGACCATAGCCAGCTTCACGGCCCTGTTTGTTGTACTTTTGCACCATTTCTTTCGATTTCTCTTCGTCCAATTCGGCGTACGTCACTTCATCTAGCCAATCGCACACCGTCGGCAGGCACATGTTTGCTATGAAATATAACAAAATTGTATAAATAACTGTATGATTGTTATAATAGTCAGTAACAGTTAATAAAAGAATGTTGTTGGTATGATAACTGTATTGAAAATTAAGATTATAAAAAGGATGAAAATTAATTCTAGCAAATTATTTCTCGTTATTATAATTGCAGAAGTAAAACGCATAATACTGATTATACTGATAACATTACTTATTGTTTGTGTTTAAAGAGCATTGTTTTAAAAATACGAGAACACTGCTTTTAAAACACTTACGATACAACGAAGTTTTTGGATAGTTTTACGATAATAACAAGAATTTATTCAAATATACAAGGTGATACATCTGCATAAAAATTGTTAAAAAATAAACTAGTAAAATTAAAAAAAAAAAAAATAAATATATTAATACAAACATTATGCTGAAATTGTATTTGACACACAAAGAATTAATAATTTGAAAAATAAAATACATAAATCAAATAAACCAAAGTAATAAGTAAGTGTTCTAGAACTTATTTATGCATATCCTATTTGTCTCTGGAAAATACAGAAAAACAAAACCATTCATACGTAAAAACAATCACAAAATAATGATATAAAATCAAAATATACTCTTTTGTATAAAAAAAAATAGTAACTTAAAATATCGTTCATGCAACAAGTCAAATCTACAAACTTTTAAAACGACTTTTACTGATCACCAAAACGAAATAATAGACTTTATATACATTTTTAAATGCAGTATTTGTTTATGAATTGTAGTTTTTAGAAAAACTTACCTTTCACACATTTTATAAACTATTTATTTTTAAGGTGTGTCTATTAATATTCATTTTAATAAAATATTTCTAATTTCTCAAACAAAATTAATAAGTCCATGCATTTTGTAAGTTGACATTTGTGGTGATCAACAAAAGCACATAGAGAAGACAGAATATAACAAAAAGCATAAAATGTATAAAGGTAGTAAAGATGAATACGGTACCTTTCATCTCAAGCACGGCGGAATCAGGAACATCTTTACCGTCTGCTTGTTGCCTGCTCTTTTCGCGCGAAGACTGCTCGTCATCGGCCACTACAATAACGACAGCTTGTCTCCGGAAACCATCGAATGGACGCATTTTACGCCTCTGGGCCGAGCTGAATAGGTTTGTCTGTCACAACCACGCTCATCATATTACTATTGTGCTGGCACTGATCGGTTTTGTCGTTTTGAACGACAGATCACATTCAGTTTACATATTTGTAGGTGATGAAGTTGATACTCAATCAAAATACGATTACTAGGTTTTGACGACAATACAAAAGGAATCTGTTTCGTTTGTGTGAACATTACATAAATATTGACAAATAAATTCTTAGCCTAAATCTAATCATCCACGTTCTGCCTATTTGTAGACTCACTTTTCATTTTCAATCACCATTTTGTTGATTTCTAGTAGATAGTTAATCTACTAAAATACATCCCTACACACTGTTCAATACCACTTGTCAGTTAGAACATTAATTAAAGTACATTTTTGTTTCTTTTAGAAAATGTAGTTTAGTTTAAACCAATAACGAATTAGTAAATTCGGTGATTATGGTTGAAATTTCTTTTTCAGAAACAAAATTACAGAACCATATTTGGTTATAATTTTTATCTCAATTTTATCCTATGAAAAAAATGTGAAAAATGATGGCCTAAGTCCAGTTAAATAAATTCCGTCCATAAATACATATAAAATAATAAAATTTGATGAATCCTCACAGATATTTATATTTTACGGACTGATTGTGAAGTCAACTAAAGATTGAAACTATAAATTTTACAATTAATTTAGCCGTTGTATATTTTAATTCAATGTCCGTCGATTATTCCTTCGTCATATTATTCTATCGTGATGTACAATGCAGATTTCAAATCGGTAAAATCTATTTAAAATCGCAATATTGTTCATACTAATCGCTGGATTAAAATACAACTTCATTTCATATTTATGTGTCTCAAACGTTTTGTGCTGCTGTAAAACGTTTCCATCATCGAGCTTCCTTCTGTTCTTACTACTTATAAACTAATACAAGAATAAATTAATTCACACAAATTCAAATTTAAATTACAGTCGTCAAAAACCAGCAAAAGTACTTCGATGAAATATTCCTAGATTTGCGGAGAGCGTGGCATATTTATATGCTGCAACTTATAAATGCTTTAGTTTCGTTTTATTTCTTTTTAGGGGATTACTTATATACTATTACCCACCTTATATTTAGAAGAATCTAGAGAGTAAAATAAAAGTGACCATTTGAAGATCAGAATTAACTCTTTTAAAACAATGTTCCTCATTGTAATATAAATTACTTGATAATTTCTGTCCGGATAACAATAAAATTTATTTGAAAAATTGTTTAATTAAGATTTGAAAGCAAAATAAGTTTAAAAAAATGTATATTTTTAAAATCTTCTCGTTACAACTTTTGGTCCTAAAACTTGATCTATATACCAACCTTGCAAAACTTAAAACTAAATCTAATTGCAGTTCCTTCTGAAAGCGAAATAAATAAACAAAGATGTGTTACCTTCGAATTCAGATGCTAAAGGTGGATGAGTCTGATGAATTTACCTGGAATATACTTACACTACATACCTGTTTGTAGTCGAAAATCTCGCTGTTCCCAATGAAAAATTGTCGTGTACTTACGTCTCGTTAATATTTTAAATAATTAACACATTTCTTATAGGTTATTTTTGCAATGTGCTATTTATTTAAAATGTTAACTAGTTTATCGCGATTTTTTATTTATAAATTTATGTTTTGGTTTTGATTTTCTTCTGTACAGAACAGTAACAAAAGTATAAATACTTAAATATAAACTTATCTTAGACTTAATATTATTTTGAGAAACAGATTTTCTGGTGTAATAGATGTATCTCTATAATTTAGTTTTTATATTTATCATTGTAATTTTTTCTTTTATAGAAAAATAATTCGACCGCTAGTATAAACGCCAGATTAGAAAAAATGCTTGAACTAAAAGAGACTAACAATTAAAATTTTAATACTTCTATTAAGAAGTATTTTGATCTAACATAAGTTAGAAAACGTTACTGAAAAAATAAAAATACTTTTCCTTGATCAAGACTTTATATTAGCGGTTTATGATGATGAAATTTTGATACTGCCGAGTGTATCTTAAATTAACCTTTTAACTTTTTATATGATATTTTACCATATCAACACGTGTAATAAAGTATAATGTAGCAAAATGCTTTAAATCATTCTATTAATATTTTTCCATTTTTTGTCATGTAAAATTTGTTTTCATTTCATGAAAAAACAAGCATAAAGATCAATATCTTGCTATAATATTACTAAACTTTCATCAGGACTTTAAACTTAGTTTAGAGATGTGTAAACTTATTATTTGTGCTACTCTGTTTAACAGAAATTCACAATTATATAACAGTCCAAGCTCAACCGAGCCGCAGTGTGGTAGTAGTAGATATATATTTTTTTTAGCTCAGTAGGATTTGAATTGGCAAAACTTGCACAGAAAAAACAATTTTAGGAAAATATCAACTAAAGTTTTGGTGACTTGGAAATTTATATTCTCAACCAAATAGCTATTATTAAATAACTAATTTGTTGCAACCCTTTCTCTATAGTATAAAAAAAGTTTACTAGTGGCATCACGTTTAGTACAGATACATTTCCAGTTCTGCATAAATAACCACATTTCAATATATCCCTAAATATTTATTTTACATTTGCAATAGATATTTTCTTAATAATTAAAACAATTTTTTGTTTAAGATCTGCACAATATTTCCTAAATTTCTGGAAAATAAGTTTTTTGTTTATTTTTGGTTCTACTCAGATCACTTGTCGACATATCTTGCGTTGTAGTTGAATAATCACTCATTTAAATAAGCGCGCGACGCTATTTATATTAGATTATCGCGTACTCGTAGACCAACTCCAATGAATTGAACCATGGATGTTAAGAAAACAATCAATTATCGCATCAAAAAATGACTGTTATTTCAATTTTTGTTGTTTGATCTATGATTAGATTATTTTTCCCTTAATTGATACTTCACTGGAGACTGAAAAGATGTTAACTATAAATACAAAAAAATAACTGAACTGTTTAACTCTCTAAAAGTATAAATAGAAAATATGTAGAATTGGAGATAATTGCTTTTTGATACTAGACAGGCCATAATAAAATATTCTTTTGACTTAAAATCTTTCCATAAGCTCTGAGAATTCACAATGTTAATATTTTCTTCTTCTGTAAATCGAATATATCGGATGATGAACCAAAAATGAAATCAAATCGTGCCAAAAAAATAAATGACAATGAAAAATGTCACCGATTGTTCAATTCAGAAGGATTCTTTAATTACATAAATATAGTCGGTGAAAACCATGTCGTTTAAATGTTTCAATGATCAATAAAATTTAAAAGCATAAATTTGAAATTAATTATTGACAAATTATTTGTCATAATTGACAACGAAAAAGATTCTAGTAACTTCAGACATGATCATTTTAATCTATCTTCGATGTTCATGGCACGATTTGTTACAATTTTTTAAAATTACCCTTTCATTAAATGTCTAATCTTATAAAATAAAATATTATAACATAAAATAATAAGTGACGATGATTTTATCAGTGTAGCCTGGATGATAATGTGCCATGATAAATCGATGAATTAAAACTATCAAAATACAAAATAATACACAAACATAAAACAAGAAGAAAACCAAAACCAAACTATTGAAGTCCTGTTTGCCGACTAAGTATATATATTGATAAGACAGACAGACGTAAGGATATAGGTAAAGTGTCACTGATTGACTTGACTGATGAGTATGTAGAGTAGAGAGTGTAAAAAGAACGAACCTGATCGATGATGAAGTTGCGACGACGGGCGGAAGCGATGTCGATGAGCTTGCTCAAGCATCGCATGCTCTTGTCCATCAAGACGGTGACGCTGCCCTTGAAGTTTTCCTTGCGGGGCTTCCCTCGGTACTAAACAAACACGGAAAACGACAGAAATAAGCCACATTTTCATTTTACAAAATGACATGTGAATTAGGGACGTATCTTTTCAACTGCCTAAAATTTGAAACTTCTTTTTCTAATAGTTACTTATAGATCAAGGGCACTATGTAGACGATAATGCTCAGAGGGTGACGTTATATACAAATTAATGGAATATAGTATGATATTATGTAAGTTTTAATCTGCAACAAAAGTTAAAAATAATATTTTAGTAAGACATACCTTCATTTTGTCTAAAATAACTCCAAGTCCAAGAACATTATATTTCTTCTCTGGATTACTCGTGACATGATTATTTACCCAGTGTGTTTTACCACTGCATGGTAAACCAACCATCATTACCACCTAAACAAGAACAAATAAATAAAAACACTCAAATATATATTTGATTAAATAAACAATTTAAAAATAAATGCTTACTTCGCATTCTTTGCGTTCGACAGGTCTAGTTAGTCCAGCAACTTTTGTTTCCACATCTTTCACAAATGTAAAATCAGCAAATTCATCGGGGGGTGGGAACCAGGGCTCCTCTTTTTGTCCAAAGTTAACCTCAAACTTAATGTTTCTTGTGAGGATGTGTGGAAAGAGTGATGAGTCTTCTGGTAACTGAGATCGTTCTTCTGTGAATGCTGTCGGCTGTAATTCGCCGTTTACTGTGTATGAAATAGTAATGGAATCTGAGTCCATATCCTAGAAAGGAAATAACAAGTATATAAATCCGTGCACGATAAAAATAAGTAGATCAGTTAATTTATAAACAATGACAATGAAATACATTTAAAATGAAAATATTTTAGCTCAAATTATTCCGCATTTCATACATTAATTTAAATATTGAACTTATTCTTTTGCCGAGGGTCACTATTATATTCGATTTAATTCAAAATATTTCGAATGTCATATATTTACTTTAATATTGTTTCGCTCGCGATTTAAACAAACAAATCATTAGCTCGTAGAACGGCAAAATTTACATGATTTAATATTGCACTTCAAACTTTGCCGGTGACAAATTATAATCTCTATAAAATGGTTAAATTTGATCAATGACAATAATTAACCTCGGTACAATGGGAAACAGCAATGTTGATATACTTGAATTATTCTGTAAATCGACAAAAAATAAGAAATTATGGTACACTTTTCTTATATTTGTTCATTTTGCACATAATAAACGAACAATAAAATCCCCACACAATCAAAGAACTCCTGCCGATTTATCTATGTGAATTAAGAGAATAATGACATACCAAAAAAGTGCCAATGACGTCTCCAGCAGCAAACTTTGCCCCAAACTCTGTGAACTCTGAGTCTGTAACCGAGAAGCCCTCAGAGTCATATGCATAAGAAAGCGGCTGCTCTCCTAGCTGCAGATCCGTACTTGGTAGAGACCACCCAACACGGAACACGTGTATAGGTTCCACAGGTTTTTCACATACTGGCGTTTCTTCTTTTTCCTTTTCCTTTTCTTTGCTTTCCTCTTCTGTCTTTTCAGTCTTGTCTGTCTCCTTATCCTTGTCTTTGTTTTTATCCTTTTTCTTGTCGTCTCTGGGTGCTTCTTTCCAATCACAGTTTTCTAGAAGTTTGACTTCGTACCACACCTGTAACAAATATATTTATTAATACAGAAATATATATGGATTTAAATGAAAATTTGTTTAATGAAAAATTTTGACTGAAAGGAGTAAACTAGTGCATATTAAAGGAATTATGAATATGGATGAAGCGACAGTGTTGTCAGGATAAGAAGAATTAGAGGCTTACTATCTATAACAGCGATTTGTTTGTATATAACTGCATGTTAAGGCCGCTCCGAAGTGAATACAAATTTCGTATTTGTCCCTAAATCTTATGCACCCGCTAAACCCAGCAACTTGCCGTGTTACTGTTCTTGGAACCGTGGTCTGCTGGACGAGGGTCTATTTATTAGGGATTGTAATTTTTTTTAAAATGTTGTTATTGTGTATTCAAATATTCGTTGTATTATCTTCGACTTCCGAAATATCTAACCCAGATGATACGAGTTTCACAGACATTTAAGTTTTAGACGAATTTGCACGTTATTTTGTATTTATTATCTGTTCTTAAAATATTTATTAGATTAGAAACAACAATTAAAATAAATGAACTGTACTCAACAATAAATAACTCAAATCATTTATAGTACAGAAATGAGAAATTGCTTTGCTTATATAAATATTAAGGAATAACATAACATCATGTATTTGACGGCTGGTAGCTGTAGTTCACAAGCATAAATATATTACTTACTAAGATCTACAATGATAGAGCGCCACTACCAGAATGGATGAAGGCATGTTTATTTTTTGTGAAATTTTTGGTTGAACCGGTTCAAAAATAGAAATTTTTATAATTATGTTTCTATATAGTTCGGAGCACGAGAAATGCACTCGTTCAAACCGCATTATAATATCTCTTTTAGTTTTTGAGTTATATCGATTTTTGACTTTTTTTAAAACTCAACTTTGGGAGCCCATATCTCGAAAACTAAAAGAGATATTGAAATGCGGTTTGAACGAGTGTATTTCTCTTGCGCTACTTAACTTGTACCGAAATTTTACCATTTTTCAAAATTTTTCAACTTTTTTTCAAAATTTTCTTTTTTCAACATTTCCAAAAGTTGAAGAGATAATGAAAATCTGAAATACCAGTGAATTCCTCACGTGAAAATACGTAGGTATGCAAATTTTTACATCAAAATTCGCACGGATAAATTTTTTATTACAAAAAATCGAAAATAGCCATTTTTTATAAATTTCTTAAGGGGTACCCCTTGGCATTTTTACGGATTTTTCGATTTTTTGTAATAAAAAATGTATCCGTGCGAATTTTGTTGTAAAAATTTGCATACCTATGTATTTTCACGCGAGGAATTCACTGGTGTTTACAGATTTGCATTATCTCTTCAACTTTTGAATATATTAAGAAAAGAAAATTTTGAAAAAAAGTTGAAAATTTTTCAAAAATGGTAAAATTTCGGTATAAGTTAAGTAGCGCAAGAGAAATACACTCGTTCAAACCGCATTTCAATATCTCTTTTAGTTTTCGAGATATGAACTCTTAAAGTTGAGTTTTAAAAAAAGTTAAAAATCGATATAACTGAAAAACTAAAAGAGATATTGAAATGCGGTTTGAACGAGTGTATTTCTCGTGCTCCGAACTATATAGAAACATAGTTTTAAAAATTTCGAATTTTGAACCGGTTCAACCAAAAATCCACAAAATATAAATATATCATACTTTTGTACCATTACTGGCAGTGGCACTCTGCTGTAGTACAACACAGTAAGTTTTCTCTTCAACGGGACATTTTTAAACTAATTTGACTGACAAAAGTTTTATTTTTTCATAACCTTTCATTTCATATACAAATTGTATATTGAAATGCTCTGTAATCTGTGAAATGTTGGATAATATCCAAACACAAAAATGACTGTATCTTGTTTATTATAAACTTTATCAAAAAACTGACTGACAAATGTTAATATTTTTATATCATCGTTATTTATATAAAATTTGATTAAATTTGGTCAGTTAGAAGAGCAGATAAGTTCGCTTGTACTCCGGAGCGGCCTTAAAAAATATATCTACAGAGACGTACCTACTTTTTATAAGTCTACATTGAAGAATGAATCTAATAAACAAAAGTGGTTGAAATTAATATAACGTGAATTTTATCACCTTTCCATTGCTGACACCATGTGTAGATCGAACGCCAGCCCACATATATCCAAAACCATCGCTGTGAATCGGTTCAGCAACTGTAAAACCTTCTTTATTCACCTGAAGATTTAAATCCGAATCGACTGAAACATAAACCAATCATTTAAAACATCTAATCATCTTTAAAATATGTTAATGAGGACGAGGAAAATTAAAATCAAAATAATAGTTAAAACGTTCTTGATTAAATTCCCTACAAAACTTTTTTGTATAGTTTTGTAGGAAATTGAACCATGATTGTTTTAAACATTATTAATAATTTTATTTTTTTTAATCTAAAAATAATAAATAACAAACATTTGTACACATAGAATCTGTACAAAATGAATTAACTCAGCACAAACAAAGAGCTTATAATTAAGAAAATTAGTAACATTCCAATGTTAACCATGCATTTATAAATAAATGATATAACACTGAACATTAAAAGTAATATGAAGAAATTCAAAAATATGTAAAAGTGTTTATATTAAATATTTATGAATTTCTGCACAAATACAACAAAATAATAAAAACAATTTGTTAAAACTCAAATTAAAATAATAAATTAATTTTATATAGTTCGTTCTGTGAGAGATTACTGTGAAAGAATCTTGATCAAGATTGGCTAGCGAAATTTTCAAAATCAAGTTTAAGCAGTACCAAAAACACTTTTGAACTAATATGCCAAGAAAAGTTAAAAATATTTTAGTACTCTGTAAACTTGTCTTCATTTCAACGTTTTTTAAATCAATCATGATCAAGTATGTTCTATACTTTCTGTACTGTAATCTCTCGCCAAACGAACAGTAAAATACCACATAAAAACTAATAAAACTTATGTTAAATCACATGTGTTAATCATACTGATCCAGATATTCATCTTCCGATAAAAAACAAACTAATCTTCAAAATATTAAAATTGTAATTATAACAATAACTTGGTTTCTGTATCTTTTATTTAAAACGATGCTTCACAGCCCTGTTATAATTAATTAACTTTGTTTTAAATCAAATACTCAGACAGTCTAATTTTTACACAAATAATTGCTGTTTGTTTCTCTTGTTTCATTATTAAGCATTTATTTAGAACATGAATATCTTAATCCTTTAAAATTAGTTGAAATTGTAGGCCAGTAAAAATAAAAAATATTTAAACAAAATTAAACATTTTTATGATACCGGCTTCAACTAACTCTAAAATTAATAAATAAATATCTAATCCAAAATTAAAATAAGCAACTACCACAGCCATGTTAAATACGATTTGTGCATATTTATAAAACAAATTGCTTATTAATGGTGAAAAATGTTAGAATTCGAAGAACACTGTTACATAAAATAAAATTTGGCCCTGGTTTTAAGAATTAACAACATTTGCGATTAATTTCTATGTTAGGTGCTTAAATTCTTATCAGGGATATTTTTGTTAAATAAAAACTAATATTTTATAGTTCTGATAATCGTCGATAAATCTACCATATAAGTTCAAATGAATTCCGATAAAGGCTCATATAAAATCAATTAATCAACACTAAAACGAATTTGAAATAATTTATGTTAAATGCGCCTTTATAAAAATTTGCAAATAACATGTAACAATTTAATAAAAAAATAAATTAATAAAAACAAAATTAGATAATAAATAAGATAATAGCTGAGGGCCTGACTAAGGTTGTGGGTTCGGGTCCCGCCCGTGGCGGCCATACAAAGAACATATCGGCAAGTATTTGGTCCGATATATAAATTTTAAAAAAAATAGCAAATTAATTTCAATGTATTAAAATGAATCAATCAATTTGATTAATTGTATTAAAAACGAGAATTTTAAACATATTAAAAGCTGCAATAATAAAAGTTAAAATGGATTCTAACAAAATCTCATATAAAATCAGATACAATTGTTTATAATGAATTTTAATAAAATAATTATGTTGAACGCGTATTTATAAAAATTTGCGAATAATAGATATAACATTTTAATAAATAATATTTTCAATAGGAACACTAGTTAATAATAAAGTTAAAAGCACAGATAAAATTAATTTAAATTAATCAATAAATTAATAAAAATAGTGTTAGCAGCCCGATTCTCAAAAAAGTTTTAACTAATCTTGAATTTTGGATTAGCTAACATTAACCTAACCAGACAATAAAACGTTAATCCAAATGGTAACAGGATTGATTTAAACTTTTATGCGAATTTGAATAAATTTTAAAACAAAATTAAACTTATTTGAGAATCGGGTAGTACGTAAATAAACGACATATTTAGTAAGATTAGTGAGAATTAAAGTACATGGCATAGTCGTCAGAATTAAGCATCACAACATCAAACAACCGCATAAACAAGCCTATATACATATCAGGTTCACAACAACATTCATCACCATTCTGCTCACTCTCCTCGAACCAAACCACAGCCAAATATACGGGCACAATAGTGACACTAGTGACAACCAAGTCAGACTCACTCCACGATAGTTGAGTGTCGTTGCAATCCATTTCTGGTTCGTCTTCTCTGATCGGAGAGCGGCTGCGCTTACGTGCAACCCGCTCAGGCGAGGGGCTCCCGTTGCGACGCTTTTCGCCACGTGGTTGATCAGTGGACGGAGTTGTAGCGTCTCCGGAGACGGAGGTATCGTCTGGAATACCGCCAGAGTCTGTGGGTTCTGCTTCGGTTACTGAACCCCATCTTGATTTGCGGTTGCGAGGTTCGGACGATTCCTAGTCGTCATAAAAATACATATATCATCACGTCTTTTACCCATTATTGGGTGTGGTACTTTGCCGTAGCAGATATATTTATGCACGTGAAGTGTAATTACCAGATGTTTGTGGAGCCACAAGAGTCAATGTAATGTTAATTATCAAAATTTAGTTGAGCTTTTAAAAATTAAAACTCGGTGTACCACGAAAATTTACAGATATGAAGATGCGCTCAACAGCATTCGATTTCCTAGTCTGAATAATATAGAACCATATTATTTAAATTATGTATTTTACCGGATAATAAACTTTTAAAAATTCCTTATAAGTGATTAAAATTTTCATATCATATTTGGTTAAAACATATTATAACGTAACATAACTATTTTATGTATTGATAAACTATTACTTTGCGCACTACATATTTGATATTATTATTTTCTTTGAATTATTTATACAAATATATAAACCGCAATGATTCATTTTTAATATCAATAATAAATAAATCTAACCCTTTCACAGGCATCACACACTGACAGAGAATGAATCTAGCATAGATGTATTTATAATGGCAGTTTCAAAAGGTGACTTGCAGCAAAAAATATTTATTTAAATCATATTGTGGACAGGTGTACCGCTCTCCTTTAAATATGAAATTTCACTTAAGTAAACAAAATATCAAATCGAATTGTTGATAGCATTGTTTATTAACTAATTCATTTGACATTAGTTCTTCATTCAATATTGTCTTGTTGGGATAACAAGGTTTCCCGATCAAATAAAAAGAGAATTTTGACAACACAATATACAATAATGAAATTAACAAGAATATAAATATAAATAAATAAATATATCACACGCCTTTTACCCATTACTGGGTGTGGCACTCTGCCTCAGCAGATCTCGGTAAGTGATATATTTTTTTGCGTGAAGTGCGGTTACCAGCCGTCAAATCACGGCTCCCAAAGATATTAGTGGAGGAGGAGCCACAGGAGTAGATTTAAATTGGTGAAAATTGTTTGTCGGCTGTGGGGATCGAACCAGGGTTCTCAAGATCCACAGGCCGACTCGATATCAGTGAACTACCTGCCCCATAAAAATAATAATAATAATAACAAGAATATAACAAAATCAATTACAATTTCGTGTCGTGTAAGATATTAAGACAGCAATCGGCATTAAGTTTTATTTTCTTGCTATGAGGACTGAAAAGTCCGATAAATAGATGTCAAAATTCTCTGTCTATTTTATTTGATCCAGGGACCTTCTTGTTATTCGAATGATTATACTAACGGATCTACTCCATTTATCAATATTGTTTTACTAAGTTACACTTAATATGTGAGAGAGCGGTGCATCTACACATTAGTAAATTAGAATGAGTGTTAAAAAAAAGTACAAGCATATGAATAAATGAATTAGCTAATACCGATTTTTATTTCGTTTTTAACTCTCTTTGCAAATTCACGAAATAAGTTTAGTTTCTGGGTTAAAAATTAGTATAAAATTTCATTAATTTCATTATTTTTTTATAAATTTGTAATAAAGTTATTAATATAATTAGTATTGCGCGTTATAAACAAAGTTTATTAAAATATTGTTAAATAATTCAAATATTAGTTTTTTTTTTTTTGTTCTATTATACAGACGATTAATCGCCATTATCTGACCAAACCGGATATTCGGACAAGTTGGCCAGATAGCCCAAATATCCGTTGATTCCCACCTAATAATAATATACTAGCGAAGTGAACCTCATCAAAAATACATTCCATATATAATTTACTTTTTTCATTCATCCCTAACAGTTAACAGTGGTTAACGTGACGGCATTCAAATCCGAAGATCCCGAGTTCGAATACCACTCAAGCTGAAAATATATGAATTACCACACTGTGGTTAAATGAATTCGGGCCCAGTACTGTAATTGGAATGATGTTTCTGTTTTACAATTTAATTCAAATATACAATGTCTTCCTCCTGAATTTTTGAGATCTGAAGTAACCAGCTCATGATAAAACCCAGTCAGGGAATATCTAAATAAATGTTGCGAGGTTAACTATCAAACTCCACTCATCGGATCAGTAATCCTTGTGGTGTTAGCGAATCCTCCCATTTGTCTAGCACATATGATCACATTTATTCCACATTGAAAAGCAGAATAAATAAATAGGATTTGTGTGCAAAAAATATATATCGGGTGTAAAAGTGTAATATGTAATATAGGAAATGCAATGGTAATTTGTTATAATGATGATTGTTGCTTCCCTAAATTAAATTAGACCATAAGTGTAAATAGAAACAATGTTAAATATTAAAAATTGTATTTAATGAGTATCTACTTGTTGCTCAATTGTTTTTTATGCAAACGTAACAAGGAAACGAAGAATGGCTTTTGTAAAGAAAATTTGGGATTGAGTGGTGGAAAATAAGGAAAAAATAACCATTTGATGTTGATATTTCAGTAACTGTCAAAGTTTGCAATAAAAATTATTTTGTTTCGTTGTTTTCCACAGTTTTCCCAATCCTACATTTACTTTATAAATCATTTTTCGTTTGCTTGTTGCTCTTGCATAAAAAATATCAATTGAACAACAAGTAGATATTCATTAGATGCAGTTCTTAAAACTTAATATTGTTTGTATTTACCCTTTTGGTCTAATTTAATTAAGGAAGCAACAATCATATTCAAAAAATTTCATTGTATTTTCTGTGTTACAATTTCAATTCTATGACCTGTAAATACACAGGTTGGTGATGACCACGACACCGGAACATAGGACTTGAACATGTAAAATAATATTTTTATCATTTCTTGCTTCCCTTATTATTTTAGAGAAAAAAGCTTCAAATAAATGTTGTAGAGCATAAAAGTCTACATTCAAATCAACAAAAAATAATAATTTTACATTCTTTATAACGGCAGAAATTACATTGAAATTGTTGAAAATTAGCTTAAAAATAGGGTACATTTTCAATGTAATTTCTGCCGTTATGAAGCATGCAAAATTAATTCTGTTTATTGATTTTGATGTAGAATTTAATGCTTTACAACATTTATTTGAAGCTTTTTCCTCTAAAATAATAAAGGAAGCAGGAAATTATAAAAATATGATGTTAAAGTTCTATGTTCCGGAGTTGCGGTAACTACGCTGTCTATTTTTAAAGAAAACAAAATAACATACCTTCTCTGCCTCGGCTGAATCCTGATGACTGTCATCAACAGCTTTACTATCTTCAGCCATTTCGACATCCCCTTGTTCCTGCGGCTGCTCCACAACCTTCTTTGTGTCCTCATCTGCAGCTGGTGCTGCATCTGAAGCTGTGTTGATGTCAGAAGAGTCGTCTTTCTCTACCTCTGAAACTGGGCTTTGTGCCTCTTCCTGTTCCTGATCTGAGACTTTGTCTTCTTCCATGGCTGCAACTGGAGTTTCTGCTATTTTTTCAGCGGGTGTAGGTTCTTCTGCTGGTTTTTCTTCGGATACCTTTAAGCAAAAACAATTTTTTAAATAATATACACACCATAATAGCATTATATTCTTCTTGGAATTAATTTTTTCGAAATATTTCTATAATAAAATACCGCGCTTCATTCACATTCATAATTCCTTTCATACAAATTCATTTAGAATATTTAATAAACCTTCCATCATATCCATATATGTATTCCTAGATTGCCCACGCAATATCTTTGTTCAAAACTATTTTATACTGTTACATTCGCTACCTGCAAATTGCACCTAAACTAGTAGAAAATTAATATAAATATAGAACCAAAAAACCACGACAATTTTTTTGAATATATGTTCTATCTTGTCCTGTTTCTTTAAAGTTATATTAAAACTCAGCATCTCACTGTTAATAATTTTAACTTGATTGTAACTTTTAATCTAATCTAATTACTTATCTCGTAATACTCGTATAGAATTTCCTTATTGTAAGAGAAAATCATTGCATAAACTATATACAAAAAATAAGATAATATTTTAAAATAATAGGTTGTTAGCAATACAAATAATTGTATTGCTCTCACATATAAAACAACCAATAAAATAGTACATATAACTAAAAAAAGTGTCACGTAACCAAATTAAATACGTATCGTTTCTCAAAGAAGTAAAATAATATGAAATAAAGCTACTTACACTTGTATCCATTTTATCTTCTTCTGCAGATTGATTAACTGGTTCTGACTCTGGTTGTTTCGATTTAGCACTGCTTTCATCTGATCTTCTCGTCCTCGACCTAGACTTTGGAGGAGATTCTACAGGAGGCGTGCTTTCTGATTCTGGAGTGGTTGCACGTTCTTGTTCTTTGGACTCTGTTTCCGATTCAGGTGGAGGAGAAGGTTGTGACAACGATACACTAGATGTATTTATGTCTTCTGTTGATGTTTCGGCGATTGATGTGTCCGGTAAATCTAACAAATAATTCAATAAAATATTATTAAATTCAGTATTTAGACACTCTGTTCGTTGAATTGTACATATTATTTACTCAAAGCAACTTTTATTTTAAATAAAATATGCAGTATAAACCTGTACAACACTACACACTACACTGATGCAAATATACTGACAAAACAAAAAACATCAGGTTGGCGCCAAAATAAAATGTCAACATGTAATTCTTAATTTTAAACACAATTCTGCAAAATGCACGTATCTACTAAATTCTTTTCTGATTATATTTTAGATTTTAGTGTTAAAGATAAATAGTTGGCATACAATATACTACACATTTAAAAAACATAACATTGCCGCAATTTATAAACATAGCAAAAATTTAATTTAAAGAACATTGTCAGTAATATTATAGTAAATTAGACTCTTTATAACATGTACGATAATGTTTCATGTTGATATAAATTGCAAACTCACCGTTACCAGATTCAGCTTTCAAAGCTTCACGTAATCGTTTCACAAGCACCGGCTTGTTTCCTTTCGTGTCTAAGCTTCTAGAAGCTAACTCCGCACGTAATTCAACTACCTTTAACTTTGCCGGATCCATTATCGCACTCATATTTAAATATTTCGTCAAATCTTGTCAAAATATTTAAAATTATCCCGCACGAGCACACTAAAAACACAGCGATGCAAATTACAAATGGCGGACGACATTCATAAATAAACTTGGCAATGCAACATGTAAACTTGTATACTATTGGTAGATGCAGTTAGGACGCTTCAACCTGGACCAATAATATTGCAGCATGTATGTTTTCATAAAATTAATTTCCATTGGTTTAAATTTTGCGCGGTTTCGTTGCTATGATACAAATATTATTGACATCACAATTTGCAACATATTATTCATTTCGCCAATGTTGAACATTTTCTAAATTTCAAAATAACTTAAAAATATGGAAGAAACTGCGGGTCGTGAAGGTTCCATTTCGGCGCCTCAAGAGCGATTAACTCAAGATGAAGGATTTCATGACATCTCAGGTTATCTAATTTTATTTCATTTCACACATAAGAATGCAGTAATTTGAAATGTACAATGTTTACACATAGGTTTTCGATTTTAATTAGAATCCTTTGATGAAATCAGTTTTTTATTTATACTATTTGATATATCTTGATTATTATCTACTATCTTTCAACTGCATTCCTATATGGAATAGAATGATCACATATAAATGTAATATTTTTAAAATCACATATGCAGATGGAGATACAATTTTTAAAGTAGTTATGTTAAGAAGTGGAGATATTGAATGGGATGCAAAAAATATATACTGCGGATGGTATGATTCCAAATTAACAGCAGAAGGCAGACAGCAAATTATTGAAGCGAGCAATTTGCTTAAACTAGATCATTATACATTTGATCTTGCTTATTGTTCGGCATTAAGTCGGTGCAAAGAAAGTTTACAGATAATTTTAAATGAACTCGATCTTCAAGATATTGAAACAAAACCAAGCTGGGAATTAAATGAACGACATTGTGGTGGTTTAACAGGTTTTAATATATAAAAATAACTAGTTTAGCAATCGAAACAAATAATATATTTAATAGGTTACAATCAAGATGAAATTATTTCAAAATACGGTACTGAACAAGTTAATTTTTGGATGAAATCTTACAATCAATGTCCTCCAGAAATAACAAAATCGCATAAATACTATGAATTTATTTACAATAACGAATTATATCCGAAAGATGGATCTTTACCATTAACAGAATCATTGGAAATGATTCAAAAACGTCTGATAAGTTTCTGGAATAAAATTATTTGTCCGAATATATTATCTGGGCGAAAAATATTAATTGTTACACACAACGGATGCCTGCAAGCACTTATTCAATATCTTGATGATATTGAATATTATAATTTTGATGATACTGAAATACCAAGATCTACACCATTTTATTATAAATTTGATGAAACTCTTACACCTATTCTTAAAGATAGTTATATATCAATGATATCTAAATAAAAATATTTATAAAGTTAATATTTGATTTATAAAATTTATTTAAACATGTTTTTCTAGTTCAAATCACTAACGACCTTGAAAGAAGAATTGCAGATGCTTTCGAAGTTTTTGATCATGCTGGTAATCGAACTGTCGACATTCGAGAAATTGGTACTATTATCCGATCTTTAGGTATTGTCTCTATACATTTTTCATACTCTCATTCTGCAATTAATATATTCCTACCCTGACATATTACTTTCACTTCCTCTACATTCATAATTCCTTGCATACAAACAGTTCATTAATTTTCTTCCTCAAAATTTTTCATATTCATCCATTTGTTCCTAAACCATCTTAACTGACTCGTGCACAATTTTTTATTTTCTCATAACAATTTTTTCAATCTCACAATTATTATACACTAATATATTTAGGAAGTTGTTGTCAAATATTAATAATTTATTAATCATTAACATTAAAGAGGATTAGCACTTATTATACCATTTCTAATATTGTCTATAACCCTTTTTCAATTTAAAATAGATTCATGATATTCATATTAAAATAAACTTGTTTTGTGTAATAAAAAGATAAAAATTAAATTAAAAATAGTATTAAGACTAATTCACTTTATAAATCTGGCTGATAATAATTAATTTTAGGTTGCGTTCCATCAGAAGAAGAAATACAACAAATTTTGGTCGAGACGGAAAATCCAGAAGCAACTGGAAGTGTACATTTGTCAACATTTTTGCCGTACATGACAAAAATTTTTAACGAACACAAGTACGCAAAGTTTTTGTTCTTCGTTATCTTTGTTGAAGGACCTATCTATTTATCTAGTTGCTTGCCAAGTCTTGAGATCTATCTTGTTTTTCGTTGTTAGGAGTAACAATCAATTTTTAAATAAGTACAATTATTGTGACAAGCAATTGTATTGATTTGTATTATTTTCTAATGCCGTTTTTTTAAATAAAAACTCGAATTATCTCCTTAAAGTGTTTGAGAACGTTACTTAAATCCCTAATACGACTTAAAAACACAACAATCTTTATCTATTTTTTTGTACCTTACAAAACAGCAAATGAACAGAAGTCTGGAGTGTTTAACCCGGCGTTTACAAGCCTTCGTGGTTTTACATGAATTTGCTTGATTACAAAATTGAATTGAACAAACCGAATCGATATAAATGATTTAATCAATTTTGTAACAGAAGATGCATTTTTTCATTAAACAAATGTTGGTGAAATTGAGGATGAGAGATTGCATGAACTAGAGATGTTGATTTTATCCAGATATTCGAATATTTACATAACGAATATTCGGTTCTGGATATCCGGCGAGTTCAAATACCCCCCTCCACTAACATCTTTGCGTGCACTTCACGCGAAGAAATATATCACTTACCAAAATCTGCTCCGGCAGTGTGCCACACTCAGTAATGAGTAAAAGGCGTGATGATATATTTATATTTACTTAAATATCTGAATGAATATCTGAAATGATCGAATATTCAAATAGTTAATAAGGCCGAATAATCAAATAATATTAATGAACGAATAGTTCGGACTGGCATTGTTGAATAACTGTTCCTTCTTCTTATTCTTACTAATTTATTTATAATAAATAAATTGATGCCATGATAAAAATATTAGTTTTTAATAGTATAAAATTTCAAAGGATCTTGATGCCTTATTGTTATGTATATATATTTGTAAATTTATTTTCAATACATTATTTCCAAATGTTTTTTTTAGCAAACATTTATAATTGCCTTGTTTTACAGATTTCAGCCAGCAACACCAGATAAACTCTTGGAAGCATTTCGTAAATTAGACCCAGAAGGTTACGGTTACATCGAGAAAGACTTTATAACGAAAATAATGATGGAAGAAGGAGAACCATTCACGGAAGATGAAATTGAAGAAATGATGACAACAGCTTGCGATCCACAAACTCAAACCATTCCATATGAATATTACATTAATCAGCTGATGGTAACGTACATAATTATTATTATTGCATGAAATTTATGTAAAATGCATGCGTATATAGTATGACCCTCCTCAAGAAGAAGATAATTATTGGTTAGCTGATAAAATTGAAGCAGAAAAACCTAAAGCTAAAGATAAGAGAACTATGACAGAAAATATGCGGGCGGCTCAAGAATTAGATGAGATGAACAACGATACGGAAGAGAAAAAACCAGCTGGTATTCTAATCTCATCATCTATTTTTTCTTGCTTTGTTGTCATTATTAAACAATCTATCTTGCATCGGAAATTATACTGCTTGATTGCGAACAATTTTTATATTCTATATAATTAATTATAATCCAAGTGATGGTGTGGACATCAAATAAATTATATTAACCGACTAAAGATGATTAAATAACTATTATCGAAAATTCCTAAATTGTTTTTGGGAAAATTATTTGATGAGTTGATGAAACAAGCGTACTAATATTTTGGACAAATTCATGCACATCTGGGGATTAATACGAGCGTAAATCAAAATAACAATTAATTTTAAAAGTAGATGAAAGTATATTGTTCTTGATTTAATATCTTTTGAATTTTTTTGTTTACAAAAATATTTTGATAAAATCACACGTACCTAATACATATATCGTTTATTTTTCTTTTCATTTAAAAATATCACTTACTGTACTATTAGTATTTATAGTTTAGAGAATTGCACTTCGCTTTTCGATACTTGTCCCATTACGGCATTGGTGAAATCTTCACTTTGTAACATGCTCTTATTGTGATTTGCCTAAAACATTCAAATTTATCCATTTTTAAAACTACTCTTTTGTTTGTATTAAATTATTTTACAGATTGAATAAACTACGTACAATATGATCAAGTCCTTCTTGCACCGAATGATCTCTGGAGTACACCAAATTAAATTTGGTTCCTTGTACAGCTACAGGACTTTTGGACGCTATTTCTGCTGCTAATTCGATCGCACCATTCACCAAACTACACAAAAATCATGATACATAATTTGTTAGAATCTGTCTGTATATTAATAACAAAATGGTATTATTAACAGATCTGCAGTATTGTATAAAATTATATTTAAATAAATTGTGAAGTGAATAAAATGTACCTTTCTTTATTTTCAAAGACTTTCGAAATCAAGCCACAACTGAGAGCTTCATCTGCTGGAAGTTTTCTTCCGGTGTAGCAAAGTTCTCGAACAAGGCTGTCGGAACCTATTACTTTCGGTAATCTTTGAAGGGTTCCTACATCAGCTGCCATGCCAATAGATACCTGCCAGACAATAGTTGTATTTTATTTGTTGTTGAATCAAACTACATGATTAATGCCCAGTGTTTCAGTGGCGGTTTAAACTTCAGTTCAATTGAATAAATTTAGTAGTGAGAATTGAGCAAAGTAGTCTAATAAAAGTGATTCGTTTCAGTAAGTCTGATTTAAATAGCAATCGCCTCTTATTGATTTTATTAGCAAAATTATTGTACTCGTATGTGACTTTATTCTGCATTAGTCATTTGAATTTTGGTATGATCTACTTTTCTTTGGCAACGGTTAAAATAAAGAGAAAAAAATTGATTTACCTCTTTCACTTGAAACCAGGCATCTTTAGAACAATACCTAATATCAGCAGCTGTAATCATATCAACACCAGCACCGATACAAGCTCCATGCACAGCTGCAATCACAGGCTTCTGACATTTCTCCAGAGCACTCAAATAATCTTGATACCTTTTGATATGATTCGACATAATTTTTCCTTTACGAGCTATATCTTCATGTTCACCCAACTCAGCACCAAGTGACATCATATCATTTAAATCAATTCCAGCAGTAAAAAGTTTTCCTGAACCGGTCAAAACAATTGAACGGCAGTTCTCATCTGAAGAGAGATCATCGAAACATTTGCCGATCTCCCTGAAAAGACATTTTAGTTGTACAAAGAACTAATATAATTTGAATAATACATACTGCCACATTATACGGTTGAATGCATTTACTTTATTTGGACGATTCAGTTCAACTTGATAAACGAATGGTTTTGGAATTGTTACTGCCAATGTTTCGTAAGTTTTTTCAGATGACATGGCTGCAACTAATAATGCTTTTGGAAAACCTGAAAACAGTCATTTATTCTTAATATTATGTTATCAAAAACAATAAACTGTCTGACCTTTGTACGTACTCGTATCAGTAAATGTATTTTTGCAAATCATTGGTAATTTATAAACAAACTTAGGTTAAAAATATAATTTGGATTACTTACATTGATTTCCATTGTTTAATAGTGATTTTCCTAACTGCTTACTTACTGCAGAATACATGATTTAAATTATTAGGTAAATTCGGTATAAATAAATTTAAAACAACCTTTGATTCTTATACCACTACAAAATCCCTGTCAATATTTAAAACTAGACTTTTGATATCTTAATATATGAAACCACTGAGAAAGAATTTTTTTTTTTGAAATTTAATCGTAAATATACATACATCACACGACCCTTTAAAAAGGAGTAACACAAATCCTTTAAACATAAATATAAACAGGATTGGCTTTAGGTCATGGACACTTTTGTTCCATATTTTATTCACATAGCGGATTTTTTTCTGAAAAGATCAATTGCAAAATTTTTCTACGATTGCTATAAAAAGTTCAAAATTACGCTCTCATTTGTCAACGTAAAGATGATGTTTTTTGAGGAACAATCGAAAAATAATTTTGTCGCGCGTCTCCAATGACAATGCGTGAAAAACATATTAAATGTGGGCTTATTTCAACAGTTACAAAGGATACAAACAAAACAGAAACTTGTCATATTGACAATTGGCAGAACAAATTTATTTTCAGCACGTATATGTTTTTTAATAATTTAAAATATAATCGTAGAAAAAGTTGTGTGTATCACGAGCGTAAAGTGTCTTTATTCCTCTTACACTATTGCAGCTCTCGACTTAGGCTCGCGATTCAATTATAGTACTCGAGTAACAAAGAATCACTTTAGACTTTTAATCATTTTTTTAGGCGACTAAAATCATTTTATTCAAAAAAAATTAAGCTTTTGATTGACAGCAAACAGCAAAGACTAGTCCGACCCTGTCAACATTTTTATGTGTTGCTAAAAATAATAATTATTATAAAAAAATCACAGAAAAATTTGTCGATTGCAAATTTGCAGCATTGAGAAAGTACTAACAGCAAGCAGTTTGCAGGCGTGGTTTTTGTTTTGTGCTTATATTGCATATATAAAACATAATTTAGTTTGCAGACCAAATATCTAAAGTTGCAGTTGGTACAATAACAATTACAATTTACTTCTACGTTTTACTTTTTGTTATTGTATCAATATTTGCTCCAGATAAAAGTATTTGTGGTCTCGGTATTGTAATTAAAATTAAGTGAGTTCGAAGAAATGGCAGATAATGAAAACCAGAATTTACTGGCTGTGGTTGCAACACCAAAATTGTATGTGTGCCTGTCAACTGCAATTTATATATTTTTTCCGGTATACACATTTTTACGTTCTTTTATGTATATTACATTCAGTTCATGATTTATATATTTATATATATATGATTATATTTTAGGTTATAATTTCAAATGTTTTTCCTCAATCCCTGCGATAACAAATTTGTGTGTGTTTGTACATTTTTTTTCGTTTTAGCTATGTTACATAATATTGGTTACTCTTGCTGGATTTTTAAAAAGTAGTATAGAAGAATGGTCTTCTTTCACCAAAGCAGATGTCTCCGTAGTAACATCACTACTTATTTCTGCAGGAGCTCTGGGAGTTATTTGCATGATTTTCGCATTTTGTTGCAAAACAATTAATTATATGCAATTTATGGTATCTTATATTTTAAATTTATCAATTTTTGTTGTTTATAATACAATAAATGTTTTCAGAGTGCATTCACACCACTTCTGTTAATTCTGCAAATAATTGCTGTAGTATACGGTTGTATACAAGCAGCTGATAACAACCATTACTTACAAAAGTCAATAAATGTAGATATGAAAGAGGAATTTTTAACATATTCTTCTAGTGACGCTGTTGAATACCGTTTTAATGCGATCCAAAATGAGGTAAATAAAATTTCACTTAAATTTTGCCCTAACTATAAAAATGTATTGGCACCTCACGGATTAAAAAAGATATACATAACGTTATACAATTTTAAATTCATATTTGAAATATTGTGTTCTTATCAATGGGCTCCTATCGAAATTACAATACAAAAATTAATTATAAAAACTAATATTTATTGAATTATGACTTAACAAAAAAAATAGTTGAAAATAATGAATTACTTCAGATAAGCAATTAAAAATATTGGTCATTTTATTCGCACGAAAAGAAAAAACCATGCAGAGTACAATGTAACTAACTTCATTGAACTGGTAGTGCATTCTGTTATATCTGTTTACTTAAACGAACTTTAGGTAAAGCAATTTTTCGTGCAAGTTTTGTTGCGCAAGTGGGCAATAAATATGTATTAACTATGATATAATAAAGGATGTTGTTTTCACATTGGCTAGTAGCACAAGCTCTGTTTTTGGCTGTTTTAAGAGCAGTTTTTTTGGGTGTTTTAGCTATCTCTAACATGTTAAAACCATGCTCTTAGAACACCCAAAAACAGAGCTTGTGCTACCAGCCATTGTTGCTTTTATTTTAAAACGTTTCTGGCATTGTGACCTGAAATTTTTAAAAAAACTAAACTAATTAGCATAAACTATCATCACATTGATGTTCAATTACATTTCATTGATCCGTTACCAAAATTAAATATCTATCAAAATACTTATTTGTAAATAAGAGCACAAAACAATAATTAAATCACGATCAAATGGTCTGTGGTGTATTTGATGAACAGTTGGTAACAATATGATGCACTAAAAAATTACACGTTGCCACAAGAAAATTAGAACATGTTGTAATTTTGTTGCGGAAATTTGCAAGTCCATCAGGCAATAATTCTTGCAGCACATTTTGTTTTAAATGAAGCAATTTCCTTGTATAACAGAACTTGCATGAAAAATTGTAGAATCTAAAACGGGCTAAACGCAATAATAAACCAATATGGCTGAAATTTGGTGTGCGTTTTTCCAAAAAATGTTATTAAGTGAACATAACCTCCATACGCACCAGTGGTGCCATCTCTCTTGATTTTGCCCGGACTTTTCAAACAACTCTCGTAAAATAAACAATTTAAATGATTGCAAATAACGACAATAAGCCAAAATAAATAGTTAATAATTCAAAGAAACTATATATTCAACTGAAAGTCATCGTCAATTTAATTTTATCTAATCCTACTTACATGTTTCTCCAATTACAGAAAGATTGTTGCGGTGTGTACAGTGTCAATGACTACGATGCATTAAAAATAAGCATTCCTATTAGCTGCTGTTCTGTCAGTGATAATATGAACAAATATTGTGACAAAAAATTAGCATATCAAACGGGCTGTGCCTCCAAACTATATCAAGAAATTATTAAAAATATTCAAATTTTGTCATATGTTACTATAGGATTAATTGTTATGCAGGTAAACTATAAATCAAAATATTTTATATGTAGGTTTCTTGATGGTTTATTATTCAAAAGTGTCCGTCAGTACAGTAGTGTGGATAGCATTACGGAATTCGAATCCGGAGATCCCGAGTTCGAATCGCACTTAAACTAAAAATTATATAAACTACCACACTACGGCTCGGTGAGTGCGGACCCTGTACTGTAATTGGGATTAAGTTCCTGTTATACAGCGTAACATAAATAAAAATAGTGTTGTATAATGAATCATTATTCAGAATAAAATAAAATTTAAAGATAAAACATTTTTGAAGTGTGCACTTCGAAAGTCAAAACTTAATAGATTAAATGAACATAGTAAGAATATATAATCAAAAACTCAATTTTGAAAATCAAAAATTAAACATAAACCATTTCAAAGGTGAGTTTTAGATGATATATTTTTACTATGTAACTTCAATGTTAATTTATGCAAATTATTGATTGAAAATAGCCTAAATAATGTGCCGCAACGTCTCTTATTATCAATAATAAAAAAGAAATTAAATGAATATTTAAATTATTTTTTTTATTTTTCGTTGAAGTCTAAAATCCAGTTAAAACAGTTTTAAAAAATATGCTGCTGTTGTTAATTAAACAACAATGTTTTTTTGTAGATAATGTTTGGAGGCTGCATAGTAAAAATGTTGTTCCAGACACGCATTCCTGAAGAATGAAGGTTTTAACATGAATATGATTAATAATTTTTCTTATTTAAGGAAAACTAACAATTTTATTATACTGTTTTTAATCGTATTCCATAACTACATAAATAATAATTTTTATATATATGTGATTTTTGCTTTTATTTGTATTTTATTGTATCTAGTGAGTAATAACAAAATGTATAATATAATTTAAATAAATATATTTTATAATTGAGGATAATTTTAATTTTTTTGTAGTGTATATACAGAGTATTTCACAGCTTGTGGCACCTATTTTATCCCCATGGTAGTATTCAAGTTACTGATTATGAAACAAAAAGAATTTTTCAAAATTCGCAAAATTAATTATACTTTGAATGTATTACTAATTAAATTAGCACTACTAATAGGCATTTATACATAGATCAATAAAACCTTACGAAATTATCTTTAATGAATAATAATAATTTGTAAGAATAACTGATAGCTTTATTCACTTTTAACACAAAAGCGTTCGGATATTTGTTTAATGAACAATTTGCAATGAAGTGACATGATTACCTACTGCCTATGACACACTGGTCGAAGAGCTCTTTGATACAACAGAATGCGCCCGTCATTGCCTCAAAAATAACAGTTCACGTTTGGTTTTAATTTGTTCAAAAATGTGGGGATTATTTATGGTCAAAGTTGGTAGTGGTAACACTGCTTGTACTTTGCGAAATTTGTGTTGAATTCCTGTTCTTGATAACAAACAGTGATATCTTGTTTAGTTTACGTTTAGATATTTGGTCTGTGGTTTACGTTGCGAAGTTGAATTAACATGAATAAAGAAAAGAATTATAACGCTGACGCTGGAGCTGTGGTGCAGAGTTTAGCATACATTGAATGCTTGATTTATTGCTTTTATCCAGTAAGTACATTTGCATGTTTTAGGTTAATACATATTTTTGTACTTCCCCCGGATTGTTCATTGAAAGCTCATTTATTTTTAGATTTTAAGCATTATTTTGATTACCATTGCAAGTATATTTAAGAGATCAATTGATTATTATGCAGAATATACACAAGAAAATTTAAATGTTGTGGCTTCATTACTAATTTCTGCTGGATGTTTTGCTATTCTTTTTCTTTTCTTAAGAATTCAAATGAATAAAGCAAACCATATGTATGCTATGGTGAGTTGAACATTGTTTTCAGGTGATATATGTTTATTTATAAATATATTTTTATAGTGTTTAGTTGTATTTCCGGGGCTGTTACTTTTCCAAGCAATTGCTCTGGTTTATGGATGTGTACAGGCTGCGGATCATCGCAGTTATCTGAAAAAAGCATTTCAGAGAGATATGGGTGACATATTTTCGAATTCTTACTACAAAGACAAAGAAGTTGAGACTCGTTTCAATACCTTGCAAAATGAGGTACAGTTCAATTTTTTTAACAAGTCCAATAGGTTGCGGGCAGTCAAATGTCGAAGGCAACCTTGACAGAAAAAGAACAGCTGTTCAGTGTGCAACGTCAAATTTTAATTTTGACATTTTCTTTTTTCTGGTGTATTATGCTTTATTTCTTGTGCTTCTATTATTTGTTAATCAATTGTTTTCCAAAATTTATCTCATTTATCCGTGTTTATAAAAAGCTCTCCGACATATAATTCTCCTTAACATATACATACATATTGATATTTAACCGGTCCCCAATTATTTTTTCAAAATTTATATCATACAAATTATACCGAGTTTATCTAACCATGCAGATTTTTTCGTTTGCAATAATTATTCCTCACCCGAAGTCTATATTTCACAACCTAAGTAAGATTAAAACGAAAAATGTAAGTTTAAAGTATAATCTACACATATTTTTATTAGTTATCTTTGACATAAAAATAATAGCTATTTATGAAACTAGTAAGGAAATGAAGGTTATTACCTTACGCATGTGAAATATGTAAACACATAAGTAAGGTATAACCTATTTCCTTACTAGTTTCATACAATATTTTTTTCTACTTCCGTTCTAATAAATATAAAAGAGCGTTTTTGAAATTTGAAATTTCAACAAATTAATGACAATTATAAATTCAAAAAATAAAAGAATAACACATCAGAATTCGTCTACCAAGGTATCTGTTGCTGTTACCTCATTATTTCACTAGTTGAATAATGCAGTTCATTACCTAACTCAAATAAGTGAAATAAAACGTCTATTTCCTAACGAAAGTAGAAAAAATAATATTTGTTTTTGGACTTCAGTTGGAATGTTGTGGAGTCTTCAATCGCTTCGACTACAAGAAGCAAATCGAGTTACCAGTTAGTTGCTGTCCAGCAGAGAATTTAAGCAAATATTGCTTGAATGCCACGAATGCCTACCTTGTTGGCTGTGCTAGTCGAGTCTACGATGAAGTTACATTCAACATCGGTCTTATGTCATATATCACCATAGCATTAGTTGTTTTGCAGGTATGATTCGTCATTATTTTAAGTGAATCATGCATGACATCAGATCTGAATTGGCACCAGAATACTGATATTTTGGAAACAAGATATTGTTGTTATTAAATTTAAAAGATTATATACATTGTACATATTTTACATTTTTGAAGTCACACTTGTATTTTAAAGAATTTATTTATTTATGTTACGCTGTACAACAGGAACTGAATCCCAATTACAGTACAGGGTCCGCACTCACCGAGCCGCAGTGTAGTAGGTCATATAATTTTTAGCTTGAGTGAGATTCGAACTCGAGATCTCCGGATTCGAATTCCGTATCGTTACCCATACCACCGTACTGATGGTGTGCAAATGATGATTGTATTTTTATAAATATAGTCTGTCGGGTGTCCACAGAAAGCGGAGCATTCCTATTAGCTTTTTATTGATAAAGATTGAAAATATATTAAACTTAATATATGTGGCATCATTTTTTATCGATGAATAATAAACATATCACTTTTGGTGTAACCGGAAGACGCATCAATTTTCTTATTTTAATTGGAACAGTCTGTATATTTTTATTTTTTTAATTCTACGTAAAATTCTGAATACAATGATAAGTCACGAGTCAAATTTTTCGAATGTAATTACACAAGAGCTTTTTATTTTACCAGATAAATATCTGTTTGTTACGAAACTTTGTTATCTTGCAATTTGACGAGAAAACTGTTTTAATAAAATCACGACACTATAGGTGGAGTGATTTTTTTTTATAAACAGTTTTCGAGTCAAATTGCTGTCAGGTTACAAAGTTGATTTGTCAAACTGAAACTTGTTCAAAGAAAATAAAATGCTTGAGTGTAATTCGGCGACATAATTTAACGACATTTTATTTATGAAAAGGTTTATTTAAAAGTACAGTAAACCTACAATTATTATAACGACAAATACTGTAAATGATATTAATGTCGTTGCTGTTTTGATTTGGTTGCTAGGAGAAAGGTAAATAACGTTTTATCACTTGCAAAAAGTTATCTAACTTTTTATCCGCTGTCAAAACGATTAATTTGTTTTTTCTTTATGGCTTACTTTATATTGGAGTTAATTTATCATTAATAATAATACAAAAAACTACAATTGTTGGTTGTGGCTTTATTTAAAGCAATTCAAATGCGTAACTATAATCTTTCTAGAAGTGAACAAGTGAATATTTGGCAAATTAGAAACGGTCAAAGTGATCAGAAAAAAATTATTAAAATATTTCAAAAATATAATACATGATATGTTTCAAAAAGATTAGTATTACAGATGCTATCTTCAGATCAAATTAGTTGCATGATTCATAGTTTCTAATTCTAAGAGCACAATTTTCTAATTTGAATCTTTTTCATCTAAATAATTTCGTAACCAGGGACCTAAGTTTTTAATTTAAACCTTTATTTAAAATACCGTGATATTTTTTTTTGTATTATTTAAGTTCTTATCTGTTTCCAGATTTTGGTTGGAGCTTTAATTGGACAGAGGATTCTAAAACATTTTCCAGATCAATTACCACAAAATAATATAAATAATTCTTTTTAGATTTGAACAATTTCTTAATTTTACTTAATTAATTTTTGATATATAAACGGACATCAATATACTTAATATTTTTATATAATCTAACAATTAATAAAATATTTTTAAAATGTGATTACAAAAACATAACAATTTATTATTATTTATTGTGATATTAATTTTATTAATTTTTTTTACACTTTAAACCTGTCTTTTCAGTGGTGTGGGTAAATTTTTTTTCTGCAGGCACATTTCTTATTTACGCTTATTTTATTTTTATGGCTTATTTGATAATTCTATTTGTCCAATTATTCAAAAGATTTATATTTTGTACTTTATTTCAGATATTGATCGGTGCAATCATTGGAAAGACTATACTGACATATATTCAAGCAAGAATGAATGAATATCAATCAATATAATTTTGTACAATTTTTTAATTATATAGGGTGATCTAGCACTTTGATATCCGCAATTTATATTTGATACATTTTCCCTTCACCAGTTATAAAATAGGTTAAGACTCGATTTGTATAAACAATTGTTGATAATATCGTTCTTATAACATTAATATTTAATAGATAGTTTTGCACGTTTACTTTTAATTAATTAATGTAATCAAATATATGGGAAAAAATGCATAATTTATTAATATTATTTGTATTATGATAAAATAATTCCTGGATTTGAACTCAAGACCCCGCTGAAGTATTTTTGCTATTTAATTATAAAAAGAATGTAAATTTATTACTGAACAATTTTTATTTAAAACATTTGTCTTCTACTTATTTATATTTTACAAAATTTTATATTAAAAAATAAATAAATATATCGTCACGTCTTTTTTCCATTACTGGGTTTGGTAGTCTACCGTAGTAGATCATAGCAGGTGATATAATTAAATATATAAAATTACTTTCTTCTGTCAAATATTTGAATCCAGTGTGTGTTGAATTATATCAGTTATTTGTTCGTTGTCAAGGAAACAGTTAATACTGTAGCGTTTGTTGATATTCATTCAACAATTAATTGTTGATTTGAGTAATAAAATCACAACAATTTATTTAACCAAAAATATTTTAGATTAGATTAGGCTAAGATACGTAATTTTCTGATAGGTATTATCAGTCAACAAGATTTTTTTTAGAATAATTAAAGTTTGCCAGACAGAAAGAGTGTTTATAGTTTGTATCAGTTAAATATTGAAAAAGTGTTTTATTGTTTTAATTATATAAAAGAAATTGAGTGCATCATTTGATAAAAATGGCTGTTTCTGCTGTGATAGTGTTTTTCGGCATTCATATGGTAAGAATATAATTAATTTTAAGGATTAAATTCGGTTTGTAAATCAGTCTAGATGTTTACATATTTAGTTACTATTAAAATCCAGTTTAAAATATGTATGTGACAATTAAACGTTATAAGTTTGTTCCAGTTTTATGACAATTTACTGAAATTATTAAATTTTAGTGGATTTATCTTAACTATAGTTTTGACGGTAATGTTAATATCTCATAATTGATTTGCTGTTGTCTTCAAGTATATATATATATCGTGGTTTTACACCCCATTGTGGGGTTGAACCGCTTCTTTACGAAGCTCTCTCGATTCTTTAATTTGGGGGGATCACTCCCGTATTCTTGATCTTTTTATATTCTCTTGCATATCTTTTCCCATTTTTTCCTATCTGCAGTTCTTGCTTTCCAGTCGGTGATCCCTATGTTGTTTAGATCTTCCTTTACTTGTTGCATCCATGTTGCTCTCGGCCTTCCTCTTCTTTTTCTTCCAGGATCCCATTGCAGTATATCATTTTTTTGCATCCGGCCTCCAAACATGCCCTAACCACCTTACTCGTTGTTGTTTAATTTTCCTTTCTATATCTTCTTCTATTTCGAAGTTCGCTCTAATTCTATATTCGTTGTCGTCGTTTTTTACTGGTCCTAGAATGACTCTCAAGAACTTTCTTTCGATTATTCTTAACTGTTCTTCTTCTTTTTTGACATTGTTAACGATTCCGCGTTATACATCAGTATTGGTCTTATCATGCTATTGTATATTCTCATTTTAGTTATTTTTGTGAGTATTTTATTCTTTAGTAGATTTTTGTACATATGAAAAGCTTTATTTGCTGTAAATATTTTCTCTTTTATCTCTGATTCTCTGTCACCTTTACTTGTTATTATCGCCCCTAAATATTTAAACTTCTCTACTGCTGTTGTCTTCAAGTACATTTAAGAAATAATTGCGGTTGACAGCTTTTAAAATTATTTAAGCAATAAATAAAATTATTAATTAATTAATTTAGATGCCAAATTTAATTTTCTACAGTTTTAACTAAAAAACTTTTTTGGTAAAGTCATTGCCCGTGGTTCTATTTTCGTGGTACATTCTGTAGTGTTCGCTATACTAACAATTTGGTTAAAATAAGTATTTAAATTTTTCATAAATTTTTAATTTAATATAAAATCTTGAAAGTTTCATTTAAACAAATACCAATTGTCCTACTGTTGAGTACATTGAAATTAAAAAGCATCCAATTAAATTATTGATAACAAGTTTAGTAATTAATTTTGCAGTTATCTCGATTTGATATTGTATATTTAAACAACCAGCTATTAATAATTACCTGATTTATAGTAAGATAAGTATATTTATTAATTTTATTCATTATGAATAAAACAGATTTTGGTTTAGTTCTGTGAATTTATTTATTTCGACGTTTCGGTACACTCAATGTGTACTTCGTCACAAAAATTGTTGCCAGGACTAAATATATGAATGGTAGATTGATCACAGAAACTATTAAAATTTACAAGAACAAAATGAACAACTGTAATGGTTGTAAATTGAATAAAACTTACCTTTTATTAATCAAGAAATTATAATTGCTTATTTACTTGTTATTTTGTTGTTTATAGTTTTGTATTTTTTTTAACGAGTGTACACGTTGAGTGTACCACAACGTCGAAATAAATAAAGTAGCAACTTAATCCAAAATAGTATGTTATGCATCAAGGGAGGGAAACTAGCAATTATTCGAGTCTTCTGCCCTCGCTTACGTCTCGGTTTGCCAACTTCACACAAGGGATAACCGCGCCCTCCCGTGAAGCATATTATACTTTTCGTAACAAGTGCATAAAAATTACTGTCTTATCGGCAAAAATGTCAAATATGGGTTGCGTAACTAGTTATTTTGGAAATGCCGCAAACAGTTAATAATCGTAGTCTCTACGGAGAGAAGCATGCTACCTAGGGAAGAAAAGCAGTGTTTCTCTCTCTAAAATTAGGAAATAAGAACGTGTTTCTTGTACATGTTACGAAAACTACTATTATTGATTATGAGTTTAGAAAACTATTTCTACATATTATTCATTATATTTCTTTTAAGATGATATCTGTATTGATGATTAGTATTGGCACTATATACCATATCGATAATAATCAATATACAGGCCTTACAAGAGAAGATATCAATTCAGTTCCTTCTTTAACAATCGCTGTTGGAGTTCTCATGACGATATTTCTGATTGTATCATGTATTATTCGAAATATGTATACCAAAGAAGGATATATTATGATGGTATGATTTCAAATATACCGAATGTACCTAACATGGGAAATTACTTTTTCCTTGCACAAAAGTAGGTAGCCAGTTAATTTTAGATTAAAATGCTTCGATTCATATAAAAATTTAAATCAGATTATTTCGGTTACAAAACTTGCAAAATAAAATATGAATATTTAGTAGAATTTAATTATTGTCTACATCTTGTATTTGAAGCATTTTAGTTTATTAAAAAATATAAAATAAACACTTGGCTATGTTTCACAAAATTCAGCCTCCAACAACATAACCAAGTGTTTATTTTATATTTTTTATTAAACCTTGTTTCACCAAGTGTTGGATGACAATTAATTTTGTCTTTGTTCTTATTTTTGTTTATATTTAACTAGCCATTTTTGCATAAGGAAAAACTGATTTCCTATGACTAGTTTTTTATGTTACATCCGGTATATTTACAGTGATTTCAATCTAGGTAGGTTTATTTAATTGGTTGTGTTTGTAGAGTTTGCTGATGCTAATGATTCAGTTGGGAGCAGGAATCCATGGCTGTATAAGAGTTACTGATAGGAATGAAATGTTAAACAATACACTTCAGGAAGATATGAAGAATGACATCGCAGAGTTTTATATCCATAACGACGTGCGATTTATTAGTAGTTTGATACATATACAGGCTCAGGTACATAATAACATTTATCCAACACCCACTACTTGTAAAGTCATTATTGTTGTCATTTTAGATTAATAAAGTGGTTTATAAGTCACACGTGAGTTATAAGTCATAAGTAACGCATAAATTATGACTTGTAACCAGGGTTCGAAGATATTTATCGATCGATATATATCATGATATTTATTTTGATATATATCGTCATATTTTTGCAATGATATATATCCATTATATAAAAATATCAAATAGTTTTTGAGATATAGCCTCCGGAGAAGTAAAGTTTTTCGAATTTTTCAGTTTTTCTACTTTTCCGAGGCTATATCTCAAAAACTAAATGTGATATGAAAACGCGTTCAACGGCATTAATTTTCTCGTGCTTCAGTTAACTTATAAACATAGTTTCAGCGATTTTTATTTTTTTCAATTTTCCGCCAAAAAAATCGCAAAAAGCGGTTTTTTAACATTTTCTCGAAAACCAGAAGTCATATGCATTTGAAGATTGCACCACTGGATTCAGTGGGTCAAAATACATATGTATGTAAATTTTCGTTTTAATAATCGTACGATTAAGGATTTTTGGTAAAATTGAATTAAAATCTGAAAAAACCAAAGGGGTACCCCTTAGGAAATAATTAAAAATATTAAATTGCATAAAATTGTATGAAAATTTGCTTATAAGTCAATTCGGACACGGGGAATTCAACGCCGTTGAGCGCATTTCCATATCTTGTTTAGTTTTTGAGATATAGCCTCCGGAGAAGTGAAATTTTTCGAATTTTTCAATTTTTCTACTTTTCCGAGGCTATATCTCAAAAACTAAATGTGATATGAAAACGCGCTCAACGGCATTAATTTTATCGTGCTTCAGTTAACTTATAAACAGGGTTCGAAGATATATATCCATTATATAAAAATATCAAATAGTCTATAATAAATACAGTATACCTCTCATTATTACTTTCATTAATTCTGTTAAAATTATATTCTAAAGATAATTCTTACTTTACTAGCTTTTGACTAACTTCACATCAACGACATAAATCCAAATTGTGTGCCATTTGTGATGTCATTAACGGCAAAGTCTGAACCATTTCCAAAATTTTTATTTGGTACTCATTTTAGAAATACAAATCCTTTAATATGGTGGAAAAGTGTAACTATCAATGAGTCAGAGTGGCCAAATAAAAGTACATTTATTGAACTATGTGAACAGTTACACACTGCTGTAACAGCCACAGCAGGGCTGGAACGATATTTCTCCACTTTTGGCATTGTCCAATCTCAATTACGTAATCGTCTCGGTAACGACAATGCCGGTAAATTAGTTTTTATGTTTAAATATTTAAACCAAAAAGAAACTACAAAAAAAAACTAATTTAGATTGGATTTGGCCAAGTGAGTCTATCTGCAACGCTATGTTCAGGAAGTTCATCAGAAGATGATGATTTGCCCCTATTTAGGATATAGGATTATTTAAATATTCTTACTATTCTTAGTACTATATAATATTTGTGTATCCATTCAATGTATATTTACTTTTTTTCATTAATTTTTTATTTAGAAGAAATAATTTATTTTGTATTTCCTATTGTGATAATAAATGTGTACAAAAACTAAAATTAAAAAATAAATATCCAAAAAGTGATATTTATCTGATATATATCCTATATATCAGATATTTTGATATTTATTATAAATATCATGATATTTACGAACCCTGCTTGTAACTCACTATTGAGTGTAAATATAACAAAGTTAAAAAAAGGTTGCAGCTGTAGTATTCGAAATGGAAGACGAGAATTTTATTTCCGAAATAATCATTAAGGAAGCGAAAAAGCGGTTGTTGATATTTTACCAAAAAAGTCTAGAACTTCCTATGAAAAACACTTTCATTCATACCTTTGACGTTTCTAGTTGTCATCCAGTCTTCAAACATATGAAATTTTTTTTCATAGGAACTTCTAGATTTTTTTGGTAAAATATCAACAACCGCTTTTTCCGCTTCCTTAATGATTATTTCGGGAATCAAATTCTCGTCTTCCATTTCGAGTACCACAGCTGCAACCTTTTTTCGACTTTGTTTATTTAAAAAAATTGAGTAACCTAGACAACAAAACAAGAAAGTATGGCTAACTAGAATATTATTTGAAATGTAGACAATTGTGTCAAAATTTATATTTTAATGTTTTAATTGTAGTTGTTGGATAAAATTTCGTATGCCACTCGTGTGTTATTACAAATAAGTCACTTCAGAAAATTATTCCCCTCGGCCTGACGGCCTCGTGGACTAATACTTTTCTCGCGTGACTTATTTGTAATATAACACACTTGTAACATAAATAACTATTTCAGGCAATTGTCGAAGTTGACATTTACGTTCATATTTCAGCACACGAAATTCAACTTTATTTTGTAAAAAAATAAATATATCATTACGCCTTTTACCAATTCCTGGCTGTGACAAAAATTTTATTAGGCTGTCCGACACTTCGGTAGGCTGTTCTAAACTAATCAAAAATACGATTACAAAAGACCGTTGTTAAGCAAACAATTTTTTTTAAAAACGTCTTCTTTGTTATATATCCATATTTTTAAAACCATTTTATTTCTTATGTTTTATAAAAGCAGAAATTAAATATGAAAATTTACGAAACTACAATTTAAAAGTGTTAGCCACAAAATTAAAACAAGTTAATTAAATTTTTCTGTGAAGTATTTTAACATTTAATTTAAACAACGCAAAACTTCAATGGCTGGTAGCACAAGCTCTGTTTTTGGGTGTTCTAAGAGCACGGTTTTAACATGTTAGAGATAGCTAAAACACCCAAAAACACTGCTCGTAAAACAGGAAAAAACAGAGTTTGTGCTACCAGCCATTGTGTCAACATATTTGACAGAATTAAGTCGCGCTTTTGTTTGTTATTCTGTCTTAATTCTGTGGTTACCACTATTAAATTATAATTTTGTAATTTTTTATATTTCATTTCTGCCGTTACAATACAAACGAAATTGAATTAGATGCAGAATTTTAAGGTCTACCATTTTTATTTAAAGCATTTTTGTCTAAAATAATTATGGTGGCAATGCGCACGGAAAAGCTGTTTTCCCATGTAAACACCTTTTTGTGATATACCTAATATATATTTTTAGTGGAAGTGCTGTGGTGTAAACGGTCCTGCAGACTACAAAATAACCCAACTTCCTGTTAGCTGCTGTCCCGAACAAGCTAACAACAACACTTACTGTATACAAACTGATGCTCGTTTCAAAGATGGGTGTGCCTCAACAATTTATGAACAAGTCACACATAATGTGGGAATGGTTGCGTATGTGACCATAGTTTTGTCTCTAATTCAAGTATGACATTTATTTATTAGAATTGCTTTCGTACTTTGCATTTTTTAAATTTAATTGTTCAATGAATATTTGATGTATTTTCAGATATTTGCGACGCTTTATATAACAGTAAAGTTGATAGGGATGGATCAGACGCTTACCGAAGGAGCAACAAATTATCAACATTTTTAATAACTGTTTTAAAAATTGTTAAGAATTTTTATATTTATTGTATAAATGTAATTATAACATAAATAGTTTTTATAAAATTATTTGTACTAAAACTGAGTATTATGATTTTTTATTTATGCGTGCGAATTAGAATAGTTTTTTTTTGTATTAAGTGCGCAAAATGAGTGTTTTTTGTTGCGCGTGTGAATGTTACTTTTAGTCGAGACCGCAGGTCGAGATAATAAAAGTCATTCGAACGCGCCAAAAAAACAAGAATTTTGTCCACGAACTACAAACAACATATTTTCTACAACTGTAAATATAGAAAGAATAATACAATAATTATTGATTTATTTAAGTAAATTGAAGGAAACCAATCAACAATAATATAAATTTGATACTATTGATGTGTTGTAACTAATGAAACCTGACAACAAATAATTTGGGAGCGTGCGCGAGATACTCATTTTTGCGCACTAGAATACGAAACTCATTTTGCGCACTAGGGTGCAAAATACGCGTTGTCAAATGATGAAAAAATCACGTACTTCGCGTATTGATATTAGTGGAAAAAAATGAAAATTTTTTGAAAATTGTAGAAAAATATATATTTTTTAAAAATTTTTTTTGGCTGGTAGTAAATGTCGGATTCTATGACATCAAATTTGTGACAAAAATGTATTTTAGCCTATTGAAATTTTTCTCCCATTGCCAATAACGACGGGAGAAAACGTTTATTTTACTTTCGTTGCTAAGAAAAGTAAAGAAAATTTAATCATTTATTTATTTAAAAATTTTGACAAAATCGGATCCAGTCATCAAACTTTTGATTTGGGATATTTTATTATCCGATGCATATTTCTTGATTTATTCATGGTGGAACATTTAAATGAGACACTCAGTATATAATTAATTCAGTGTAGGCAACACACAGTATAGCAGTGTAGTGTTGGAAACATTCCTTTTACATTTAAAAAATATTTCTGTGAGACAGACAGGAAATTTAATATTTATTCCCTGCTTACATTGGAAGCGATAGGTTTTAACGTGTATTAATTAAAGACTTCAAATTTTGGCGCCATTCACATAATACGACTTTTTGCATCCTTCCCCCTTGTGTTAAGTAACAAAAATTTAAAATCTAATTTTTAAAGCACATAATGTTTCAAAAGTCATGTTTTATCTTAAATGAAGCGTAAACAATCATGACTGATGAAAATGCACATGAATTTCCGTAAATATATATACAGGGTGAATTTTTTAAAGCAATCATCAGTTTTGCTAACTAATAACTTTAGAGAAAAAATAAACATACAGACTGATACAGCAAGGAGGGGACAAACTTATATGGTTAGTAAAATAAAATTATAAGAGGGATGCAGTGGGGGAAATTGAAATTAATTTTCTTAAATGGAAAAGGGTGCTTTTTTATTGGACATGTTCCTATACCTAAAATTAAAGTCACAAAGTAAAAAAAAACATTAACGTCTTTAATATGGAAAATAAAACTTCAAGTAGGTTGTGAAACAAAAAAAGAAGTTATTGCTTGTTTTATTGAAACTCTTGATTTTTTATATGTTAATGTTTTTTTTATATAATATTAAAAACAATAATATAAAAAGAAATTAATGTCTGACCTTTTTCTTCTGCAATTCTGTCATTCTTTAGGGACCTGCAACAAATATTAATAATTAGATAACATGTAAATAATAATAGTTAATAACAACAATTATTTATAATTATTACAGTTAATCAATTAATTAAACAAAAATGTTTTTGATTTTATAAAAATTAAGTTTTAAGAAAGCTTCAATCAATAAAATTAAAATTGTTGAAAATCACTTTATAAGTGAATTGAAGCACGAAAAATTCAATGACGTTTTGAATTTTTGAGTTCTAATGTTAAAAATGGGTGCCATACAGCAGATTTACTTCTTTTTCTTTATATTTCGGAACTTCACCACTCTCATTTGTATATCTCTGCAATTTAGGCGCATTTTTCAAACAAAATTTGTATTTGAAATTTTCTCTAAAATAAAATAGAAAATCTATGACGGCAAAACTATTTTAAAAATATCTTAAATAAATACGTTAGCATATTCATTAGTAAAAAAGAAATATTATAATAAAATTAATGCATAGTTTAAAACAGTTTTTGACGTTAAAATCTATGTAAATTTCTGTTACATCATTTTATCGTTTAAAATTTGGCAAACAATGTTAAATTGTTCATTTAAAATCACTGTACAATTTGTACATGTTGTCCATTTTATGTAACGCTTGTAATTTTATGCTGTTTGAAGACAACTTAGATGAGGTAGGTAAATTTAGATTGTTATATTTTTTATAACCTAAAATTTTTGTAGTTCAAACCTGAAGTGGAGCAAAACATATTATAAAATAAGAAAAAAACACCGTTTACATTTTTAAATATATGTAGTTTTTTCTTCATTAAGTTTAAAGTTAATATTGGAACTTATTTTTAAATTTATATGATAATGATTCACTTTGAATTAGAACCAATTTATTTTGAACTTTCATAATCTTTATTAGTGAAAATACTTTAAACATTTATTATTATTTTTGCGATATCGAAACGTTGCGTAATAAATGTTTAAAGTATTTTCACTAATAAAGATAATGAAAGTTCAAAATAAATTGGTTTTAATTAATATTTGAACTAGGATAATTTTGAAACAAGATATTCTTCTTTATTCTGTAACTGGATTATTATCAATCTGTTACTGATCGACGAGTTCATGACAGCTTTTATTTTTCATTATTACTTTTTGGAATTGATATGTTACCTAATAACACAACTTCATCTACAGTGTTTATTGTTCCTATTTTTAAAGTCAATTTAAATAAATTTTTATTCTATTTGAACTCGCCAGTTATAAAAAAAAACTGAACCAACTACCCTATTCTATTTTTTTTATAGTGAAAAATGTACCAAATAATTATAATTATAGACATTTACTTTAATTTTTTAAGTGGAATGAATATTAGTAGAATATTTCTTAATTATATTTTTGTTTATTCACTAATACTAATCTTGTCAAAAAGTCACCACCGCAACAATGATTTGAGCTTGAATGAAATTAAATAAAGTAATTAAATTTTGCTTCATTATCGATAAGTAAGTAAACGTTTCCATCTAATATTCAATTATATTAACAGGAAAGAAAATAAAAATATAATAGTACAAAATTAAAGACTAACATTATTAGTACAATTAGATGTTATTTTAAAAATTATACTTCAGTACTGTTTAGCTATATTTAATTGTCGTTTATGAGAATATAAAAATTATTATTTAATGCTAAAGTAAGGAAAGTACTTTACCTGACTCAAATAAATAAACTAAATAACTAAAAAATTTAATAAGATTTTTATTTATTTTTATCAATAATATTAATACTAAATATACAATTGCTTAAATTACTAAAATTTATGTATGACACTGGCGAATTTGAAGCTAAATTTATTGGAGATTCAGTAAATAAAATAAGCAAGTAGCACATTTGCTGACAAATTATTTTGCTTTTTCCAATCCATGAAAATTTCATACTCTTTATCATATCGGTCTTTGGACTTGCTCGGTATTAAATTTTCAACAGCCGCAGTTGCTTGATTTAAGATTTCAGGAGGAGTACTTGAAAATACCGCCTCATACTCATTTTCATCTATATTTTCCAACATTATAAAGAAATCTTCTCTGTCAACAATATTACTTTTGACACAAATATGTTCAATAGATTTTCACATAAGATGTTGTTTTCAACAACTTTTGTTATCACCTTGGATATGTAGTTTGCTGCCAATATGATTCTTACCAAAAAATTAAACATTTTGAAATATTTATTATTAATTATATTGATAAAATATAAATATGAACGATTTCAGAAAAAATAGTATACATAATACGTCACGAAAGCATCACTTTCCTGACTTATTATGTAATATACTATTTCCTTGTGATTCGTTTATGACACAGTTTTCCTGCGACATCCTGTATAATTCAGTTTATTAATTCAAGAGTAAATTAAAATAATTTCGATTTTCTTGCGACTGACTGACGTACGAAGATATTCGCATAAACATAAATACAGTATCTGAATCTGAATATGGATAATTGGGTCACGTATTCACGCATTGCGGATTCCGGCATGGGCGTAGAACCTGGGGCCACCCACCCAAGGCTCCGGGCGCCTAAAATAGTCCGCGATGTTCTACTTTTTACTCATCACAACGGTTGTCTGTGGTGACGAATATTTTACTGTTATTAATGCTAATAATTATTACTTTTAGTTTAGCGGTTCGTACTTATTTGGGTTGATTAATATAAAGATAATAAGGGCGATTAATTAATGTTGATTAACTACCTATTATGGTGTCGAACAGTTTCAAAATAAAAATCCCAGAAAATTTAAGGTTTTAAAGGTATATATAAAATTAAATTAAAAATATCCTTGCACGTTTTATTCATTACTGTGTGTGGCGTTTTGCAGAAGCAGATCTCAATAAGTGATATATTTCTTCGCATGAAGTGCGGTTACCAGCCGTCAAATCACAGTTCCCAAAGATATTAGTAAAAGAGGAGCCCCAAGGCTAGTTTTTTAATGTGGTGAAAATTGTTTGTCGGCTGTAGAAATCGAACCCGGGTTCTCAAATCCACAGGCTGTCTCGATACCACTGAGCCACCTACCCCATAAATAATAATAATTAAAAGTATATATGTATTACAAATAATTCCAGGCTGTTTCAAAGCAAAATCAATCTGCAATCCAAAAATCACTAAAATTATTTTAGTAAAAAATATTTCAAATAAAAATATCTTTTTTGGTTAATTACTACAAAAATTATTAATTAGAAGGCAATTAATTGATACATAAAAACTTATTTTCTCGAATTTCCAAATGAATATATTTATACTGTAACAACAGCTGCCAGCTACATTTTGTAAAAAATAGCGTAGCTATAGCCAAAAACTAATATTAAAATATCTATTAAATTTTTGAAGCTACTTTTTTTTCAGGTTATGATGATTTTGCGTGGGTTGAAACTGCTTTAAAAAGTTACTTAAACAACAAAAATGTTAAACTACAAAACTAGAATTGGACTATAAAAACTAGCTTAAGCTATAACATGTAGATTTAAGGAAACACTTCTGTTTCTGTAACGCTATAAGAAGAAAATGAATCGCTACAAATTATAGCTTTATATTTTCATATTTAGCAAAGCTACAACTATAGCTAAAGTAATTGTAGCTCAGCTATAAAATTAACTAATTATTGCTTAGCTCTGATTTCAGTACAGCTTAAAGTAGAATTACAATTGTTATATAAATTGTTGCAGTTACATTTTTGAATATAAGTTGAAAAAAGTTTGAATCTACAAGTTCTTGTTTGTAAAGTAAAAGAAAATTATATTCAAATTAAAATATTAGATTTTTATAACAACAAAGACAAAATTAATTGTCATCCAACACTTGGTGAAACAAGGTTTAATAAAAAATATAAAGTAAACACTTGGCTATGTTTCACAAAATTCAGCCTCCAAGTCATCTTATAAGGGCATCGTCAGAGGCTGGCCAGCACAGTTAGTAACCATAGAGCGAAACGCGTCTATGGTTATTAACTGTGCTGGCCAGCCTCTGAAGATGCCCTCATAAGGTGACTTGGAAGCTGAATTTTGTGAAACATAGCCAAGTGTTTACTTTATATTTTTTATTATTAGATTTTTTATTAGGAAAAAATATTTTTTAAGTGACAATGCAGTCATACGTGTTTTATATTCATGAAATATTCAAAACATAATTCCAAGATAATTTTCGTTCGAAAATAAAAGAAGTGCGACAACATTTTTAGTATTTTACCTTGAATTTAAAATAAGAAAGATTCACATTTTTTTAGAAAAATAGTTGTTTTGACTTGCGTAACATATAATTTAGAATTTAATAATATGTGTCATAAGTTTAATAAACGTATTTTGAATTCTTAGTGTGATGAATTAACCTATAACAATTTTTTTTACATATTTTCAGCGATTTTGATTTTTTGAAAATGTTTACATTTTTCCGATTTTAGGCTATTTCAGACTGTTTGAAATTCTTTCTCGTATGAATATTACATACCTATGAATTTCGATCAGATTTTTTCTCAAATATCACATCAATTCAATTAGTTTCCTCTAAAATAAATATTTCATCACTTGGTGTGGCACTCTGCCGTAATAGATCTAGGTAAGTGATATATTTCTTCGTGTGAAGTGCGATTACCAGCCGTCAAACCACGACCTCCAAAGATGTTAGTGATGGAGGAACCACAAGAGCAGTTTTAACGTGATGAAAATTGTTTGTTGACTGTGGGGATCGAACCAGGTTTTTCAAGATCCACAGACCGACTTGATACCACTGAGCCACCTTAACGATGAAATATTTAATATAACTACCAACCTTCAGGTGCGAAATAACATTCATAGTAATTTATTCAAAGAACAAAATCATCTTCAAATCTATAATTTCAATTTACATTCACTTTACACAAATGCGTCACACATACACAGGGGCGGATCTAGACTTCGAAGGGGGGTCATGGAGTAAATTTTGTCTCTGGGGGGAGAGGGGGGTATTGCCCATCTTCTAAATATGAAAAACATTTGTATTTGCTCATATTATATTTCTGCTTTAAATAATTTTTACAATCACATAAAATCATCTTTGGAATCACATTAATTCACATTGAATAACATTAAATCATGTTTAGAATATACTTAAATAACAAAATCAATTCGTCGTTTGCTTTTTGCAAATTTAGTGATGATTTTTTAAACGGTTCTTCGATAGAATACAAAAATTATTGAATTAGAAGATGATTTTCTAAGTGCAAATGTCCGTAGTCACATACTTGACTAGGTTTTAAATAGAATACCTCTCCCATCTGCGGGTCGAAATAATGTCCCCACAAAATATTGGTTTTTGGCTATTTATTAGAATAATAAATCAAACAATAGTTCTTAATTATCTTAGAATTTTAAGTTCTTAGATAATATTTTCTATTTAATTTGTTTAACAAATTGAGTTATCATAAATAATGATGTCATTATTTATGATATGATAAATAATGACATCATTATTATGCAGGGTTCGAAGATATATATCGATCGATATATATCATGATATTTATTTTGATATATATCGTCATATTTTTGCAATGATATATATCCATTATATAAAAATATCAAATAGTTTTTGAGATATGCCTCCGGAAAAGTGAAATTTTTCGTATTTTTCAATTTTTCTACTTTTCCGAGGCTATATCTCGAAAACTAAATGTGATATGAAAACGCGGTCAACGGCATTAATTTTCTCGTGCTTCAGTTAACTTATAAACATAGTTTCAGCGATTTTTATTTTTTTCAATTTTGCGCCAAAAAAATCGCAAAATGCGGTTTTTTAACATTTTCTCGAAAACCAGAAGTCATATGCATTTTTAGATTGCACCACTGGATTCAGTGGGTCAAAATACATATGTATGTAAATTTTCGTTTTAATAATCCTACGATTAAGGATTTTTGGGAAAATTGAATTAAAATCTGAAAAAACCAAAGGGGTACCCCTTAGGAAATAATTAAAAATATTAAATTGCTTAAAATTGTATGAAAATTTGCTTATAAGTCAATTCGGACACGGGGAATTCAACGCCGTTGAGCGCATTTCCATATCTTGTTTAGTTTTTGAGATATAGCCTCCGGAAAAGTGAAATTTTTCGAATTTTTCAGTTTTTCTACTTTTCCGAGGCTATATCTCGAAAACTAAATGTGATATGAAAACGCGGTCAACGGCATTAATTTTCTCGTGCTTCAGTTAACTTATAAACAGGGTTCGAAGATATATATCCATTATATAAAAATATCAAATAGTCTATAATAAATACAGTATACCTCACATTATTACTTTCATTAATTCTGTTAAAATTATATTCTAAAGATAATTCTTACTTTACTAGCTTTTGACTAACTTCACATCAACGACATAAATCCAAATTGTGTGCCATTTGTGATGTCATTAACGGCAAAGTCTGAACCATTTCCAAAATTTTTATTTGGTACTCATTTTAGAAATACAAATCCTTTAATATGGTGGAAAAGTGTAACTATCAATGAGTCAGAGTGGCCAAATAAAAGTACATTTATTGAACTATGTGAACAGTTACACACTGCTGTAACAGCCACAGCAGGGCTGGAACGATATTTCTCCACTTTTGGCATTGTCCAATCTCAATTACATAATCGTCTCGGTAACGCCAAAGCCGGTAAATTAGTTTTTATGTTTAAATATTTAAACCAAAAAGAAACTACAAAAAAAAACTAATTTAGATTGGATTTGGCCAAGTGAGTCTATCTGCAACGCTATGTTCAGGAAGTTCATCAGAAGATGATGATTTGCCCCTATTTAGGATATAGGATTATTTAAATATTCTTACTATTCTTAGTACTATATAATATTTGTGTATCCATTCAATGTATATTTACTTTTTTTCATTACCTATGTTAATTTTTTATTTAGGAGAAATAATTTATTTTGTATTTCCTATTGTGATAATAAATGTGTACAAAAACTAAAATTAAAAAATAAATATCCAAAAAGTGATATTTATCTGATATATATCTTATATATCAGATATTTTGATATTTATTATAAATATCATGATATTTACGAACCCTGTTATTATGTATTAGGGCCAACATTTAAAAAAAAATCCATGACCCCCATGACCCTCCCCCTGGATCCGCCGCTGCACATACATCATAAAAGCATTCACAAATATGAACCATCCAATCAATATAAATCAAAATAAAAATGCATTGCATACATACTAGTATTACCACACATGCTAACTAAATTACGCTGACATATTGCTACATTCTGTGTCACAAGTTGTTCTTATTCCGAGACAGTCTACGGAATATTAACGAAGAGGTGCCGCTAAGTGTTCGATTAAGTTTCGTAGCTTGCGCGACAACAATTGGACCCCGTTAGCTGTATGCATATTTTAGCGACAGTTTCAGGAAAACTGGGTCGACATCATGCTTGGCTTGGACCCGTTGTCAGGGCAACGCTTACATTGTAACAATCACTAAATTGCTAATTAATTTTTAGATTAGTGAGATAAGTGGGTTATATTAATTATTGTTTGTTTTGAAACTTGTTTTGTGTACTGGAAATTAATGTATACAGCATGCTGTGCTGTCAAATGAGGTAGCACGGACCCCTTGAAACGTTCAGTGAATATTTATTAATTAGTTTTTAATTATTAATAAATCAAAAGATCAAATAAATTATTGGAAATCAGTTTCAAAAACAAGCGCAGAGAGATACTCCCTTCCTTCCTCATCTTTTTTCTTCATTTTCAGTCTTTACTATACAGTGTGTAACTGCAATTGTGTTAAATGTATTTTTAAACAAGCGCAGGCGATGCTGCCTTCATTTCTTATAGATTCGTTGTTAGAGAAGTGGGCGTAAATGAAGATTTACGAAACTGGTGTACAGAAGCGAATGGATGAATGTTTGTTGCGTGTTGATGGATTTTGGTTGTGAGAAAAGAAAGAGTTTGTATGGAGGAAGTGTTAATGTGGTCGAAACGAGTATCGTGTGTCAGGATGAGAATGTTGACGGGTTCGTGCTACCCCATTTAATGGGATACAGCGTGATGTTATGTATGTATGTGTATGAGTCATAGGATTGAGGATGATTTTAACATTTAATATAGAGAGAAAAATTGGTTGGGTAGAACAGCGGTTCATAACCTTTTTGTCATCGCGAACCCTCAAATTTTCTAAATATTTTTCGCGTCACCCAGTTTCTACAGAAATTATGAATATTATATTAATTTTTAAATAAATAAATATATCATCATGTCTTTTACCCATTACTGAGTGTGGCACTCTGCCGAAGTAGAACTCGGTAAGTGATATATTTCATCGCGTGAAATGCGGTTCCCAGTCGTCAAATCACGGCCACCCAAAGTAGTTAGTGGAGGGGAAGCCACAGGGGTAGATATAAATTGGTGTGCCTCCTCCACTAACATCTTTGAGGGCTGTGTGATTTGACGGCTGGTATCCGTACTTCACGCACATAAATATATCATTTACTGAGATCTGTTACGGTAGAATGCCACATCCAATAATGGATAATAACCATGATGATATACCTATTATTTATTTTATTTTAAATTGAGCCAAAAATTGATTTTGGAAGGAATGAAATAAAATTTGAATTATTTAATGCATTTCCGGTTTAAATTTCCAACGTTTCGAACAATGATTTATTTATTTTCAAGGAGAGTTATTATGTTAGCGAGAAAGTGTGAAATGCAGTATTAAATTATGCAAATTTTGCTAAAAACAAATAATATAAAAGCTTACGTGTGTGAAGCGTGTATTTGTTTGTTTAAAATCAGAAAAACAACAAACAATCGAAATTTAATTTAAATCTATAATGAATCAATAATTCTTATTATCCTGGCATAAGTCTTTCGCTTCATTCACATTCATAATTCCTTTTATATATCTTCCTGCATAAACTAGTTAATTAGCTATTATATTTTTCATACTGATTATTTAATTAATCGTGATAAAAATTTTAATAATAGGAAATATATTAATAAATTCATTTAACTTTCTATGTTATTGATAATTAAAAATTGAAATCAATTTATGAATATTACAAATGATTACTTATTATATATACTTCATTAAATTTCTAAAGGAAGAATATCTTTTATTATTTTCACCTCGGAAATAATTTACTTAATTAAATTTGAACATTCATCATTTGTTTCTTTTTTTTAGTTTTTTAAATTGTTAATGCAATAGACTATAACAACATAAAAGTGCTGCATATTTCTCTTTAAATAATATTATTATAATATGGAATTCGAATCCGGAGATCCCGAGTTCGAATCTCACTCAAACTAAAATTTATATAAACTACCACACTGCGGCTCGGTGAGTGCGGACCCTGTACTGTAATTGGGATTAAATTCATGTTGTACAGAGTAACACAAATAAAATAAAAGAAATAAAAAAAATAAATCAAATTACTAAAATGTTACTATATATTATATTTTTATTTGAAAATGAATTATGTTCCAACAAATTTTTTTAGTTATAATAAAGAATTTTTCTTTTTAAAATATACTTAAATCTTCAAAATGGTAATAAGTAATAATAATTTATTCCAATTTTCTATTTATAATATGAATTTAATGTGGTAAATGGCTCAGTGGTATCGAGTCGTCCTTGTGGATTTAAGAACCCGGGTTCGATTCCCACAGCCGACAAACAATTTTCACCACATTAAAACTATCCCTGAAGCTCCCTCTTCACTAATATCTTTGGGGGAACTAATATAATTTGACGGATGGTAACCGCACTTTATGCGAAGAAATATATCACTTATCAAAATCTGCTTCAGCAGAGTGCCACAGCCAGTAATGGGTAAAAGGTGTGATGATATATTTATGTTATTTATTTATTTGAATGAAACAAAAATAAATAAAAATATCATTACGCCTTTTATCCATTACTGGGTGTGGCACTCTGCCGAAGCAGATCTCGGTAAGTGATATATTTCTTCGCGTGAAGTGTGGTTACCAGCCGTCAAATCACAGCCTCCAAAGATGTTAGTAGAGAGAGCCACAGCGGTACATTTAATTTGGTGAAAATTGTTTGTCGGCTATGGGGATCGAACCAGAATTCTCAAGATCCACAGACCACCTCGATACCACTGAGCCACCTACCCCATAACAAGTACATTGAATTGTGTTATGGATTTCGATGCAGAAATTAATTTTTATTTAAAATATTTTCCTGTGAAATAATCAGGGTGTTTAAAATTAATAATAATAAATCTCATAAAAAGAATAAAATAAACACTTGGCTATGTTTCACAAAATTCAGCCTCCAAGTCACCTTATGAGGGCATCGTCAGAGACTGGCCAGCACAGTTAGTAACCATAGACGCGTTTCGCTCTTACTAGAGCTCATCAGTATGATTTAACTCACTTCTTCACCTAGAACAAAGTTCACGTGAAGAAGCTGGTGACGAAGAACTGTGCCAGCAGAGAATAAGATATCTAACAACAGGTAAGATGACATGAGAAGTTATGTGGAACAGATCATGCCATCTACCGAAAAAAAGGAAAAGCTACGCAATAGCAATTTAAATAACAACAAAGACAAAATAAATTGTCATCCAACACTTGGTGAGACAAGGTTTAATAAAAGTATAAAATAAACACTTGGCTATGTTTCACAAAATTCAGCCTCCAAGTCACCTTATGAGGGCATCGTCAGAGGCTGGCCAGCACAGTGAGTAAGTGAGTTATACCATACTGATGAGCTCTAATAAGAGCGAAACGCGTCTATGGTTACTAACTGTGCTGGCCAGCCTCTGGCGATGCACTCATAAGGTGACTTGGAGGCTGAATTTTGTGAAACATAGCCAAGTGTTTATTTTATACTTTTTATTAAACCTTGTTTCACCAAGTGTTGGATGACAATTAATTTTGTCTTTGTTGTTAAATAAATCTCATGTTTAAAGTACTAAATTACTCACACAAATAGCAAATTAAACATTGACATAAAATTCAAACAAACACTAATTTCATTCATTACATTTCGTTCTAATAACTTTTCGTTATTATTCAAATTTAAAGCCAGAGATTTAAATTTTCGTTGTTCGTGTTTTTCGCTCCAGTTTCGCAGATAATATGCGATCATCAAAAGATTATCAGACTTGTTCATCATTACCATTTGTCTTCTTCTAGCGACTTGCGTCTGTCTGTTGTTTGGTAGTGTTTTATGTGTTGTGTTATGTCTGTTGCTATGGTAATAGTTTAGCTAAATGATTGTCACATACAATGGTTTTATGAGTATATATGATTGTGTTTAAATGTCATGTCTATGAATTTATGCGTTGAATAATTTGGTAAGAGGAATTGAATGTATGTCAAAAATTATTATTTTTAATTTATGTCACTGGTATAGTATTTTCATATATAATATAACAAGTAGTATGAAAATTGCTGAAAATATTTTGACATAAATTATGAGTTGTTATGGAAATGTAAACATTCATACTACGAGTTGTATTCGGCTTGAGAATTTACCAAACAAGAGTTAATTAACAAGAATAGTTAGGTATTTATTTGCACATTATTAATTAGGTATTACAGTGATGAAAATTTTGAATATTAAATGTACACTGAAGAAATGTAGAATTGACGTTTATGAAAATATTGAAAATATCATTTATTTTATTCGTAACCAGGGTTCGAAGATATATATCGATCGATATATATCATGATATTTATTTTGATATATATATCGTCATATTTTTGCAATGATATATATATCCATTATATAAAAATATCAAATAGTTTTTGAGATATAGCCTCCGGAAAATTTAAATTTTTCGAATTTTTCAGTTTTTCTACTTTTACGAGGCTATATCTCGAAAACTAAATGTGATATGAAAACGCGCTCAACGGCATTAATTTTCTCGTGCTTCAGTTAACTTATAAACATAGTTTCAGCGATTTTTATTTTTTTCAATTTTCCGCCAAAAAAATCGCAAAAAGCGGTTTTTTAACATTTTCTCGAAAACCAGAAGTCATATGCATTTGTAGATTGCACCACTGGATTCAGTGGGTCAAAATACATATGTATGTAAATTTTCGTTTTAATAATCATACGATTAAGAATTTTTGGGAAAATTGAATTAAAATCTGAAAAAACCAAAGGGGTACCCCTTAGGAAATAATTAAAAATATTAAATTCCTTAAAATTGTATGAAAATTTGCTTATAAGTCAATTCGGACACGGGGAATTCAACGCCGTTGAGCGCATTTCCATATCTTGTTTAGTTTTTGAGATATAGCCTCCGGAAAAGTGAAATTTTTCGAATTTTTCAGTTTTTCTAAATGTGTACAAAAACTAAAATTAAAAAATAAATATCCAAAAAGTGATATTTATCTGATATATATCCTATACATCAGATATTTTGATATTTATTATAAATATCATGATATTTACGAACCCTGTTCGTAACCAAGGATATTATTAACAGTGGTATTTCCGATATCAATTTCACTAGTGATGAATTTCCGTCGAAATGTACATTTCATTGATTCATTTTCAAACAAATTCGTGATCCTATTGGTTGACATTAACGTGTGGTGAATTCTCATTTTAAACCGGAGGGATCGGCATAAAACGATTAAACGTCCCTGTCCCATATAACTACAATGAAATCTATTAGTGCGGCTACCACAAATCGCGTAACGATGGTCACAACAGGTACATTTTTAAGGGCCGTATTCAACCTAAAATTATGCTTGTTTTTGTCCTATGATTGCCCATTTAAAAATTACTAATTCGGATTAAATTATCCAATTAGCAGTTATGTTACTTAATAAGAAGATTAAATATCATCCTGTACTAAATCAGACTGAGTAATGTAGGTAAATGTTTAGATTATGTTTGTATATAATATTTATAATATATTATACTTGTATCGTATGAATAAAGAAATATACTTATTTAAAGATTGTATTTTTTTTGTTTTTATTATACACGTACCGGCGAATAGGACTGTACAACCCTGTGCGAACCTTGTGACACCAGTTATAACGGGTCATATTTTGAGTTTCTTTGTGCATGTAATCGTTTTATATCGATCCCTCCAGTTTAAAATAAAAATAGTATAGATTGTAATTATTACAAAAGTATGCTTATAGAACTTTTCCTTTCTGCCCCCCTAACTTTTTTGATATAATATTTATTTGTTGTTATACGTTTGTTCTATTCCCATAAAATTTTATCGATGTTGCTACAAAGATATGTTCATTCTAAATCAAGATAAATTGACATATTCAAATGGTTCGTAAATAATGAAAAATAAATAAATATATCATCATGCCTTTTACCCATTACTGAGTGTAGCACTCTGTCAATAAGTGATAATAAAAAAATCACAAATAATCAATTGTTGAAATCAATTAATATTATAGAAAAGTGCGTAGAGTTGTAAACATATTACAATAATCCTAATATCAGAACAAATTCTGACAAATCAATACACGACTTATAGTTAGAAACATATTTGATCTTGTACTTCAATACCGTTAATCAATCACAAAAGATAATACATAACCTCAAATGTCACAATAAAAACACTTACTTCCGATTTATCATGGCTGCTATCTTCCCTCTCTCTCTACTTGATGTCGTTGTTAATTTGTCAAATAACCGATACACTTATTCAAGTTTTAGATCAAGTTTTTCGCACAAAACTTTTATACACTCGCGATATTTTATACATCAAAATGATCGTCGTGATATAACAAATCTATTAATGATAAACACGATCGCGGCCGCGAAGATTTTCCACCAATTTTTTGAGAAAATTTAGAGAGACAACTACGTGTTTCAGGACTAATGATGACTCGTAAGAAACAGGCGGGGTAGAGGACCTGGAAGAAAAAAAACGATTGCCAACTACACAAAAAATAACTAGATACAAACATATATTTGTAATTAAAAATAAAGTTTTTTTAATTGTAGTAATGATGTATTTATGCTTAATATTCAATATTAAATTTAATGGAGTGGTAATTTAATAAAAAATTACATTTTTAATGGACATAACCTTCATTTTCAACTTTTAATTCTTGCAAAACTAAGGCGCAATAGAAATTATGATCAAATTTTATGTCAAATTATCTGTTAATAAATAGAATATATCTACTAATTTTTATTTGATTAATTCTGGAAATATAAACCTTATATAAATTATACTAATAATCAGTAATTTTATAAATAAATAAATATATCATCACGCCTTTTACCCGTTACTGGGTGTGGCACTCTGCCGTAAGCAGATCTCGGTAAATGATTTTTTTTCCACGTGAAGCGCGGTTACCAGCCGTCAAACCACGGCCCCCAAAGATATTAGTGGCGGGGGAGCCACAGGGGTAAATTTTAAATTGGTGAAAATTGTTTGTCGGCTGTAGGGATCGAACCAGGGTTCTCAAGATCCACAGGCCGATTCGATACCACTGAGCCACCTACCCCATATTAGTAATTTTGTGGCATATTATATAATTTAGAGAAAAATTACATTGTATTTTTAAATTTAACAAATGTAATATAGTTTAAATTGTACTAATACATTAATATTTTCATTAGAATAGATGAATTAAAAAATGGTATAATAATATAACGACTTTTAACAATTTAAAAATGATCTTAAACTAATTTGAATGTAATTTAGGTATACGAGAATCACGTTTATTAATAATTAATATTTTTTTATTCTACAATTTAATTTTTATGTGTGCTAAGATTAAATGAAATATAATATTGGTATTTTATAATAAATTAAGGATCGATTTGTCCACTTCCGGAAAGTTGGTCCTAAATAACTAATTTATGATGCTATTCTGTAATTTTCTACAACGCTACAGTTCTGTACATTTGAACAAAAGCGCATAGATTTTTATTGACAAATACATTTAATGCCATTTGACAATCAAATATGATGCGCATTTGTTCAGATTTACAGATCTGTAGCGTTATAGCAAATTACAGAATAGCACTGTTAACTAAATATTAGTAAATACAAATAGTTATTTGTATGTCTAAGAAAGAAAGTGAAATACTTCTTTGCGTAGGTGTAGTTTCATATTAAAAGCCTGAAGGAAAAATTACACTTTCTTCCGGAGGTATACATATTTTTTTCACTATTCTGGCAGAAACTAAAATTTTCAGATATGAATTAGTAATTTAGATTAGATTTGTTATTCTTTTGACAGATGTCACCTGGATATCACATAAGTCATAACTTTTTTCATTTGCCACGGATAAGGCTTTATTTTTCTTCTCTAGGGAAGAAATAGTATATTGTAATACTAGTGAGGAAAGGGTTTAATTGCAAAACGAGAATATTTCAATAGTACATGTTTTGTAATGACCCTTTCCCACGAGTATTACATACAATTTTTTGAACGTTAAATGTGAAAATTACATTTTTATGTTTGCGATATAAATTATATAAATCAAAGGAGTTGTATTTGCAAATGCACATCACGTTTCCTTGATCACCATGTCAAGTGGCATTTCCTCAATCAATTTAGTTGTGATAATAAGCGTTTCCCTCACTAGTGAGGAAAGTTATTTACTTCCATTACTAGGGAAATGTCATTTCCACAAGTAATGTTGCATAAAACTATTTTCTTTCCTAGGAATAAAAAGTATCACTTTCGTCTCTCAATTGAAAGAAGCAAACTTTACCTTTTGCATTCAAGAATTCTTGTTTCCTTGTATTCTTGTATTCTCTTCTCGACAAATTATTGTAATGTACAGGTGAAGTTAAAGTAGTATGAAATATTAGCTACCATAACCTCTGTAATGAATAATGAATTTCTTCGCACATAATCAGATCGGAAATACGATAGCGTGTATCTATATAAAAATTCAAAACTCACTTTCATAACAAAACATGTAACACGTAAACGCAACATCCACATAGTACAAATCAACTTTTAATTGCAGTTATGTTGTTAAATAATTCATATTAAATATAAATTTTCCTGGGGTTGCACAAGTATGCGCAACGGGTACAAGGCTACCAACCGCGCGATACGAAAATCACCAACACCGATGTTTAGTGTCGTGGCCTCTGCATTGGCTAATTAATTAGCAATTTATGTATTGTTAGGTAACTGGAAGAAGATTGGAAGTCACTTGTTTTAAGTTAAATGGTAATTTTAGAATTTCGAGAGTTCACCTTCAAAATATTTGATTTATTCGTTCGTATTTAATGGCGTGTGACATACCTACATTTTTTACTATATTGCAATAATTATTGCAGTTCTGAATTATATCTTTTCATTGTAGCAATCCATTTAAGAAAATATTTTTATTGCATATATCTTATTACCTTCACCTTCACGCATATATTAGGATGTAATTTTCCAGTATTCCAGTAAAATTATTTCAAGATACTTATAAATAAAACAACAAGAAGTAAACCTCGCGAATTTTGCGTTTTATTTTACATACATTACATGCAGAATTAACCCAATTTCAGAAAACCGCTAAAAGATATATAATATTAAGAAACAGTATAATAATTTATTATATACTTTTCTCTAAATTATTGTCTTAAAAACAATAAAATACATGTTTTCACAATACAAATGATAGTTCATAGAAATAACATTTTTCTGTTTCTAATGATACCTAGGTTACTTATTTTCATTGGTCAAATTTGACATATTATAGAGAAGTTACATTTTAGTTCACATATTTGCCGTAATTCACTTGTATGTACACGACTGTTCAACTTTACTACTTTACCCAATTTCAAGTAAGGAGAACGTTAACGCAAAGCTTGATTAAGATGGCAGCACTAGGGTAGGATTCTGTAACTTCAGTTGCTAACATTTAAACTTATTATTATATCTGAATAAATGAAAATAACAACTACAAATGTATTTGCAATGGTTATTTGTAGTTGTTATTAGTTACAAAATTCCATTCTTAGGCTGCTAAAAAAGGTTATTTTCTTTTACTTTTACTTTCTAGCAATATAATATTTAAAGCAACCCAAAGCTGCTTGCTGCCCTAATGTAAATCAACCACGATTATTCTACCTCCAAATGATTAACTGTATAATCTATTTAATTGACTAATATAATACTAAAAGAACTAATTTATACTAAGAAACACCTAGCTTATTAAAAGAACTTGTGATCTATATATTTAAATTTGTATCTAAAAGTTATACGATACATGAAACTAATACTATAACTAAGGATAAAACTGAACTATATTCTATATAAATTAATATAAAAAACACTAGTAGCAAACACAAAATAAAAGAAAAACAAGTGCCAGCAATGCCCAGCTCATGAACTTAAAATGTATCTTTGTCTCAAATTTGACATATCGTGATCAACGCCATCTCTTAATAATTGAATATATAAATCGCTCACATTTCCGCAAACGTCAATTATATACATGTACCAGAAATATTCCTACCGGTAGTTTAAATTTGTTACCTCAATTACAAATGTAAGTAAGTACAAATGTATGTAAACAAAAGTGAAACTAAATCTCTAGAAAAATCTAAAATACCTGTGTCACTCCCATCAAAGAAGACAAATACATACAACAATTCCGGTTCAACACCACTGGCCTACTTAACCTCAAAATACATAATCCAACCTGCCATGAAAAAAATGACGCATACAAACAACAAAACAGTATCGATAAGATTCCAAGAAACAAGCAGCTACATCAGACGCTGTTCGTGTGTGTGTGTGTGTTGCGTGTGTGACGCGTGTGTGACAATGGGAACCAGATCGTTGTGCGTGTATTGTTCCACTTGTCGCCGAGTCTACTTCCCGCTGTATGGAATTGACTTTGGTAAATAATTTGAATGCTGCTATTTTATTATTACAAATTAATATTATTCTGGGCTCGAGGTCCATGAATTGTGGTCCAGCAATTTATATATCTAACACTGATTCTAGTCAGTACCTATGAAGTTCTGTAAACGTCGTCTTGTAGCAGTCATGCATGTATATCTTGAAGTGTACTATACACTGCATTTTTCTGGAGTTTACCACAGGTGAAAGGTGGGCGAGCCGGATATTTCGCACAAGCATAAATGAGAGAGTGCGTTCCATGAACATACGGGGTGTTGACCGCGACACCGGAACATTGGACTTTGATATGTAAAATCATATTTTTATGGGGTAGGTGGCTCAGTGGTATCGAGTCGGCCTGTGGATCTTGAGAACCCTGGTTCGATCCCCACAGCCGACATACAATTAAATCTACCCCTGTGGCTCTCCCTCCACTAATATCTTTGGGGGGCGGCACTTGACGGCTGCTAACCGCACTTCACGCGAAAAAATATATCACTTACCGAGATCTGCTTAGGAAAAGTGCCACACCCAGTTATGGGTAAAAGGCGTGATGATATATTTATTTATATTTTTATAAATTCCTGCTTCCCTCATTATTTTAGAGAAAAAAGCTTCAAATACATGTTATAAAAAATTCTACATTAAAATCAATAAACAGAATTAATTTTGCATGCTTTATAACGACAGAGATTACATTGAAAATGTTGAAAATTAGTTTAAAAATAGGGATAGCCTTAGAAATGAAACAGAGAATACAGTTCCTGTTGTGCAAATCATAAATAGTATGTTATGCATCAAGGGAGGGAAACAAGCGATTATTCTTGCGTGTGTAGTCGAGGTTTACTAATTTCACACAAGGGATAATCGTGCCCTCCCGTGATGCATATCATATTTTTCGTAACAAGTGCACAAAAATTACCGTTAGGACAAATGTTAAATATCCTAACTTGGGCCAAGTGTCAAATTTTCCAACTGTTAAAACTAGTACATTGTCCGCTCAGATAGATGGCGCGTTCGGCGCCGCAAACAGGGAATTATCGTAGTCTCTAGGGAGAGAAACCTTCTCACGAAGAACTGAAACATTCTACCTAGGGAGAGAAACATAATGTTTCTCTCCCTAGGGAGAAAAGCAGTGTTTCTTTCTCTAAAATTAGGAAATAAGAACGTGTTTCTTGTGCACGTTTTACGAAAAATAAATATAGCATCACACCTCTAATTTATTACTTAATGTGGCAGATCTCAGTAAGTGATATATTTCTTCGCGTGAAGTTAAATCGCGGTTACCAAAGATGTTAGTGGACAGAGAGACACAGGGTTAGTTTGAATGTTTTGGCATCGAACCCGGGTTCTCAATCCCACAGGCTGACTCAATACCACTGAGCCACCTATCCCATATCAAATCAAAAATTAAATAAAAAAGCAAATAAACTCTAATTTTAATCTCAAACACAACTAAAATTTTCTGAACAAATAGTATATTGTGTGGCAATGGGTGAAACAAGACGATTTCTGACGAGGGCGAGAGTTGACTGTCATCGCCCTGGTCTGAAATCGTCTTTGTTTCATCCCGTGCCACACACTATATTTTTCATATCACATGTACTCATTTTATTTGTAATTTATTAAAATCTTTGACAACGATTTGACGACAGCTGTCAGACGATTATGATTTTATTCGCTTTTGTTTATTACAAATGCGATTCTGACAGACTTGAAATAAAGACATAAATAATAAATAAATGAATGTGCCGGGCAGAAACAACGTTGTTTCTGACTGACACAGTCGCATTGGTCTGAAATTGTCTTATTTCGACTGGCAAAACAGAGATCAAAACTCGCTGTTTCAATGCATGTAATATGAAAAAGCTATTTTCTGTGGGTCGCCTTTACTAACATCTTTGGGGAGTAGGAATTTGACGACTAGTAACGAATTTACTCAGAAAATTAATAGTTCAAAATGACATAAGTTTTGTTACTATAACAGACTATTTTTCTGGTGTGTAGCATTAGAAGATAATTTCAAGTAATACTGTACTTAATAGTTGTAAATTTGAAGTTTTCCAAATTTTTCTTATACAGTTAGATAATTAAACAAACTATTTAATACTAATTTTAAACTCATTATTTAATTTACGCTAACAAAACCACCGCATGGCTCGATCCACGGGTATGCGTGACCAAACACACGCTTTCTTAAATAAATTTTAACTTCTGTACAGCGGTTTAATTAACTAACATAAAGTAAGGTTTTTCCACATTGCTTTGACGTCAACTGCAAGATATTTTCACAACCCCTAAATGAACAGGAGGAAGTAAGGTATCAAATAACCCCCATGATTCATTACAAACATATACAGGGTGTTTGCCGCGACACTGGACCATAGAACTTTAACATGTAAAATCATATTTTTATAATTTCCTACTTCCCTTATTATTTATTTATGGGGTAGGTGGCTCAGTAAATCTACCTCTGTGGCTCCCCCTCCACTAACATCTTTGGGGGCCGTGATTTGACAATTGGTAACCGTACTTCACGCGAAGAAATATATTACTTACCGAGATCTGCTTAAGGCAGAGTGCCACACCCAGTAATAGGTAAAAGGCGTGATGATATATTTATTTTATTTATTTATTTACTTATTATTTTAGAGAAACAAGCTTCAAATAAATGTTGTAGAGCATAAAATCTACATTCAAATCAATAAACAGAATTAATTTTGCATGTTTATTTATTTATTTATATATTTATGTTACTCTGAACAACAGGAATTTAATCCCAATTACAGTACAGGGTCCGCACTCACCGAGCCGCAGTGCATAATTAAATTTAAAATGTCCCCTATTTTTAAGCTAATTTTCAACATTTCAATTTAATTTCTGTCGTTATAAAACATGTAAAATTAATTCTGTTTATTTATTTTATTGTAGAATATTATGCTCTACAACATTTATTTATAGCTTTTTTCTCCAAAATAATAAGGGAAGCAGAAAATTATAAAAATGTAGTTTTACATGTAAAAGTCCTGTTCTAGTGTCGCCGTTATAAAAACTATTACTTACCGTCTATAAATCGTTAAAAAAGTAAATAAACTCATCGTTTATTAGTCCATCATAAAATTTTGCAAACATTCCTAACCATAACAAATGATTCTTAACCTTCCAATAATGAAATGATTCAGGTAACACCTGCCACCATCCGCTTCCGGCCTCCTCCCCTGACCGGAAGAGCACGTCCACTCGTTGTGTCCTCGTTTCAGTGCGCAAGCGCAATCTCTTAAGCACAGTTACAAGTACAGGACAGCGTTCAGCTTGCATACCGTTGCGTCGGGATCTAGTGTGCCGTTCCGTGAACAACTGACGCTCTGACAGTAGACACTCGCATATTTCAGTGTGCTGTTGGACAGCGAAGTGTAAGGACTTGGTTTGTGCGTTTGTTTTGAACTGTTAGTGTTTATGGATTTTGGTGTTTTGTGCAAGAGAACATGAACTGTATTTTGTGGAGCTCGGTGGTATTCGGATTACTGCTTTGTATTAATGGTAAGTTTTATTATTTTTATATTTATTCACTGTTGAAAGGACTTCCTCAAGTTTTATTACAATTGAACTATTTCTATTTTGTTGGTTATACAAATTTAAAAATAATTATTTTATTTTGTGATTGAATGAATGTAATTTCCATCTTCGAGATTTTAACGCGCAATGTCTCGCTTGGCACAAATAAATTAATTGATCTTCGGCTAAAAATGAATTTATTAAAATACAAATGCTTTTATTGTAAATAAATAAATATATCATCACGCCTTTTACCCATTACTGGGTGTGGCACTCTGCCTAAGCAGATCTCGGTAAATACGGTTTATTGTAAATCTACCTATATACAGGAAGTTTCACAACTTACAGCAAAAAATTAAAGGGTATATTCTGTACGACGTGCTGATCATGAAACAAAAAGTTTTTTTTTTTAAATCGCAAAACTATTTTCCATGTTTCCCAGTTCAAAATTTTTCGTTGCCACTGCCACTGGGTGGATGATTATGTTAAAGTTATTAATTAAATAAAATTCTATTATAAATAACTGCTAATAATTGAATTGTGTAATTATTCTTTCGTAGTTGATACCTACTTCATTGTTTGTGTTTAATAGGAAACCGAATCCAGTGCAGTACTACAAAAAATGTTTTAGGTTAACAACCCTTAATTTTTCGAATTAAAAAAAAAACTTTTTGTTTCATGATCAGCACGTCGTACAGAATATACTCTTTAATTTTTTGCTCTAAGTTGTGAAACATCCTGTATAGGGACATCGTTATGAGAATAGACATGCTAAAATATTGAAACTACTGTAAGCGCTGTTACGCGCAAGCAAGAGTTTGCTGGTACATACTTCAATTTGAAAACAAAAATATAACTGAGCCCGAATACCTAATTCGGATTACAGTTTACAATTTTGTTACATAAAATAATGGTAGAATTCTGTGATAAATTTGTAAGTTTATAGATGCATTAATATGTAAATAATAAATAACATCGCGTCAATATTTGTTGATAAGTAGAAAATATTTTAAAATGTTTCGTTGTGATTTATGGATCTATAAAATTTATAGATTTACATAGAATTTCAACATAAGATAGATCTGTTTCTTGAAGTAAGTGTTTTATTTTATATACAGAATATTCTGCGTAAAAAAAATTTAGAAAAATATGATCTTAAATCGTTTATTTGTAACAGAAATGTCACAATTCAAAGTTTGGTATTTTTGAGTTATAAAATAAATAATAAATATATCATTACCCATTACTGGGTGTGGCACTCTACCTAAGCAGATCTCGGTAAGTGATATATTTTTTCGCATGAAGTGCGGTTACCAACCGTCAAACTACGGCTCCCAAAGATATTAGTGGTGGGAGAGCAACAGGGGTAGATTTAAATTTGTGAAAATTGTTTGTCGGCTGTGGGGATAGAACCAGGGTTCTCAAGATCCACAGGCCGACTCGATAATACTGAGCCACCTACTCCAAAAAAAAAAAAATTGTGCTTGAGTATGAATAAACTAAAAATTTGTAATTATGTTACTTGATTTGGGTGGAATCTTATTCTTGAAGTTAATATGTCGACGTTTCGGCCAACATTTTAGCCTTCTTCAGAACACCCTTTATATATTTATAATAATAATATTAAGAATATAAAATAAAATAAATAAATATATCATCACTTTTTTTAGTTATTATTGGGCAGGGTTCGAAGATATATATCGATCGATATATATCAAGATATTTATTTTGATATATATCGTCATATTTTTGTAATGATATATATATCCATTATATAAAAATATCAAATAGTTTTTGAGATATAACCTCCGGAGAAGTGAAATTTTTCGAATTTTTCAGTTTTTCTACTTTTCCGAGGCTATATCTCAAAAACTAAATGTGATATGAAAACGCGCTCAACGGCATTAATTTTCTCGTGCTTCAGTTAACTAATAAACATAGTTTCAGCGATTTTTATTTTTTTCAATTTTCCGCCAAAAAATCGCAAAAAGCGGTTTTTTAACATTTTCTCGAAAACCAGAAGTCATATGCATTTGAAGATTGCACCACTGGATTCAGTGGGTCAAAATACATATGTATGTAAATTTTCGTTTTAATAATCCTACGATTAAGGATTTTTGGGAAAATTGAATTAAAATCTGAAAAAACCAAAGGGGTACCCCTTAGGAAATAATTAAAAATATTAAATTGCATAAAATTGTATGAAAATTTGCTTATAAGTCAATTCGGACACGGGGAATTCAACGCCGTTGAGCGCATTTCCATATCTTGTTTAGTTTTTGAGATATAGCCTCCGGAAAAGTGAAATTTTTCGAATTTTTCAGTTTTTCTACTTTTACGAGGCTATATCTCGAAAACTAAATGTGATATGAAAACGCGGTCAACGGCATTAATTTTCTCGTGCTTCAGTTAACTTATAAACATAGTTTCAGCGATTTTTATTTTTTTTAAATTTTCCGCCAAAAAAATCGCAAGAAACTGTTTTTTAACATTTTCTCGAAAACCAGAAGTCATATGCATTTGAAGATTGCACCACTGGATCCAGTGGGTCAAAATACATATGTATGTAAATTTTCGTTTTAATAATCCTACGATTAAGGATTTTTGGTAAAATTGAATTAAAATCTGAAAAAACCAAAGGGGTACCCCTTAGGAAATAATTAAAAATATTAAATTGCATAAAATTGTATGAAAATTTGCTTATAAGTCAATTCGGACACGGGGAATTCAACGCCGTTGAGCGCATTTCCATATCTTCTTTAGTTTTTGAGATATAGCCTCCGGAGAAGTGAAATTTTTCGAATTTTTCAGTTTTTCTAAATGTGTACAAAAACTAAAATTAAAAAATAAATATCCAAAAAGTGATATTTATCTGATATATATCCTATATATCAGATATTTTGATATTTATTATAAATATCATGATATTTACGAACCCTGTTATTGGGTGTGGCGCCGTAACAGATCTCGTTGCGTGAAATGCGGTTATTAGCCGTCAATTCGTGGTTTCCAAATATGTTAGTGGTGAGGGGGCCACAGGGGTAGTTTTAATGTGGTGAAAATTGTCGGCTGTGGGAATCGAATCTGGGTAATAATATATTTATTTATATTTTTAAAATTTTGTTAAAATTCTGTCTTAGAAAAGAAAAATATTAATGGCGAATTTGAGCGTTCTCCGAACTTATATTATGTCCAAAAAAATTATATAACTAATTGTTTTTTTTTATTGAATTCACGTGACAAGTCTAATTTCATATATGTTATTTCTTTTTTTTTTTGAACAGGAAAGAACTGAACAAGTCTAGTAATTATAGCAGACAGTTATTTTTCCGCGTGTTTCTGTTTTGACTCCTCGTTGAAGTCTCCGTTATAAACTTGTAATAAAATGTATTTGTGGGTTATATACCATGAATTCGGACATTTTATAATGTTCATATTATTTTGTTTATATTTATAATAAGTTAAAAATTTATTAAGTAATCATAAAATAGCGGATATACCTAATTTACATCTACTGACGTAGAGTTCGCGCGTTCGAATCTCACTGACTACATAAAAAAAGTCTGTGACTGAGTGGTTTAAATTCCACTATAAGCTACAGGTTCCCTGTCTGTAATTGGGATTATGTTCCTGTTGTACAGTAGTAAATAAATAAATAGATTTTAAAAGTTATCAGCAATAGAAATATAAATTATTCTTGTTATTAATGTTAATGTATATTTTCGATATTTTAGTTATTTAAGTTATATTTAAATTCAGTCTTACTTAACAATATTAAATAGTAGAAATGTGCAATAGTAATAAAATAAAGAAACTCGACTTATTAGCGATTTTTCTGATTACTTTTAAAATGATTATTTCTTACAAAACGTATGAGGTATTACAACATAACAAGTGCAAAATAAATCACTCAGTCATACGCCACAACCACATTCCTTTCAATTAACGTTTTTTTTTTGCTTGTTTCAATTCATCATTTCTAATTTGAGAATTCGATCAGTCACAAAAACCTCATTGATCGTTGATCAATCGTGCGCTGTAACATTTAAATACTTTACAATCATGATTTTTTATTTTGAATTGTTTGTTGCATCACTTGTCATTTCTCTTTTGTTCTGTTGATCTATGAAGATAGATAATTCAATTTTTATTTATACATTTATAGAAACTCATTTTTAAAACGTATTTATGTCTTTAAGGATAAATAAATATATCCATTTCGTTTTAATTTTTTGTACTTAATGACAAAATTATTATTTTTTATTTCTTTATGAATAAATAGTTACAATAATAATAATTATAATTTAAATTAAATTATTTGTTATTTAATATTCAATTTTTCTTAAAGATTGTTCGTCATTCAGTGATACTAAAAATAATAACATCAAGAATCCTGTCCCTAATTTTGTGAATTTGGAATAAAATCTTTTTCATTAGGAATTAGACGATCGAAATGATTATATATTCAAAGTTTTAGACCATTTATTAACACCCTGTATCTTTTCTATTTGAAAACTAAGGTTAAGTAAGCTACAATGTGTGATGTAGGAATCTAACTTCACCTCGTACTAAATATGTTAGTTGTTAACTTCACGCTGTGACTAAAACGTTCGAAGCCATAGCTTTTCAACATGTGATTAAGATATTATTTAGCAAATTGGAAAATAGATTCCGTTAAATGATATTTTAATAACGGGAGTAGAAAAAATAAATGAAATACATTTACAATTTACTTTGTTCTTTATAAAACCGGGCACAACACGTATTTTTCGTAACACATGCACAAGAAACACGTTCTTATTCCCATATTTTAGAGAGAGAAACACTGCTTTTCTCCCTTAGGGAGAGAATCTTTATATTTCTCTCCCTAGGTAGGATGTTTCTCTCCCTAGGTAGCATGTTTCTCTCCCTAGAAACTACGATTATTAGCTGTTTGTGGCGTTTCCTAGGTAACTAATAACGCAACCCATATTTGACATTTGTCCCGATAAGACGGTAATTTTTATGCACTTGTTATGAAAAGTATAATATGCTTCATAGGAGGACGCGATTATCCCTTGTGTGAAGTTGGAAAACCTCGACTTCACACGCAGGAATAATTGCTTGTTTCCCTCCCTTGATGCATAACATACTATTTTATTTCCAAAATAATTTTTAAATAAATACACGACCTCAAATCTTCAAGTTATTTTAAAAATATTAGTAACATAAACCTTAAATTGAAACTCAAAATTGTATTTTTCATTCAAATTCTTCGCATATAATATGTAACATGAATAAATTTGAATGTATGAAAGTAAAAGCATAAACAACAATACTCATAACTATAATTAACGCATCCTAAACATCGTGTAACATTTATCAGCAATACATCTTTAATATCATCCTTTCAATAACCAAATCTAGACAATCAACTCGAGCGATGTTAAAACTAGGTGTGTTCGCAACTTCTTGCAAGAAAAGCGAAGGCTTCAGCTCTTCTTGGAGACTGTAAATGTGAATTTGACATTTCGCCGAACAACGCGTAAACGTAAAGCGAAACATCGTGATCAAGATGATATGATGTTCGTGTTTGATTGTTTTTGTAGTGTGTTGTTTTGTCTTCAGGGATTGTTTATTGCATGACTTAATTTTTTAGTTTCATGACATTTTAGAATTGTATTTAATTGGGAACAATATGGCATCTACAATTATTGGTTTTTAATTGATTTATTTTTTGGGTGCGTTCATAGCTGTTATAATTAATAATTAATGTTAGCGTTCATACCGACTAAATCAAAATATTGATGACTCTTTTCACTTACGAAACTTATATTTTATGTTTGATATAAACTGACAATATGACTTCAAATGTTTGACAGTAATCTAAATGTCATTATAAGATATTTTATTTCAATTTTCTTTTATTTATTTAAATTAGATATAAAATTTATCGGGCAGGTGGCTCAGTGGTATCGAATCTGCCTGTGGATCTTGAGAATCCTGGTTCGATCTCCACAGCCGACAAACAATTTTCACCTATTTAAATCTATCCCTGTGGCTCCTCCTCCACTAATATCTTTGACGGCTGGTAACCGCACTTCACGCGAAAAAATATATTTCTTGACGAGATCTGCTTAGATAGAGTGCCACACCCAGTAATGAGTAAAAGGCGTGATGATATATTTATTTATTAATTTAGATATAAAATTTAAGTTTCGTTGATGCAATGAATATACATAATTGTAAATACTTTTAGAAAAAAATTTGGAGAAAATTTTTCGAAATTTGAAAAATCGCTGAAAACTTGTTTATAAGTTAATTGAAACCAGGGTTCGAAGATATATATCGATCGATATATATATCATGATATTTATTTTGATATATATCGTCATATTTTTGCAATGATATATATCCATTATATAAAAATATCATATAGTTTTTGTGATATAGCCTCCGGAAAAGTGAAATTTTTCGAATTTTTCAGTTTTTCTACTTTTACGAGGCTATATCTCGAAAACTGAATGTGATATGAAAACGCGGTCAACGGCATTAATTTTCTCGTGCTTCAGTTAACTTATAAACATAGTTTCAGCGATTTTTATTTTTTTCAATTTTCCGCCAAAAAAATCGCAAAAAGCGGTTTTTTAACATTTTCTCGAAAACCAGAAGTCATATGCATTTGAAGATTGCACCACTGGATTCAGTGGGTCAAAATACATATGTATGTAAATTTTCGTTTTAATAATCCTACGATTAAGGATTTTTGGTAAAATTGAATTAAAATCTGAAAAAACCAAAGGGGTACCCCTTAGGAAATAATTAAAAATATTAAATTGCATAAAATTGTATGAAAATTTGCTTATAAGTCAATTCGGACACGGGGAATTCAACGCCGTTGAGCGCATTTCCATATCTTGTTTAGTTTTTGAGATATAGTCTCCGGAGAAGTGAAATTTTTCGAATTTTTCAGTATTAAAATAATACCATTTTTTTCAAGGAAAACTGTTAGCAGCTTCATGTAATGTGCCACTTCCGGTTAGTCTATTTTAACCAAAATCTATTATGTTATTTCCATTGATATAGTAGTCTTATATACCAAATTTGGAAAGTTTTAAATTATATTTGAATATAGTTTTTCATGAAAATCTATTATAAGCTTCAAGTAAAGTACCACTTCCGGTAGTTGTATAATGACCAAAAAGGGAGGTGCACAACTAGATGTTATAACAGTCCTAAATATAAAGTTTCAATTTTCCACGGCTTACCGTTTTTGAGTTATGCGAGATACGTACGTACGTACAGACGGCATGACGAAATTAGTCAAAATGGATTCAAGGAGGGCCAAAACACCTATTTCCGTTGAAATCTGAGAACCGAAAATTTTCGCGATTACAATACTTCCTTTACTTCGTACAAGGAAGTAACAATATCTTTTGGAGAGCCTCAGAATGTACTATAAGCTCTAGCTCCCTTGTACAGTAAATTTCCTGTTATACAACAAATAAACAATATAACATCAATATTCAATAACAACATACATATGTTTTCTCACAAATCAAACAAATCTCATTTGTTCAAATCACCTTGCAAACACACAAACAGAGAGTGCGTTCAAACATACCTCTACTTGTGTTCGCAACTTTCCATCTGCCTTGATCTGACACCGTTTCAGGGCAGTAATTTAGTGCACGGCATCCCCCACTATGTCTGCTTCATCTGTCACTGCTGAGGCTCTGAGTGCTGAGGCTGAGAGCGCGTAGCTCCTGCAGCACTGCCAACGGAGAATGTTTTCACCTTTTAGTTCGTGTGGAAATGGATCGAATTCTTCTAGAAATGTTAGTAGGTGTTAGGTAATGTGGATGGTTAACATTCTAGAATAGAATTTGGAGGTTTGGTGATTACTTTCACATTTGGAGATTTTGATAGGTAACATAGAATATAATTAAATTATAGGTATTTATGGGTTTGTTATGTTTATTTGGTAAGCTGTATAACGGGAATTTAATCCCAATTATAATATAGGGGGGCTATAATTTATTGTAGAATCTGAACCATTCAGATTAAATTGAATATTTGTTTTAACCTGAAGACTGTGACATTTTAATTCGCGAACTCTTGCGTATGAAACGAGAACTACAACTGTTTTTTTTGAAATTATTTGCATTGAAATGTAGTAATTCAAATTGTGACGAAAATTAACAAGGAAATAGTTGTCGAAAAGTTCAATCAGTTTAAATTAAACAACGAGTAAAAAGGCATAAAAATAAAAATTTAAAAATGCACGAGAATTTGTCAAAAAGAACATTAATAAATATAAAAACGAAAATATGCACGAATTTTTTTTCAAAAAGCATTTTAAAAAGAATATTACAAAAACAGAAAAAATATAATATTAAATATATATAAATGTGTAAATATTTAAATATATTATATTTCAAAATGATACCTCTGCACGAAACTTTAATGAAATATATAATTTGATATACTGATTATGAACAATATAATATTTTTTAAATTCGCAAAAATTAGGGATTTTCATTCCTAGCGAACATTTTTAGTGTCACTGATTTAATAGTACATTTAACTAAAAAAAAAAAATAAGGCATTACACCAGGTACCTACATAATAACTAATTATTAAATGATTATTTGCAGGCAGTGTTTATACTTTGATTTCATTAGTAACATAATTATAAATAATGAACGAGAAAAATTAAATCAGCTTATTATTATTCAATTAGCAACCTTTAGATTGCAATTCAGTATTATTCAGGATTCTAATTCAACAAAAAAAAAAAACAATGCCTACAGGGTGTTACAAAAATATTGCAAAAAAATTTAAGAATTTTTCCAAAATTTGAAATATTTTACTATTCTTGAATAAGGTATTTAATTTGAATTAAAAAAAATAAATATATCATCACGCCTTTTACCCATTACTGGGTGTGGCACTCTGCCTAAGCAGATCTCGGTAAGTGATATATTTGTTCGCGTGAAGTGCGGTTACCAGCCGTCAAATCACGGCCCCCAAAGATATTAGTGGAAGGGGAGCCACAGGAGTAGATTTAAATTAGATTTAATTTGAATTTGACATTTATATAGCAGTTATGGCAAAATCAAAACCAGTTCATGTAAATAAATTAGTTTTACTATGAAATTATGTATAAAATTTATAGATTCGTAAATCTATAAATGATGAAGAACATCGCATCAAAACTTTGACGATATGAAATATTTTCTACTTATTAACATATAAATATGTGATTTTATTTTCATTATTTATCGATAAAATTATAGTTTTTTCACAAAATTTCACCATCAATTTATAACTAATGCAGAAAATACTGAAATATATTTGTATAAATAAATATAATAAATGATTTAGTACCAAATTATTTTAAATACTTTATAATAAAATTAAAGTCAGATGAATCTGGTTGCCTGAAGATTCAGTTTAGAAGCTGTTATAGATCAAGGTCGTGATCTGATCTCACTTACTATAAAAAATCTGGTACGAGTTAACATCAGAAAGTTACATAAATTAACATTTAAAGATATAAATAAAAAACTATATGTTTCAACTTTTACCTAGATTGATCAAATGATAAATATATTGATACATAACTAATTAATTCACACTTATTAATACCGGTTAAGGGCAATTAACTTTGACTAATTTTATTTTTTACTTGTCAAATGTTTATTTATTATTATTCTCAAATAATAGTGGTAGCATCTTTCTTGTTTTTATTGTACAATTGCGTTTAGTGTTTAGTTAGTAAATTATTTATTAACAAACCGTGTAAAACAATGCTATAAAAGATGGGAAAAAGTAAATTTTGGAAAATGTTATAAAAACTATCATTTACTAGGTAAACATGAAAGATTTGGACGCGTCTAAAAACTGTAAAAATACCGGTTTGTTGAACACGACATCGCGGTGGTTTTGCGTGCATAACGTTCCATCCATACGATCACAAGAACTGGAGGCACGTCCGAAATTAACGAAACGTCAGAATTATACATACAAGTACATATAATACTTTAATCAATCCATCACTAGAAAGGGCCTTTATCTATTATCGAAAAATGGGATACGTGGCTTAGTGGCATCCAATCGGCTTGTAGATCGTACAACAGAAAATTTTAGTTGTAAGATTTGAGATTAAAATTAAAGTTTATTTGCTTTTTATTTAGTTGCTAATTTGATATAGGGTAGGTGCGTGGTATCGAGTCGGCCTGTGGATTTGAGAACTCAGGTTTGATGCCCACAGCCGACAAACAATTTTCACCAAATTAAATCTACCCCTGTGGCTTCTCCTCCACTAACATCTTTGGAGGCTGTGATTTGACAACTGGTAACCGCACTTTACGCGAAGAAATATATCATTTATCGAGATTTGCTACGGAAGGGTGTCATACCCAGTATTGGGTAAAAGGCGTGATGATATATTTAACAGCGATAAAAAAAATGTATACAGGGTGTTTTTATGCCTCTGCACGAAACTTTAATGACATAATATAATTTGATATACTGATTATAGAACAAAATGAATTAAAAATTATGGTATTTCATTCCTATCGAACATTTGTGTGTCACTGGTTCAATAGTGCATTTAATTATTTATAATAATGTTACTAATGAAATTAAAGTATAAGCACTGCCTACAAATAATCATTTATTAATTTGTTATTATGTTGGTACCTGGTGTAATGCCTTATTTTTATTTTAAATTAAATGTACTATTAAACCAGTGGCACTAAAAATGTTCGCTAGGAATTAAATACCTTAATTTATGCGAATTTCAAAAAAATATTTGTTCTATAATCAGTATATCAAATTATAAATGTCATTAAAGTTTCGTGCAAAGGTATAAGAACACCCTGTATATGTAAAATAAATATATCATTACGCATTTTATCCATTACTGGATGTGGCACACTGCCTTAGCAGATCTCGGTAACTGATACATTTCTTTGCGTAAAGTCCAGTTACTAGCCGTCAAATCACGGTCTCTAAAGATGTTAGTGGAGGAGGAGCCACAGGGGTAGTGAATATGTATATGGTGTTAAGAGCGTTACTTTTTCCCACAGCCGATATTCACCAATTTAAATCTAGCCCTGTGGCTCCCCCTCTACTAATATCTTTGGGGGCCGTGATTTGACGGCTGGTAACCGCACTTCACGCGAAAAAATATATCACTTACCGAAATCTGCTTAGGCAAAGTGCCACACCTAGTAATGGGTAAAAGGCGTGATGATATATTTATTTATTTACTTATTATTTTAGAGAAACAAGCTTCAAATAAATGTTGTAGTGCAAAAAATTCCTGCGGATCTTGAGAACCCTGGTTCGATCCCCACAGCCGACAAACAATTTCCACCAATTTAAATCTACCACTGTGGCTCCCCCTCTACTAATATCTTTGGGGGCCGTGATTTGACGGCTGGTAACCGCAATTCACGCGAAAAAATATATCACTTACCAAAATCTGCTTAGGCAAAGTGCCACACCTAGTAATGGGTAAAAGGCGTGATGATATATTTATTTATTTACTTATTATTTTAGAGAAACAAGCTTCAAATAAATGTTGTAGTGCAAAAAATTCCTGCGGATCTTGAGAACTCTGGTTCGATCCCCACAGCCGACAAACAATTTTCACCAATTTAAATCTAGCCCTGTGGCTCCCCCTCTACTAATATCTTTGAGGGCCGTGATTTGACGGCTGGTAACCGCACTTCACGCGAAAAAATATATCACTTACCGAGATCTGCTTAGGCAAAGTGCCACACCCAGTAATGGATAAAAGTCGTGATGATATATTTATTTATTTTATTTACTTTTTCCTACCACAATACGTATCATTGTGTATATATTTAGTGTATTGTTTGCATGTTTGTAAACATGAATTAAATTTAAACCAAAGTTTTTTATTACACCTCATATTTTTTTAGTTTTGATGTTTTAAATAGCGTGGGAAACTATTCAGCTAGAGGCTATATGTAGATAAACTAAATTGTAATAGTAGCTAATACCTAATCACAGTTCTGTTTCTAAATCTAACATTTCTATGAAATACAAATAAATAAAGAAGAAAAAAAGGACACATTTCAATTTTAGTAAATATTTTCGAGTCGGCCTGTGGATCTTGAGAACCCGGGTTTGATCCCCACAGCCAACAAACATTTTTCATCAATTTAAATCTACCCTTATGGCTCCCCTTCCAATAACATCTTTGAGGGCCGTGATTTGACGGCTGGTAGCCGCACTTCACGCGGTGAAATATATCACTTACCAAGATCTGCTGTGGCAGAGTGCCACACTCAGTAATGGGTAAAGGCGTGATGATATATTTATTTTATATTTTCAAGGTTATTCAATTCATTTACCTCCTATTCAAATTCTGTTCAGTTTATTAAACATATAGGATTACAAATCATGTATGATTTTTTTGCATCGTATAAGAATAGAATAAAGTTAATTCAATAATTATTCGTATAATGAAAAGAGAGGAAAAACTGTTAACAGAAGGACAAACAAACTTCGTGCTTGATTAAGCAGCTCATTATTATTTTTTTCTCATGATAATTAAGTATACAATATAATCATAAAATAGTATTATTGTCTTTTAACTAATGAAAATATTTAGTAATATTATCGCTAATATGACGATAAAAAATTGCATCATAAATAGGTATGTAAATTGTTAGATATAATTTATAATAAACATTATAATAGCATGATAATTGTTTTTCTATTATTAAATTAAATATTTAATATTTTTTATTACTATTGAATGTTGATGATAAATGATAATTGAAGAAATCTCAATTTTCCTTTTCTACGGTTGCTATGAAAAGTTGACAATTACGCTCTCATTTGTCATCGTAAAGTTGACGTTTTCTGTGACACAATCGAAAAATATCTTTTTTCTACGATTGCTATGAAAAATTGACAATTACGCTCTCATTTGTCATCCTAAAGTTGACGTTTTCTGTGGCACAATCGAAAAATATCTTTTTTGCGCGTCTCCAATGGCAACGTGCGAAAAAGATGTTAAATGCGCGCCTTTCCAATGGCAACACGCGAAAACGATTATAAACGCGCGCTTATTTCAATAGTTACCAGAGATACAAACAAAACAGAAACTTGTCATATTGACAGTTGACAAAATGAATTTATTTTCAGTTCGTGTACGTTTTTAAATAATTTTAAGATGCAATCGTAGAAAAAATTATGTGTGCATCACGAGCGTAAAGTGTCTTTGTTCGTCTTACCCTATTACCGTACTCGAGTAATAAAGGATCACTTTACGCTCTTAATACACAAATAATTATTTTCTACGATTGCTATAAAAAGTTGACAATTACACTCTCATTTGTCATCGTAAAGTTGACGTTTTCTGTGGCACAATCGAAAAACATCCTTTTTGCGCGTCTCCAATGGCAACGCGCGAAAAAGATGTTAAATACGCGCGTCTCCAATGGCAACGCACGAAAAATATATTAAATGCTCGCTTATTTCAATAGTTACCAGTAATTCAAACAAAACAGAAACTTGTCATATTGACAGTTGACAGAACGAATTTATTTTCAGTACGTATACAGTGAGTCCAGATTCTAAACTTTGCTGAAGTTGCTGTCGTACAGAATATCATAAACAATTGCTAATTACAGTTTAACTTTTGACAGCAATGTTAATTTTCCATAAAAGCTTAGCTATTATTAACATAAACTTAGTTAATAATACCAGCGATAAATACTCGTATACTGGAGTGAAAACACAGAATCTTACAAAGCATTTTTGATAACATACAATTAGAAACGCATATGCGCTTATTAACTTACCCAGTGGCAATGACTAAACTAAACCTTCATTCATTCTGTTCTCATAATAACATGTAGTATTGTTTTTATTCATACATACTTTGCACTACAAGTACAGCAATCTTGACCTTAAAAAATGTTGAAATAATCGCCGTGAAAGAGCTGCTCTCGTGACTAACAAGACCGCGTCAAATTCTTAAACCATTGTCAGACAAGACACATGTATTCAAAAACAAGATATTTGAAAGGATTGGCGTATCCTTGGCAATAAATGAATCTTGGGAATGTGCAGTTTTTATTTGTTTATTATGAATGTTTTTTATGGGTTCTCGATATTTATATTGTCACTTCTATAACAATGACTTGTTTGTTCTGCTCAAGTTATTTTATAAAATAAACATTGGAATATTTATAAGTAAATTCTTCAAGTAAAATATAGACTTAGACCTATGTAGGTGGCTTAGTGGCCTGCGGATTTGAGACCTCGAGTTCTGACAAACAATTTTTATCATGTGACTCTCCCTCCACATCTTTGGAAGACGTAATTTGACGGCCGGTAATCTCAATTTACATAAATAAATAAAATAAATATATCATCACGCCTTTTACTCATTACTGGGTGTTGCACTCTGCCTAGGTAGAACTCAGTAAGTGATATATTTTTTCGCGTGAAGTGCGGTTATCAGCTGTCAATTAACGGCCACCAAAGATATTACTGGAGGGGGAGCCTCAGGGGTAGATTTAAATTGGTGAAAATTGTTTGTCGGCTGTGGGGATCGAATCAGGGTTCTTAAGATCCACAGGCCGACTCGGTACCACTGAGCCACCTACCCCATTTATTTATCTCAATTTACGTGTATAAATATATCACTTACCAGGATCTGCTAATTTTATTAAAATATAATTAAATTTACTATCAAAACAGTGGTACTAAAATGTACACTTCAAATAAACGCCATTTATTTTTTCGAATTTCTAAAAAATTCTTTTTGTTTTTCAATATATTAAATTATGTAACCCATTCAAATTTTATGCATAGATATAGAAACACCCTGTATATTTTGTTTATGCGTACTTTCATTTTTTTTTATCGTACAGAAATATACAATTTTGCAACCATCTATTGCATACAGTTTAGAACAGTAACAACATGATTTTACATAAAATTAGTATACCTACCAGTTGAATAAGTATTTCATCATCTGTGGCGTTACAGCCCAAATCGTACCTGGGTCTACCGGACACACCGAGCCGCAGTTTTTACACTGCCGTACTGCCGGTTTTCCTAGACAAATGCTACATTATTTAAGGCGTATAAGTGACTAGCTTATAGCGCCCGAGTGTGATAAATACATGTAGCTGTATTTGTAATAAGTAAAGCCCGGATATTTAGGCTCTTAAAAACACCCAAATAAGCAGTCATACAGGCCGGTAATTACTCTAAAATAGGCGGGATTTTAGGCAGACTAAATGTAAATAATTTGTTTAAAAAAAATAAATGAATCCTTTTTCTAATATTGGTACTCGTATCTTGTCTTCGTTAGAAAAAAATAATAATTTTAAACAAAAAATAACGCAATCTGAAAAATAATAATGTAAGGTTCTCATTTTATTAACTATTATGCAAATTCAAATTATGTAGTATACTTTAATTCACAAAATATTACGAGCAATTGTTCTATGAAATTTTCGGAAAGGGACTGTCTTCGGTCTGTCAGAACTTGCTTGTAAATTGAAAACTTCGTTCGACATCACAAAATGTGACAGGAACGTTCTTATATTTAGCCATATCGTCTAAAGTTACCTCGGCTCCATTGATTAATGGCAAAGATACAATTGAATTGCCATGTAAAATTTTGACTAAAAACCGTTTTTTCTTTTGGCATTTTAAATTCACACATAAAAACTTTAGTACTTTAGATATTATAGGTTAGGTTGAAACACTTTGTCGAGTGCTGAATTAGTCAACGAAGTAGATGATAAATCTTGTCTGCTCAATAAAAATTAGAATAGGCAACAAAAATAGGCAAAATAGGCTGTATAAGGTAAAATAGGCACAATAACCAAAATATAGAAAAAATAGGCTCTAAGGCACTAAAAAAAAACCTTTCATTACACGTAAACATATTACCTATGTATAGAAAAACGAAATTGCCTGAAGTATATTAAAATTTGAAACTAGGCAATTGCCTAAAAATCCGGGCTTTAGTAATAAGTATTTATTTACCAAAAATCAAAAGTGAAACTGACCAAGGAAAATCCTCCTCTCTCAGCAGATACAGTGGTCTTATCTGCGCTGATATACTCATGTTTACATGCACTTGCTAGTAGTTTTGTGCAACCCTGATGTTGTTGCACAGCGTTCCGCTCTGAATGTCCTGGCCCGCCGCCACCACCACAGTCGCCGCCTCCGTCCAACCGCGACCTAACTGTTTGCTGGGCAAGGCGAGTCTACGACAACCGTCAAATACTCACAACACAACTTACATTTTACCATATATTTTTGGTGACCAATGGACAAAATTTCTAAACTTTTTTCACGAATCTTTGATAGGGGATATTAACAGCACGATTCTTAAAAAAATTGAGCTAATTATGTATTTTGATATGGGATAGGTGGCTCAGTGGTATCGAGTCTACCTTTGGAATTGAAAACCTGGGTTTAATTTCCACTGGCGACAAACAATTTTCACTAAATTAAATCTACTCTTGTGGCTCCTCCACCACTAACATTTTTGGAGGCCGTGATTTGACGGCTGGTATTTTACGCGAAGAATTATATCATTTACCGAGATCTACTACTGTGGAGTGTTACACCTAGTGATAGGTAAAAGGCGTGATGATATATTTATTTTATAAAGCTAATTCAAATCATTTTCCGAAGTGCCACTTTTTTCTTTTTTGTCCACATTTTATTATACAGAAAATTCGACGAGGAATTGCAGACTTTTTTGTTTAGAACTGTCATGTTTCTGTAGATATTCTTATCGTGAACTTCAAGTCGACTACAATAATTTGTACTGGTTCCCATACTTTTACATAAAATAGAATTCTTTGAGAAACTGAAATATTTAACTTTCTTATAGTTAATAAACCTATTTTTTCTAAAAAAAAATATAACAATAAAAGGTTCTTTAAGTTGGATATATTTTCCTGCGGCTCCTTTTCCTACATTTTCTGTTATTAGTTCTTTTAACATACTGTAGTCTTTAGTTGACACACGCGTTATTTTACGTAAATATTTTTGTGCTTTTTCTATCTCAAACTTCGAAAAAAATTGTAAAAAATAGCTTTAATTTCATTGGTTCACTCTCAAATAAATTTACATATATAAAATAATATTGAAATAAAAAAATTGTCATTAATATTGATAATAGATAATAATCCAGTTACAGACAAGGGAGGAAAGAATGGAACTGTTACATTGCAGAAACTATTGATAATTTATTTTATCATGACCACAAATATATCAATGGGGTAGGTGGCTCAGTGGTATCGAGTCGGCCTGTGGATCTTGAGAACCCTGGTTCGATCCCCACAGCCGACAAACAATTTTCACCAATTTAAATCTACCTCTGTGGCTCCCCTTCCACTAATATCTTTGGGGGCCGTGATTTGACAGCTGGCAACCGTACTTTACGCGAAGAAATATATCACTTACCAAGATCTGCTTAGACAGAGTGCCACATCCAGTATTTGGTAACAGGCGTGATGATATATATTTTTACAAATATATCAATATCAACAGTGGGGCCAAGTTACAATAAAAGGTGATCTTGTTACTACAGATTCCAGAACAGTTATATCAATTCCAATTGAAAATATTCAATTTGATTTGTAGTTATTTATCATAATAAAGTTACATAATAATATAATAACACATTCTGACACCACATCATTAGAATATCAATCACTTATTATCCGTAGCCTTCCGTCAAGACCTTGAAATAATATCTTCTGGAAAATAGTTGAAAATTTACGTAATCACAAGACAATAGCATTGATCGTCACCTGTACCATGCCATTTGACACTCTAATCACGCGTAACAACACAACCAATTACGCAGAACAAAATATACAAAATAAATAATAATAACCACGCTACTATAAACATGCAAATCTCAGGGACCTATTTAAATACGATTATGTGTTATTGTGATTATTGTAAGTATTTACTAAAATAATAAATTTAAGAAGGATATCTTACCTTATGTTTAAAAATTCCTTACTTTTGTCAGTATGACATCGGATAAACAAGGAAGAAACTGTCTGCAAGTGAATAAATATTAATTATACAGGGTGTTCATTTTATTTTGTCCATTATTACTATCTCGAAGAACTTATAAGATCTACGAAGTCTGTTAAATTAGCAAACAATTTCTATTTTACAAAACATTTTAATAACCATAAAACTATTATTTTTCCACTATACTATATTTTATTTTTAAAGTTAAATTTATGACAGAAAAATTCGGATGACGCCTGGATTCGAACCAGGGACCCATACGTCGGACGCAGGTGACGTGGTGTAGCGGTTAGCATCTCTGCCCGGCAAGCGGAGGGTCCCTGGTTCGAATCCAGGCGTCATCCGAATTTTTCTGTCATAAATTTAACTTTAAAATTATCTTCATTACTGTACGTTCAGTCGAAGTCATATGTTAAAAAAATCAGTTTACATTTTATTTATTTGCTTCTTCAATGGAGAATTTTATTCTGAATTTAGTGGATTTGGTGGTCTAGTGGGTATGCAGTCGGCTTGCGGTTCTTGAGGACCCGAGTTCGATTCCCGCAATCGACAAACTGACTTTCAACAATTTAATATCTACCCCTGTGACTCCCCTTCCACTAACAACTTTGGGGGCCGTTATTTGACAGCTGGTAACCACACTTCACGCGTAAAAATATATCACTTACCGAGATCTGCTTCGGCAGAGTGCCACAATTCGTAATGGGTAAAAGGTGTGATTATATATTTATTTATTTATCAAAATATTACGTGTTCAACATTGGTTACCCAAGGATTTTTGAGATCGCCAAAATCTATTTTCGGGGTCATTTTGATCATATGCACTTTTTTAAAGGGTTAAAAAGGGGTTGAGGGGGATTAAAGTACGATATTCAACTGATATAGAGTTTTAGGTTCAAAACTAGTTACTCGAGGGTTTTTGTGATCGCTAAATCTTTTTTCGAGGTTATCCCTGGGTAATCAATGTTGAACACGTAATATTTTGGTATTATTTAATTTCATTTATGGCGATTCTTACTTTTACCATTTATCTGGGGTGGTTTGTACCTCTAAAAAGCAACTTCCGGAAGAAAAAAAAATAGGGGTTCAATATTGTTTTAGAGTTGTATTAGTGTGCCAAGTTTCATTTAAATCGGTAAGTGACAGTTGGGTAGTGTTACTTGTCAGTGATTTTGACTATGGTTTTGTCCTATTTTTATGCTTAAACAAAACTGTCAAACTCTTTTGAACTAGGTAACTCGTACTTATCTAATACTACTATTGTTTTATTTAATGAAAGTATGAATTCTGGTGAAAATTATGTATGTATGTCATATTAGTTGTTCGGAGTTCATACAACCGCATTCCTCACTTGTCTATGATTAAACTATCATTGAGTCAACAATGTAAATGTCGGTATTTCCTGAGTTACAAATCTGCGGGCGTTGAATCGTTTTCACGCTGTGTTTTAGATATTTCTTTTATAGGTGAAAGAAAGTGCTTGACATTAAAGCAATGACAGCGAATGTTATCAATAAATAGATATTTGTAAATCTAATCTTTCATTGCAGATTTGTAACCTTCAAGAAATAATCATATATTATACATGTTTTGCATGTTTTTCTGGTGTAAAATTGAAGCATTAAGCGAAAAGACACTTCTCTCACTGATATGTGCGAGTATATACCATTTTTTTCACCAATCTACTAATAAAAACTAATAATTATTCTTATAAACAATACAAAATATACATTATAAAATATCTATAATAAAAATACATACCGTTGTTGCCTTTTGGGAATAATTAGATCAATTGTCAGTATGGTGGTGTGGATAGCGATACGGAATTCGAATCCGGAGATACTGAGTTCGAATCTCACTCAAAGCTAAAAATGATATAAACTACTACTATAGTATGTTCAAAGATATTCCGTTATGGCTTTAACTTACTAAGCCTGTGTTGAACCGCACACAGTAAGAGATTCTACCTGTTGGCGCTCAGGGTAGGATTGCAAAATATTTAAATTCAGAAATCTCTAATCTCTGTGCGGATTACGTATTTCAGATTTACTTGAAATAATATACAATGATACTTTCATGTAACATTTTTTTTGCTTCATTATCAATAATAATATTTGTACAAAATTCTCTGTTTCATTATTATAATATATATAAAAATAAAATTAAATTGGGAAATACTGAATACATACCTGTTCTTGCACCCCTATAAATCAAGCTTAAATCCCTAACAATAGACCCGCTGAGAGGGCCATAACGGAGTATCTTTGAACATAGTTTACTAATTGGGATTAAGTTCCTGTTATATAGTGTAACAGAAATAAATATAAAATTTAATTTAAATATCAATCAAAAACTATAAATATTGTTAATATTTATTATTAGCCTTGATTTATATTTGTAACATGTGTTATAAAAATATAAAAGTATATTTTCCTTTTTATAAAAGAAATTCTAATAATAGAAAAGTATGTAATTGATTTTAAAATGAAACGTGGTTTGTGACAAATTATTTGACATCTGCCATGTTTATGCTCTAAAATGTATGTCGCTTTCCACTATCACGTCATCTGTGCTTGCGCATGCTGATTCGAGATATGTAGATTAGCGGAAAAGAAGTCAGTGGGCACACAATGACTCGAAGCCAAGTGCCCTCGCCTAATGATCTTCTCACAAACTGACAGAAGAGCGAAAAGATTTCGACACGTTTATCATTCAAATGTTTACATATTTTTGCTTGTTAAAATTTCGCTATTAATACAAACGGAACTCAAAACAACAATAATATGACTTATCTACTTCCGTTAGGAAATAGACGTTTTATTTCACTTATTTGAGTTAGGTAATGAACTGCATTATTTAACTAGTGAAATAATGAGATAACATAGCAATAGATATCTTGGTAGACTAATTCTGATGTGTTATTCTTTTATTTTTTAATTTATAACTGTCATTAATATGTCAAACTTTCATAATTTCAAAAACGCCCTTTCGTTTATATTAGAATAGAAGTAGAAAAAATATTGTATGAAACTAGTAAGGAAATAGGTTATTACCTTACTTATGTGTTTACATAATTCGCAAATATCAAATGCGTAAGGTAATAACCTTCATTTCCTTACTAATTTCATAAATAGCTATTATTTACGACGTTAACATGTTCATATTCTGAAACCGATAAACTATTGAACAAACCACGGATATTATGAGTCATAACAGACCTTAGATGTCTTAAAAACCGAGCTCGCAGCTAACATCTGCGGCTGTAATACTCATAACATTCCTAGGTATGTTAATAGCTATTATTGCTATTAGCGATGACCGATAATATGGTTTTATCGCCAAAAATAATTTGTTACGGAATCAAATATTTGTGAAATAAAATAGATAATGTTGATATTATATAATGTCGAGTATAATGATGTATAATTTCATTTTATTTGCAAGATTTTACATTTACACTATTATATAATAAACATTAGTATAAAATAACTCAACAACAAATAATTAAAGTGTCGTCAGTAGGTGTCGATGTCATCTTGGTGAAATTACATTATTACCTATGTTCTTTTTATTAACAAAGATGTTTCTTATGTTTACATTTTTTGTGAAAGATTACAAATTGTGAGAGATGATGTCATCGTAGATTTTTAACTAACCAGTTGTTATAATACTGGATCTATGGTTTGTAGTATTTTAACATTTTAATGAACGATGCATAGCAACATAAAATGTATTCATTTATTTATGCTACTCTGTACAATAGGAACTTAATCCCAATTACTTAAAAAAAAAATATGATCTTCGTGGATAGAATCACAAATTTAAATATTATTTTTTTTAACAGTTACATATATTATGTAACAAGTTTTATAAAATAAATTATATGTTCTATACTTTTTCTATTGCCGCAAAGTAAGACAACAACTAAATAAAAATAACAACAAAGACAAAATTAATTGTCATCCAACACTTGGTGAAACAAGGTTTAATAAAAAGTATAAAATAAACACTTCGTCACCAGCTTCTTCACGTGAACTTTGTTCTAGGTGAAGAAGTGAGTTATACCATACTGATGAGCTCTAATAAGAGCGAAACGCGTCTATGGTTACTAACTGTGCTGGCCAACCTCTGACGATACCCTCATAAGGTGACTTGGAGGCTGAATTTCTCCGCGTGAAGTACGGTTACCAGCCGTTAAATTACGACCGCCAAAGATATTAGTGGAGGAGGAGCCACAGGGGTAGTTTTATAAATAAAGATATCATCACTGGGTGTAGCACTCTGCCTTAGCAGATCTCGATAAGTGATATATTTCTCCGCGTAAAATGCGGTTATCAGCCGTCAAATCAATTTATATTTATGTTACCAATGAAATAAATATATATAAACACTGCCTACAAATAATGATTTATTAATTAGTTATTATGTAGGTAGCTGGTGTAATGCCTTATTTTTATTTGAGTACCTAGTCTGATTTCGTATACGGTATTGAAAGGGTAAGTTGTTGTGGGAGAAATTTGAGAAAAATGAATAGCAACAGTGAATTAGTGGATACGCTGTTAGTGTATGGAGAAGCGGCGCAAAATTTCGTATTAAACCAGTGACACTTAAAATGTTCGCTAGGAATGAAATACCCTAATTTCAAAAAAAATCTTTTTGTTCTATAATCAGTATATCAATTTATATATGTCATTAATTTCACCAATTTAAAAAATCTACCCCTGTGGCTCCTCCACCACTAATATCTTTGGAGGCCGTGATTTGACGGCTGGTAACCGCACTTCACGCGAAAAAATATATCACTTACCGAGATCTGCGTAGGCAGAGTGCCACACCCAGTGATGGGTAAAAGGCGTGATGATGATATATTAAAGTTTCGTGCAGAAGTATAGAAACATCCTGTATAGACCATAAAATAAATAAACTTGATTCGAATTACTTATTAAAATAATTCTGTCATTTATAAAGTATTAGAAAAGTATAATATATAGTATACGGGGTAGGTGGCTCAGTAATATCGAGTCGACCTGTGGATCTAGAGAACCCTGGTTCTCACCAATTTAAATCTACCTCTGTGGCTCCCCCTTCACTAACATCTTTAGAGGCCGTGATTTAACGGTTTGAAACCGCACTTCACGCCAAAAAATATATCACTTACCGAGATCTGCTTAAGGCAGAGTGCCACACCCAGTAATGGGTAAAAGGCGTGATGATATATTTATTTTATTTATAGAAAAGTATAATCCATATGATTCACTTTAAACATGAATATCTTAAAGTTGTTTAGTCTAGATATTTTCTCTTCGTTCGCGTCGCCCATCCTCATAATTACCTGGTTATAAGATATTTGTTTAAGAGCTTTTGAAAGAGCATTGACCGATGACGTCATCCATACTATTTCGCTTTGCATTATATTCGCAATGGATGCATCTGAGCTCTGTGGTTGGAATGGTACGCGGACGCGGACGCGGTAACCTACTGCATACTGCTGCGCGTTGCCACTTTCTCTAATTTCAAACCGGATTTAATATTTTAATTTTCTTGTGTTTTACACATGATGCGACTTCGAGGAATTATACGTCATTGGGATTTAGATGATGATAAAAAGAAATTACGTTTTCTCCCCATTTAATTATTTGTTTTATTAAGCTGCGTTACAAAAAATTAGACGAGATATTAATGCAAAATTATATTTTTCTACGATTGCTATGAAAAGTTGACAATTACGCTCTCATTTGTCATCGTCAAGTTGACGTTGCTCTTCGATGCTCTTCGACCAGTATAAGGTATAAGGTGTCTTTGTTCCTCGCACACAAATTTAATGTGGTTCAAAGATTGTTAACTGTTGGAATCGAATCTGATTGAGTTATCTACCCTTAAAGGTTATTTGTGTAGCTAGGCCGCGAAATGATCGTTTTTCTACGATTGCTATGGAAAGTCATTTGTCATCGTAAAGTTGACGTTTTCTGTGGAACAATCGAAAATATCTTTTTTCTACGATTGCTATGAAAAGATGACAATTACGCTCTCATTTGTCATCGTAAAGTTGACGTTTTCTGTGGAACAATCGAAAAATATCTTTTTTGCTCGTCTCCAATGGCAACGCGCGAAAAAGACGTTAAATTCGCGCGTTGCCATTGGAAACGCGCGAAAAAGATTATTTCAATAGTTACCAGGGATACAAACAAAACAGAAACTTGTCATATTGACAGTTAACAAAACGAATTTAGTTTTAGACGTATACGTACGTTTTTTTAATAACTTTAAGATGCAATCGTAGAAAAAATTATGTGTGTATCACGAGCGTAAAGTGTCTTTGTTCCTCTTGCACTATTGCAGCTCTCGCCTTCGGCTCGCGCTGCAATTACCGTGCTCGAGTAACAAAGAATCACTTTATGCTCTTAATACACAAATAACTATTTTGTGCGTTTCCAATGGCAACACGCGAAAAAGATATTAAATGTGCGCTTATTTCAATAGTTACCAGGGATACAAACAAAACAGAAACTTGTCATATTGACAGTTAACAGAACGAATTTATTTTCAGTACGCATACGTTTTTTAATAATTTTAAGATGCAATCGTACAAAAAATGATGTGTGTATCACGAGCGTAAAGTGTCTTTGTTTCTCTTACACTATTGCAGCTCTCGCCTTCGGCTCGCGCTGCAATTACCGTGTTCGAGTAACAAAGAATCACTTTACGCACTTAATACACAAATAACTGTTGTGTGCGTCGAAGAAAAAGTTATCCGGCAGAGACAAACTATTTTCTGAGCGCAGCAAATCCAGTCTCGGCCGAGGTAGACACAATATTTTTCACAGTTGCGTGAAAAATAAATTAATAACATTTAAAGTCTAAAGAAAAAGAAAATCTGCACAAAAAATACTTTATCTGTTATCAAATACTTCCGGTTTAATCCTTTCCTAAAATCTCCACTTGTGAAGACAAATGACCATCAAAAAAATAACTTCTGTTTAACATCTTCACATCAAATCCCACGATGAAGATAAGAACTCTCCATGTGCTATGGTCTTTAGCATACAATAGTCCGATGTTGCACTCGGCACCTGTTGCCTGCACCCAAACAAGCTATAGCCATGCAGTGTTCCACTGTTCCACTGTTCACTTGTTCACTTGTTCACTTGTCTTGTTTTCCGGTGAGTGGGTCACTGGAACACCCAGCGATATCAGCGCCACAGCACTCATGTGGCGCGTGCAAGAGTTTTACAAGTGTTAAGAGAAGAATATTGGAGAAGTTTATGAGTATGTGATTGTTGTTGTTTGATGGTATTTGAATTTATTGGTGATTGTTTTCTTTTATGAGAAGAAAAACTTTAAACTTTCTAATAAATAAAATAAATATATCATCACGCCTTTTATCCATTACTGGGTGTGGCACTCTGCCTAAACAGTCGTCAAATCACGGCCCCCAAAGATATTAGTGTAGGGGGAGCCACAGGGGCAGATTAAAATAGGTGAAAATTGTTTGTCGGCTGTGTGGGTTGAATCAGGGTTCTCAAGATCCACAGGCCGACTCGATACCATTGAGCCACCTACCCCATAAAATAATAGTATGTTATGCATCAAGGGAGGGAAACAAACGATTATTTCCGCCCTCTCGTGATGTATATTATACTTTTCGTAATAAGTGCACAAAAATTACTGTCTTATCGGGACAAATGTCAAATATGGGTTGCGTAACTAGTTATCTAGGAAACGCCGCAAACAGCTAATAATCGTAGTCTCTAGGGAAAGAAACATGCTAGGGGAGAAAAGCAGTGTGTCTCTCTCTAAAATTAGGGAATAACAACGTGTTTCTTGTGCATATGTTACGAAAAATATATGATATATTTGTTGTTAGTACATCCGTTGAAGCTTTCTCTTGTACATTACAGATATTTTTTGTAATTAATTAATGAGCAGACAGATTGAAAGCCTGTTGTTTCTATTTATTATGAAAAATACGACTATCTCAGTGGTACAGATTCCACTGTAAGCTGATGATTCTCTCTACTGTAATTAGAATTAAAGTTCTGTTGTGCAAATAAATAAATAATGTAAGAACTTGAAGCGTGCTGATATATTAATTTGTGTTGTTTATTGTTACAGTGCAACAAACAGAGTCAGCAGAAGAATCTAATATAAAATGTCGGTTTCCTGGTGCACCGGCTCATTCCACCGTGGTGTTCAGTGACGAGACGCTCGGGCCGGGCTCCGTCGCGACGTACACATGTGAGCGCGGCTTCGAACTGTTGGGCCCCGCACGCCGTGTCTGTGAACCTGATGGACGCTGGGTACCAGACGGCATTCCTTTCTGTGGTGAGTACTTCTTATAATTCAACAAATATATTTTATGTTCGACTGCATCATATTACCTTGTTTTACGACACTGTTTACTGTCCATAATCGGGTACTTTATTGGACTGCTGTCAATGTCACATTAAAACAAAATTCAAAAGAAATTGTAGATATAATTTAAAGCATTTTATTAGAATGAAATTACAATTAATTAAGAAAAATACTATTAAAGTATGCCAGGATACAATCTTCGGTGGTTTTTTTATTTTCATATTAAACACCATTTTCTGTTTGTATTATATGTGTCTTCATACATTTGTTTCATAATCGAACTTTATAGACTCGCCTGCGCTCGCTCTGCCATAAAATTCGGCTCGTCCAATAAAGACCTAAATTATGTACTTGTTACTTAAACTACTATAACAGCGGGAGTCATGGTTGTACATATTTGAAATTGATATTTGGATGGAGTCAACAGGAATATTAGTTGCAAGAGCTGCTCTAAATAGTCCACTAATATTATGTGAACAGTGAATAAAATGTAGATACTATAAATTATGTACATCTGAATATTTATTTTTATGTTTGACTGTACCATAACTACTTGATTTATGAGATGACTCTGTTTTTGCGTCCACTAGTACGTGGAAATAGCAGACTCCTGTCAATATAAAAAAATAAGAGTCAATATAATTCTAATACCTAAATGATTAATTATATCCTTTATATTTAATTCAATTTCTTTTAGTTCTTTTAGCAATCTTGTGAAATTATGAACACATTTTTTCACTTGTTTAGACAAATTACACAGATTAATAACTATAGATAACAATGTTAAACAAATTTTTAATATATTTTTAAAAAGGATTCAATAATATGATATTTTAAATAAATAAATATTATTATTGACATTTTACAAATATTATTTTATATTTTTTAAAAGAGCTGATGATTAATATTAATGTTCGAAACGTCCAAATAATAAATATTTTTATTAAAAATAATATTGGATTCTGAAACCTTTTATTTATTTAAAATGTTAAACAAAAGCAATAATAAAGTACACTTTGAGGTGAAACTAAATTTTTACACGACCGGGAGAGAAACTCCATTTCTATGACCGCGAAATCATGACAGAAGTCGCCCCTAGGGACGAAATGTGAACATTATTTCCCTAAGGGAATTTTCATCATTTTGATAAGTAATGATATTTAAGTAATGAATAGAAAATTACGGTTGTCAAGTAATTTTGTTTATTATATTTTATTTCTCATAGACTTCTAAATCTTAAAATTAATAAATGTCAATGTAAAATTAAGTTTTAAACTACATTTATCATTTTAAAATTGCTTCGGTCGTGTGAAAATCGTATATTATATACCTCAGGAGAGAATGAAATTTTCTCTCTCAGCTTTATAAATTAAATAAATAAACCTTGGGTTAATATTTGATTGTGAACTAAGGTTCAACCAATATATTACACTGCTGATAAAGAAAGCATATTTAGCCCTTAAAAATCTTTATATGAACCGTTTCATTTTATCTAAAAAACATAAAGCACTTTTATCTGATGCTCTTGTACTCTCTATATTTAATTATTGTGACGTTATTTATGGTCCCTGCATAAGTGTAAGGGATGCGCTAAGAATACAGAGAGTGCAAAATATGTGTGTCAGATTCGTGTTTGGGCTTAGGAGGTATGATTCTGTGAGGTCTCATATCTCGACTCTTGGCTGGCTGAATATGGAACAAAGGCGTCTCCATCATAGTGCTTGTATGATATATCGTATCTTAAGTTCATCAACACCATCCTATCTCTTCAATAAAATTTCATTTCGTGCATGTTTACATAAACGAAATTTGAGACACCCCAATACACTTCATACTCCAACTCATCATTCCTCTATGTTTCAACGAAGCTTTAGCTTCAACTGCTCACTCATTTTTAATAACCAGGTTCCTGATCACCTAAAGTCACTAACGTCACATGCTTTTGCATTGTATTTCAAAAGGCACTTGCTGACGAACTCGCATTAAAATTTCTCGAATAGGTATAATTCATATGTGTATTTCATGTATAATATGTATGTCTTCTTCTAAATTTATATTTTTTGTTGTATGTAATAACTTTGATTGTATGTCACAGTCTCTGTGGAATTTTTCTTGTATTTGTAAATGAAAAGGTTAAGTGTAAGAGGAGCCATTGGCTCAACTTTGCCAAATAAAATTCGTTTATTATTATTATTATAAATTGCACCTCTAGAAAGTCATGCATTTCCCTCCCTTAATATATAATATACTATTTTCACATGACAAAAGTGATGTTTCTTTATGAAAAATTTTAGAAATGAATTAATATACATTTTCTTTCCAATTTATTGAATTTTTGTATTTAATTGTTCAAACATATGATGTGTAGTTTCAACCAGGGTTGGATTTAAATCAGTGTATTTTTTTTTTATTAATTACAGAAATTTTTCATATAAATAGTTAAATACTAATAACTTATATTCCACTTAGTGAAATATTATTTTTTTGAAATAAAAAATCACAAAAATCATGATTAATAAAAATCAATGATTTTTGTTTTTTTTTAATAATGATTTTTACCAACCCTGAAGTAAATCAGCAAAAGTATTAGAATAATTTAAGTAGCTGAATTCAAAATATCAAAATGAAAACATTAAAGGCGTATTTGTTGTTTTATCTTAATCTAATTCGCGTGGGTGTATTTTAACCTAAATATTAAACAACAAAAGAGAAATTTTCATTGCTCTTGCATTACCATTACAAACTTCTCGCACTTTTTGGCCATTTTCAATGTCATAAATTCTTAATTATTTGAAAAATACGTTCTAGGAGTAAACAGACTTTTTTAGTGACTCATTATATTAGTTATTACCTATTGTATTTTATATATAATTTAGTATTTTTGGTAATTCGGGTCAAGTAAAGTAATGACAACAAATTTAATATTTACTCGGTTTTGTAAAGTCATAAATAAAATGTTATTGTTTCAATAAATATATCACTAAAAATAAATAAATATAATATCATCACGCTTTTACCCATTACTGGGTGTGGCACTCTGCCTAAACAGATAATAATATATCACTAATGTTTATATGGGGTAGATGGCTCAGTGGTATCGAGTCGGCCTGTGGATCTTGAGAATCCTGGTTCGATCCCCACAGCCGACAAACAATTTTCACCAATTTAAAAATCTACCCCTGTGGCTCCCTCTCCACTAATATCTTTGAGGGCCGTGATTTGACGGCTGGTAACCGCACTTCACGCGACAAAATATATCACTTACCGAGATCTGCTTAGGCAGAGTGCCACACCCAGTAATGGGTAAAAGGCGTGATGATATATTTATTTATTTTATTTATTTTACTAATGTTTATAAATTTATTCATTAATTAACATTCATTATACTTAAGATTAAATATGGTATAATAACTGTGAAACAGGTTGACTTGCATATTAAAATACTAATTAAACAGTTCTTAGTAAAGGTAAAATATTTCCATATTTCTTTTGACATTTGTGTACATTTGCATAGAAAGAATAATAATTAAAAAACACAATTAATCTTGTGAAATAAAAAAAGGATTTAATGTTGACTGTCCTCTTTTTCACGGTTGCAGACTCAACTCTAGTACAGACTGTTCAATTTCGAAGTTTAATTTTGTTCATGTTGTGTAAGGTCAATGCTACACCTGACATAATTGTTACGTTATGTGCGAAAACAATGAGTCATCAATTATGTTTTATTATATTTTAGAACAAGGAAAAACTTGAAACTGACAGTTGCATCTACAATAGTTCAATTTTAAGTTTGGCATAAATTGATGATGTCAAATTAAATTACATTTTACTACGATTCACTTTTATTTATTTAATGCTCGTTTACACTAACAAAACTTAAATTTTATAAATAAATAAAATAAATATATCATCACGCCTTTTACTCATTATTGGGTGTGGCACTCTGCAGATCTTGATAAGTGATATATTTTTTCGCGTGAAGTGCGATTACCAGCCGTCAAATCACGGCTCCAAAGATGTTAGTGGAGGGGGAGCCACAGGGGTAGATTTAAGTTGGTGAAAATTGTTTGTCGGTTGTGGGGATTGAACCAGGGTTCTCAAGATCCACAGGTCGACTCGATACCACTAACATTATATTTCTCTCCCTAGGTAGCATGTTTCTCTCCGTAGGTAGCATGTTTCTCTCACTAGAGACTACGATTATTAGCTGTTTGCGGCGTTTCCTAGGTAACTAGTTACGCAACCCATATTTGACATTTGTCCCGATAAGACAGTAATTTTTGTGTACTTGTTACGAAAAGTATAATATGCTTCACGGGAGGGCGCGATTATCCCTTGTATGAAGTTGGCAAACCTCGACTTCAGCTTGAGCCTTCGGCCCTCGCTCACGTCTCGGTTTGCCAACTTCACACGCGGGAATAATCGCTTGTTTCCCTCCCTTGATGCATAACATACTATTTCTTCCTTATTGAAAGAAAGTAATAACAATGATATAGTTTGACATTAATGAGATCTAGGTGACATTTGTTAAGAGAATAATAATTCCTATCAAGTATCAAGTCGGCCTGTAAAACTTGAGAATCCTAGTTCAATCCCCGCAGCAGACAAACAATTTTCACCAAATTAAATCTACCCTGTGGCTTCCCCTTCACTAACATCTTTGGTGGCCGTGATTTATCGACTGGTAACCACACTTAACGCGAAGAAATATATCACTTACCGAAATCTGTTACGGCAGAGTGCCACGCCCAGTAATGGATAAAAGGTGTGATGATTTATTTATTTTTATAAATTTTCTACAACATTCTGTTCATTCAGCTAGATGAATGATTTTGATATGATCTGACAATCACTATAATTTCACTTGTCAAAAATTAAAAATGATCTTCATTTATTATGTATAGTAATAAAAAAAAAACTAGATTTCTAAACCAAACCCAGTATTTTTTGTGTCACCATTTTTCTTAATTATACAAACCTGTCGCTAAGTGACAAGTCAGTAACTTTTACTATCAGATAACATGAACTTGAATCTTTTAGCAAATTAATGTCAAATTATGATGTTTTGGAAAGAGTGGGAAAAAATAATGAGAATAACTGTTTGAATATAATTTAGGTGTTATGTTCTCACAGGAAACAAAATAATGCTACGTTTATTTGTTTGTAGTTTTGTTATTTTGACAAGTTAGAAAATCTTCCAGATGTTAAAAGAAAGTTTTGTGTACTGAAAATGTATGATTAGCATAATTAATTTTGTCAGATTTGTACAAGGTTGAGTAGATGAGAAACTTTAAAATCGAAATTGTAAATTTTGTCGGTCGTTTATATTAATTAATAAAATTTATTCAAGGAAATAGTGAAAACGTTCAAGTAATATGAATACATATATTAATTTAACATCATACTCGTATATTAGTTTACCAATGCAATTAATTCTGAATCAAATACGATAAATTAAAAATGTCATTCAATATCAGTTCAGTAAGTTTCTAATTAGATTCTGAGTCGTATTCAGACTATATAGTATCTCTCTCAATTTTTAGAGGCCACCATTGCTAACTTTTAAACTAGTTTTATGATTTCGACTAAATGAGACTTTTTGCGTTAATTTGGTGGGCTATCTCATTAGTTATTTGTGTAACTAGAGAAAGTATTCTATTACCGGCCGTACATAGACATTGCATGAGATACAAGGACACTTTCTGCCCTAGGAACACACATTGTTGTTTTACGACGAAGTAGATGAAAATACCTAATTTTTATATTTTCGATGTTAGGTTTTGTTCTGTTTTATTCTATTGTTTTAATTTACTCGATGTGTGACACATGTCAACAATAATATTAAATGTATAGATAAAATACGCAACTTCATTAAAAGTATTTTATTTTATCATAAAAATTTTAAGGTAGTTTTACATACATACATACATAACATCACGCTATATGCCATTAAATGGGGTAGCACGAACCCGTCAACATTCTCATCCTGACACCACGATACTCGATTCGACCATATTAACACTTCCTCCATACAAACTCTTTCTTTTCTCACAACCAAAATCCATCAACACGCAACAAACATTCATCCATTCGCTCGTGTACACCAGTTTCGTAAATCTTCACTTACGCCCACTTCTCTAACAACGAATCTATAAGAAATGAAGGCAGCATCGCCTGCGCTTGTTTAAAAATACATTTAACACAATTGCAGTTACACACTGTATAGTAAAAACTGAAAATGAAGCAAAAAAGATGAGGAAGGAAGGGAGTATCTCTCTGCGCTTGTTTTTGAAACTGAATTTCACACAATTGCAATGGACATTCTATAGTAAAAACAGAAAATGAACCAAAAGATAAGAAAGTTTTACTTTCATTTTCAAATATTTTAAGGTTGTTTTTGTAACTTAACAACGTGGTTACTTTCATTTAATAAAATAAAAATTACTTTTCATACCAAATGTGCAAAAAATTCACGACATATTTTTATATTCCAAAACGATGGAATGAAATGGCCATAATAAGCGTAGCGCAAGTCCGTGAAGTAGACCATACTCACACATGCCCATTATATATATCTTTGTTTTTTATGGCATAATTTGATGCCATTTTTTTTCATCTCCCTATATCATAGATGGTCCAATAAATATTATAAATTTGATGTAGTATATGGCTTCAGTGTAATCGAGTTGGTCTGTGAATTAAGAACCCGGGTTCGATTCCCACAGCTGACAATTTTCATCACATCAAAACTATCCTTGTGGCTCCCCCACCCCTAATATATTCATGGGCTTTGATTTGACCTTCGATAACCGCATTTCACGAGCATAAATATATCACTTACCGAGATCTATCTCGGTAGAATGCCACACCCAGTAATGGGTAAAAGATGTGATAATATATTTATTTATTTTGTAAATTAAAAACAGTATCAAATTGAAATATCTACAGGGTGTTAAAAAAGTTCCGGGACGGTGAAATATCTTGAGAAAACGTGTTTCATATTTTTCAAAAAGCTATCTTACGTCACCAAACACGATCCTCCACCGCCGCCTCCTGGGTTGTGGGGCGGTGGGCCACTTTGAAATCTTAAATGGAATCATGACAATAATAATTGTTTTGATTACAGCGTCATCTATCGCGAATCGGAAAAAAGTTTCCTACAAAATCATTAATTCTGTATTGTATTAATTAGTATTATTTTTTCCTACCTACTTACTACGACAAATAGGAAGTAATATTACACAAACAATATAAATTACCTCCACATTTATGCTAATACGTTCATATCAGCTGCATAATAAGTACATATTTACTTCAGACACAGGACAAATATATCTGATTACCATACCAACACTAGTGAACTGATGTGTGATGTATATTATTTATAAGGCATAATTAATTTCACAGCAGCGTGCAGCGGTTATTTTTCGCAATGATCTTTCCTACAGTCACGTTCTTACGTTCTCGCGAAGTCACGCGTGTTAAATGTCGCATGAGCACGTGGCCGCAAGCTGCAGCTAGTTAACCGACCCTCCGGCACAACCGTTGTAATAAACTTCTGACGTCGTGTGTACAAATACAAATAAAAGAGTTTCACTGTTAGTTTGAGCTATTATCTTAGCATAGCACATGGCACATGCCGTGTATGTCAAATATTCTTGTAACTAATTAATAATTAAGTAAGTAGCAAACAGAAAAAGTGGGTGGTCGTAAAAGTTTGAGTCTAGGTTGAATATTTAATTATCAAGCTGTTGATAGTAATTTAAACTGTTATATTCTATAGATCGTGCGACGAAAGATTATATTTCAACTTTGTCAATATTGGCTGACTAAACTGTCAAAATGAAAACTATATATCATCACGCCTTTTATCCATTACTGGATGTGGCACTCTGTCTAAGCAAATGTCGGTAAGTGATATATTTTTTTTGCGTGAAGTACGGCTACCAGCCGTTAAATCGCGGCTCCCAAAGATATTAGTGGAAGTGGAGCCACAGAGGTAGATTTAAATTGGTGAAAATTGTTTGTCGACTGTGGGGATCGAACCAGGATTCTCAATGTCCTTAGGCCGACTCGATACCACTGTTATTTAAGTATTAAGGGCAGTAAGTGCTTCCGTATTCTTCTTCTTCAATCCAAATCCGGCCTAGGTTTATCGGGCACACCGAACCGCAGTTTTTACACTGGTTTTCTTAGTCGAATGCTACATTATTTAAGGCGTATATAAGTGACTATATTATAGTTTATTTTACTATATTGGTTGAGGATAATTATATAAATAAATAAATATATCATCACGTCTTTTACTCATTACTAGATGTGCCCGAAATAAATCTCGGTAAGTGATAAATAAGTTTTTGCGCGTAAAATGCGGTTACCAGCCGTTAAATCACGGTCCCCAAAGATATTAGTGGAGGGGAAACCACTGGGATAGTATTAATGTGGTGAAAATTGTTTATCGGCTGTGCGAATCGAACTTGGGTTCTCAAACCCACAGTCTGACTCAATACCACTGAGCCACCTACCCCATCATAAAAATATGTCAAGTTTTATTATTTATTTGTAAAGTAAGGTTAAGTTACATTGACAGATGCTAATCTCACCCCATGTTTAATGTTTATTTATTTATGTTACGCTGTACAACAGGAATTTAATCCCAATTACAGTACAGGGTCCGCACTCACCGAGCCGCAGTGTGATAGTCTTTATATAATTTTTAGCTTGAGTGCGATTCGAACTCGGGATCTCCGGATTCGAATTCCGTATCGCTATTCACACCACCGTACTGACGGACAATTATAATATAGAAATATTTATTTGTACAACTAGTAATGAAAGTAATACATTCTGTGTGTGTCAATTAAATGAGTGAAAAAAAGTTATTTTTATTGTGCTGTGTTTTTTACATATTGATAAATAATAATAGTGGAAAAAAAGTAAAATTAAACCAATGAAATTGTAGTATTTATATGTTTTTCTACTTCCGTTAAGAAATAGACGTTTTATTTCACTTATTTGAGTTAGATAATGAACTGCATTATTTAACTAGTGAAATAATGAGGTAAAATAGCAACAGATATCTTGGTAGACGAATTCTGATGTGTTATTCTTTTATTTTTATAATTTATAACTGTCATTAATATGTCAAAAATTCATAATTTCAAAAACGCTCTTTCGTATTTATTAGAACGAAAGTAGAGAAAATATTTATTTATTTATTTATTTATTTGTGTTACGCTGTACAACAGGAATTTAATCCCAATTACAGTACAGGGTCCGCACTCACCGAGCCGCAATGTGGTAGTTAATATAATTTTTAGCTTGACTGCGATTCGAACTCCGGATCTCCGGATTCGAATTCGGTATCGCTATCCACACCACCGTACTGACGGACAATAGGAAATAGGTTATTACCTTACTAGTTTCATAAATAGCTATTTCATTATTTTGACTTTGTACTTTTTACACGATATTTAAAATAATTGAAATATGTATCATTTTCTAAACGTTTTTTCTTTAAAAAAATCGACTTTTATGATCAATTTGTAATTTGCTAATAAATGTATCACTTACCGAGTTCTGCTACGATAGAATGCCACTCCCTACAGCAGTAGTTTCCAAACTGTGGGGCGGGGGGCGCGCTTTATAAAAATATAATTGAGGCTTATGAACACATTCTTCATTTACATCATAGCACACACGTGTTTCTAACTCGCGCTCGCAGTAAAATATCCCTAGTGTAACAAACAAAGCCTTAGAAATTTTATTACGTTTCGTAACATCTTATTTGTGTGAAACAGGCTTTTCCGCTGTAGCTGTTTTAAAAATAAAATATTGAACTCGATTATTCGTTGAAAAAGAATTGTGAGTGGCGATATCTTCAATGACTCCCCGGTTCGAGAAACTGAAAAACAAGCGCCCATTCAGCATACTCAAAAATTATGATTATATTTTATTAAATATACCTAATTTAAATTAAATATAATTTCCAATCTTATTACAATTTTAAGTTTATAAATGTTATTACATTATTTTGTTCTATTATTATGTTGTAATAAACATAATTTTAGGTTAAGAAAAACATTTGTTATAACAAATATCTTATATAATAACAATATTTGTTTATAGTACTCATATTTTTGTATTCTATAAAATAAATTGTTTACGATTTTTTAAGTTAGGCTGTTATAAAAAATGAGGGGGGCGCGACAATTTTTTACGGAAAAAAGGGGCCGCTGAGAGAAAAAGTTTGGAAACCGCTGCCCTACAGGGCAAAACAAGTGATGATATATTTATATATTTTTACAACTAAATCTGAATGATTAGGAATCTAAACTTTGCAAATAAAAAGATACAGTCCTTGACTTCACCGCACAAATTCCTGAGTGTTGTAATTTCATCACTTCTCCTGCGTACATATACTATGTTCAAAGATACTCCGTATGCCTTTGTTATCTTATTTTCTCTAATATGTAATAATACCGGTTTAATTTTGCGAATTCATTATTATTTCAAGTAAATCTGAAACACGTAATCCGCACAGAGATTAGAGATTTCCGAATTTAAATATTTTGCAATCCTACCCTGAGCGCCAACAGGTAGAATCTCTTACTGTGTGCGGTTCAACACAGGCTTAGTAAGTTAAAGCCATAACGGAATATCTTTGAACATTCTATACTTACATCACAACGGTAACAATCAGCTTTTCCTGAATAATATTGAAGTTCACGAGTTGTCGGTCTCGTGCAGGTGCATCAAGCCTCAAACGTGAGCACAAGTCCTTGAAAGCTTCTACTTGCTGAGACACATTCCTTGACAGATGACGCTAAACGACTTTCATTTGATTTACATGATTTGTTTATTATTGTGGCGTGCTGATTATAACTGTATTTCAATGTTTTTATGCTAGAATTTCTAGTTTTTTTTCTTCTTTAGAGGTGTGTTGTGTTAACTTTGTACTTGTAACTTGGGTGGGAAAGAATGTGGAAGTTAGGAAAATTTTTATTTAAATTTATTTGGAAATGTTTTTGTGGTGTTTGTGTCTTATGGTCTACGTTATAATTAGGTAAACGGGTATTTCAACGTGTTGACCTTAATGGATTGCATACTTTATTTTAAAAGTAAACTTTAAATCCGACGAATTTAAAATGATTAATAAATAAATAAATATAAATATATCATCACGACTTTTACCCGTTACTGGGTGTATATTTCTTCGCGTAAAGTGCGGTTACCAGCCGTCAAATCACGACCCTCAAAGATGTTAGTGGAGGGAGAGCCATAGGGGTAGATTGGTGAAAATTGTTTGTCGGCTGTGGGGATCGAACCAGGGTTCTCAAGATCCACAGGCGGACTCGATACCACTAAGCCATTTACCCCATTATTAAATTATGAAATGATTAGGGTTGCTATAAAACAAAAATTTCGCCCATGATTATACAAACTACATTTTTTTCTGTCAAAAAAGAATAATACAAGAATTATTGATATGGGGTAGGTGGTTTAGTGGTATCGAGTCGGCCTGTGGATCTTGAGAACCCTGGCGACTAACAATTTTCACTAATTTAAATCTACCCCTGTGGCCCCCCCTCCACTAATATCTTTGGGTGCCATGATTTGACTTCACGCGAAAAAATATATCACTTACCGAGATCTGCTTAGGCAGAATGCCACACTCAGTAATGGGTAAAAGGCGAGATATATTTATTTATTCAAGTTAATTGAAGGAAAATAATATAAATTTGGTACTACTGATGTGTTGTAACCAAAAGTGATAAAAAATAAACATTTTCTGGACCTTCAAGACTCAGGAAAGCTTTGCTTTACATTCCTAGTCAGGAAAATAACGTATTGCTTGCCTAGGCAGGTAATGAAACAAACGTGAGTGCCTAGTTACTTAGCAACATCAAATACTGACTGAATATGTAAGTCAAATATTTCTTTTAATTTAAAATATGTATTATTTGTTTATATGTTTCTGATAAAATGTTAAACGTAACACGTCAGTAAAGCGTTGCATAGAATTCGTAAGCTGTATCTACTCATCCTGTAATTGAACGCTTTCCTGACTTTTTACGTAATTAACTATTGTTCTAAAATCGGTATATCAAGTTATAGAGGGTGTTAAATTAAAGGACGTGCCATAGCGTTTTCAATGCTATTTTTTTTATTGTAATTTTCCTCTACCTTGAACCGGTAAAATGACGGAAATGTTTATTGATGATTTACATAAAATCATTAGTGCCATGAAATAACAAAACAAATGTATTTATTGTTTTTATCTGTCATTATTATAATAAGTAACTTTTTTTATGTATTAAATAAAATTAATATCACATTTGTTTTGTTTTTCCATGACTGACTTCAAATTATATCAAAGTACGATTGCTTTTGAGGTTTGAGTAGTTCAAATTCCAGTATAAGTTCTTGTTGTACAAAGTAACAAACAAACAAATAAAAGATTGCCATATAAGTTTGATTGGCGTAAATGTTACAAATTACTTCCTACTTAATATTACTCCATTCGTCATTAAATTACCCAAAATAAACAAAAACAAAAACGTAGATACAATGATTTCCATGGCATGTCTTCGCAAATAACCAGGTCATTAGCACCTACACGAGTACTCCACCAATTACAATGACACAAGTTTGCGGAACACGTCGTCCGGTACCGCGGCACCGGACTATGGACCTGTACACAGTTTATTGTCCGTGACATTGACGTGCGCGTGAACGTTCGTTGATGCCCGCAGCGGGCAGCGGGCAGCGCAGCCACATTGGAATTTCACGTGTGGCGGTGTTGTTGATCATAGCGTGTATGTCGGCCAAGGTCCGGTACCACTGCCGCCGACGTAGACATTACCCGGAATATGTGGGACAACGCCCTGCTACGAACAGTGTGACAATACAGTCACGTGAAATGATGATGCTATTGAATTTTACTTGTGTTAAAATCTGCTATTAGTTCGCGAGATTCAATTGTGTTCTACAGGCTTAGGGGTTTGTTTAGAATAAATAAATAAATATATCATCACGTCTTTTACCCATATTACAATATTAATGTTATTAAATAGTTATTTGTGTATTAAGAGCATAAAGTGATTCTTTGTTACTCGAACACGGCTCGCGCTGCAGTAGTGTAAAAGGAACAAAGACACTTTACGCTCGTGATACACACATAATTTTTTCTACGATTACATCTTAAACTTATTCAAAAACGTATACGTACTGAAAATAAACTGTCAATATGACATAAATAAATATATCATTGAGTGTGTGGCACTCTGCTTAAGCAGATCTCGGTAAGTGATATATTTTTTCGCGTGAAGTGCGGTTACCAGCCGTAAAATCATGGCCCCCAAAGATATTAATGGAGGAGGAGCCACAGGGGTAGATTTAAATTGGTGAAAATTGTTTGCCGGCTGTGGGAATCGAACCAGGTTTCTCAAGGTTTGGAAAGTTCAACCCATCCGCAGTCTATATCTCAAAAACTAAAGAAGATATGAAGATGCGCTCAACGGCATTGAATTCCCCGTGTCCGAATTGACTTATAAGCAAATTTTTAGCTCATTTTAAACAATTTATTATTTTTGAAATTTTTGGAAATTTTGTTAAGGGGTACCCCTTGGTGTTTTTACGATTTTTAAACAATTTGCTCTAAAACTCTTTCTCATATAGATATTATAACGAAAATTTACATACATATGTATTTTGACCCGCTGAATTCAATGGTGTAATTGACAAGTTCATAAGTCTTATAGTTTTTGAGATAATGTTCAAAAACTGTTTTAGGGAAAAATTTGGAGACATTTTTTCGAAATTTAAAAAATCGCTGAAAACTTGTTTATAAGTTAATTGAAACACGAGAAATCCAATGCCGTTGAGCGCATCTCAATAGCTTGCTTAGTTTTTGAGATATAGCCTCGGGAAAGTCAAAAATCTGATGTTTACAAATGTTTGGAAAGTTCAACCCTTTCGGACGCTATATCTCAAAAATTAAAAAAGATATGAAAATGCGCTCAACGGCATTGAATTCCTCGTGTCCGAATTGACTTATAAGCAAATTTTTAGCTCATTTTAAGCAATTTATTTTTTTTGAAATTTTTTGAAATTTTGCCAAGGTGTTTTTACGATTTTCAAACAATTTGCTCTAAAACTATTTCTCGTATAAATATTAAAACAAAAATTTACATACATATGTATTTTGACCCGCTGAATCCATTGGTGTAATGACCAAGTTCATAAGGCTGGTAGTTTTTGAGATAATGTTTAAAAACTGTTTTAGGAAAAAATTTTGAGACATTTTCTCGAAATTTTAAAAATCGCTGAAAACTTGTCTATAAGTTAATTGAAACACGAGAAATTCAATGCCGTTGAGCGCATCTCAATAGCTTGCTTAGTTTTTGAGATATAGCCTCGGGAAAGTCAAAAATCTGATGTTTACAAATGTTTGGAAAGTTCAACCCTTTCGGACGCTATATCTCAAAAATTAAAAAAGATATGAAAATGCGCTCAACGGCATTGAATTCCTCGTGTCCGAATTGACTTATAAGCAAATTTTTAGCTCATTTTAAGCAATTTATTTTTTTTGAAATTTTTTGAAATTTTGCCAAGGGGTACCCCTTGGTGTTTTTACGATTTTTAAACAATTTGCTCTAAAACTCTTTCTCATATAGATATTATAACAAAAATTTACATACATATGTATTTTGGCCCGCTGAATTCAATGGTGTAATTGACAAGTTCATAAGTCTTATAGTTTTTGAGATAATGTTCAAAAGCTGTTTTAGGGAAAAATTTGGAGACATTTTTTCGAAATTTTAAAAATCGCTGAAAACTTGTTTATAAGTTAATTGAAGCACGAGAAATTCAATGCCGTTGAGCGCATATCTATAACTTGCTTAGTTTTTGAGATATAGCCTCAGGAAAGTCAAAAATCTGATATTGACACTTCCCTTCCCCCTTCCGGAGGCTATATCTCAAAAATTAAAAAAGATATGAAAATGCGCTCAACAGCATTGAATTCCCCGTGTCCGAATTGACTCATAAGCAAATTTTTAGCTCATTTTAAACAATTTATTTTTTTTGAAATTTTGAATTCCCCGTGCCCGAATTGACTTATAAGCAAATTTAGCTCATTTTAAGCGATACATGAAAAAAGCTAAGTTAATACTGAATTAATTGAATAAATCGTATGTTTTCATACTTTTTACTTTAAAAAAATTCATTTTACAATAAAATATATGATAAAAAGAATTACCAACAGCGCTCAGGAGGTTCTCCGCTCAGTTTTGATTTACTATTCGGTTTCTCTGGAAGTATTAAACGAATAGAGGCAGCATGGTGAAATTCTTTATCGACTGGTGATTTCTGTAAAGATTGCAAACAAGAAAAACTATTAATAATTAATTTAAGTAGTGTGCATTATCTAGCACGTTATCTTGTTACCTACATAGCTATAAGTATTTTATATACAGTTTTATTTTTATAACATCGATGACTAGTATTCGTTAGTCATTACAATAAACAAAACGGTGAAAACGATTTTTTATAGTTTATTTTTTGTTTTGCTTCGAGCCTGTCATAAATTTTCAGTGCTAAATATGAGCATGCAATAAGAATAAATAAAAAAACAACTGCTCCTGTTTCTTAGCACATAAATTGCAAATTATAGGTTGTAAATTTGTAACTGTATTCTTTCATATTAGAGCACATTCCAAATGCTAAATTTAATTGAGTTTTTTATCAGGAAAAGACATAGATAATTCTAATAACTACATATACAATGTTAATGTTATTAAATAGTTATTTGTGTATTAAGAGCGTAAAGTTATTCTTTGTTACTCGAACACGGCTCGCGCTGCAATAGTATAAGAGGAACAAAGACACTTTACGCTCGTGATACACACATAATTTTTTTTACGATTGCATCTTAGAATTATTCAAAAACGTATACGTACTGAAAATAAATTCGTTCTGTCAACTGTCAATATGACATAAATAAATATATCGTCACGCCTTTTACCCATTACTGGGTGTAGCATTCTGCTGTAGCAGATCTAGGTAAGTGATATATTAATTCGCGTTACCAGCCGGCAAATCACGGCCCTCAAAGATATTAGGAGCCACAGGGGTAGATTTGAATTGTTGAAAATTGTTTGTCGGCTGTGGGAATCGAACCAGGGTTCTCAAGATCTACAGGCCACTGAGCCACCTACTTCATTATATTATTATATGACAAGTTTCTGTTTTGTTTGTATACCTGGTAACTATTGAAATAAGTGCGCATTTAATATTTTTCGCGTGTTTGCCATTGCCATTTTTATTCTATAATCAGTATATCAAATTATATATGTCATTGAAGTTTCGTACAGAGGTGTAGAAACACCCTGTATGTCATTAAAATTAATAGTTTCAAATGTACAAACGAGCACATCTATCTAACCTAATAGTATTGAATGTATAAATAAAATACGTAATTCTATTAAATGTATTATATTTTATCAGTTAAACTTCAATTTTCAAATATTTCTAGGTTGTTTTAGTTTCATTTTCAAATATTTTGGTTTTATGGAAATAAATATAAGTAGGAATCCAGCTATGGGGTAGGTGGCTCAGTGGTATTGAGTCGGCCTGTGAATCTTGAGAACCCTGGTTCGATCCCCACAGCCGACAAACAATTTTCACCAATTTAAATCTACCCCTGTGGCTCCTCCTCCACTAATATCTTTGGGGGCCGTGATTTGACGGCTTTTAACCGCACTTCACGTGAAAAAATATATCACCGTGATCTGCTTAGGCAGAGTGCCACACCCAGTAATGGGTAAAAGGCGTGATGATATATTTATTTATTTAGGAATCCCGTCAATAGTATCAATGTATTTTTCTAAGCCGACGTCAATTGTTTTTCACTGCCATGTTAGATGAGGCTTTTGGACGTTATATTGTTTTTATTTTTGTTTACTACATCCTGTTTGATGTTTTGTATTTTTTACAACTTTTTAACTATTTACACTTGTTTTTGGCTTTGCCCTGAAGAAATTGCATTTGGCAACGAAACGACGACTTAGAAAAATATATTGATAATATTGACTGGATTCCTACTTATTTTTATTTCCATTCCAAGCTAACAGTTGCTTATTTATAATATCTTCCATTTTAGTTGTAATTTGGTAATATTTTTGTATCCCTAACCCCTAAGGGAAAAGGGAGTGGAAGTAAAAAAATATTTCCTCTTGAAAATGAAACATTGCATGTTTTCTTTCCTCGATTTTTTCGTGAGAAAAATACTCGCCGGCATTTATCACATCCCCGAAGCTAATAATTTATTTAAGCACCTTGTGAACTATCCCAACTATCACTGATCACTTGATCACTTGATCAGCAGCTGAGATGGGAGGAGCAGGAAAGAAACGTTCACGTTGCCACGGTAAAGGTGAAGGTTGCCATTGGAAACGAATTATTTGTTATGTTTTTTGTTTTGCTTCTACTGCTTCAACGGAGAAAGTAGACTAGTTTTAATTAAATAGGTATGTGAGAATTTCGGATCAATGGATCAATCAATTTGAGCTGATAATTATACGATTATAAGTTTGAGAAATTGGTTGGAAAGTATTGTCAAGATTTGTTAGTTTTATTGTGTTAGTAATGGTTATAGATTTATTAGGCTATTTGTCACATTTAAAGAATGTAAAATGAATATTAAATTAAATATAAAATATCATTACATTTACCCATTACTGGGTGTGGCATTTAGCTGTAGCAAATCGCGATATTGTGGATATATTTTGCGCGTGATCTTAAAATTGTTTAAAAATGTATACGTACTGAAAATAAATTCGTTCTGTCAACTGTCAATATGACAAGTTTCTGTTTTGATTGTATCCCTGGTAACTATTGAAATAAGCGCGTATTTAAAATATTTTTGTTGCCATTGGAAACGCGCGCACTTAACATCTTTTTCGAATGTTGCCATTGGTGACGCGCGACAAAGAAATTTTTCGATTGTTCCACAAAAAGCGTAATTGTCACATTTAAAGATTCTAAATAAATTAAATATAAAATATCATTACACCTTTTACCAATTACTGAGTGTGGCATTTTGCTGTATCAAATCGCGATATTGTGGATATATTTTGCGCGTGAAGTACGGTTACCACCCATCAAATCAATGCACTCGTAACATAATTTTAATATGGTGTAAATTGATTGTCGGCTGTGGGAATCGAACTCGGGTTCTCAAATCTACAGGACGACTCGTTACCACTGATTAAATAAAATAAATATATCATCACGCCTTTAATCCATTCTAATTAAATGTAGCACCTGCCGTAGCAGATCTCGACAAATAATATATTTTGTTCGTGAAATGCAGCCACCAGCTGTCTTATCACGACCCCCAAAAGTGTAATTTTAATGTTGAGCGGGACTCAAATTCGGGTTCTCAAATTCTCAGAACCATGCGTTTAGTTTAACCAACACCGGATTAAACCATTCATCATGGAAATTATTCCTATTGATTTTTACTCAATTAAAAATGTAACTTTTATTGTTTTTATTTTCAGACTTAAAAATGAATCGTATCAAGATACAAAATGTTGTTACTATCATTGTTTGATAAAAATTTGCTATTAAAACCATGAAATCCAAACTTTAAAGGAATTATTTAAATAATTATTAAAAAAAAATTTGTGAAACATATCCAAGTGTTTATTTTATATTTTTTATTAAACCTTGTTTCACCAAGTGTTGGATGACAATTAATTTTGTCTTTGTTGTTATTTAAATTGCTATTGCGTAGCTTTCCTTTTTTCGGTAGATGGCATTACTGGTTCGACAGAACTTCTCATGTCATCTTACCTGTTTGTTAGAGATCTTATTCTCTGCTGGTACAGTTTTTCGTCACACAGCTTCTTCACGTGAACTTTGTTCTAGGTGAAGGAGTGGGTTATACCATACTGATGAGCTCTAATAAGAGCGAAACGCGTCTATGGTTACTAACTGTGCTGGCCAGCCTTTGACGATGCCCTCATAAGGTGACTTGGACGCTGAATTTTGTGAAACATAGCCACGTGTTTATTTTATATTTTTTTATTAAACCTTGTTTCACCATGATGACAATTAATTTTGTCTTTGTTGTTAAATAATTATTATCAATTTTCTCACTAAAAATTAAATTTTACACTTAGTTGAAATAAATAAAATCAAATCGAATGTTCGATTACAATAAGAATTATTCCATTTCACAGACAACTTCACTTTGCTCTTATTTATTTAAACAAAGTTTGAAATTTAACTTTTAGCGATTACAACTGGCCTTATAAGGAATAATATATCTTTATATTTAATGGGAAATTTAATTTATTGTTTAAATATACGAGAAGATTATTAGCTTATTTATATAAGTAAGAAAATAATAATAAGCGTTTAATTTGTTTCTGATATGCAAGTAATTATTTACACATTATCTACAATTAGCACCAGGTGTTTCATTCATATAAGAAATGAAATGTCTTCTAATAATAGTAAGTGTTAAGCGTAGCTGAGTACCTGCATGTATAATTAATTTCTTTTAGAGAAATACCTCATAATCTCTAAAATTAACGAAATTCTTTACATTCTTCACGTGTACCGGGAGAAACATATGGAACGGACAATAGACATTCATTACATACAGAACATTAGTTTTGTTGACAGTTACTGTTGTTTTCAACAATTGTTTAATTTCAAGGCTTACTGTTACAGAGTTTAAAATGACATACTTAATCATTAAAGTGCACGACATTTGATTAAATTTAGCGCTATTGTATTTAAAAAAATCTGATGTGGACACCACATGACTTCCTTGTACGCGTATTAAACTATAAATATTTTTTTAATTGCACATATTTGACATTAAATCTTTTATTTTTTGTTCTAATCCATAGCAAACTTTTTTTTTTTAAATCAAAAATATATAAAATTTAAATTTAGATTTATGCAAAAAGCTAATTTAAAAATTCTTAATGTGCTAGACGCAGAATTTAATTCTCTAAAACTTTTATTTACAGCATTTATTTCTAAAATTAAAATAATACCATTTTTTTCAAGGAAAACTGTTAGCAGCTTCATGTAATGTGCCATTCCGGTTAGTCTATTTTAACCAAAATCTATTATATTATTTCCATTGATATAGTAGTCTTATATACCAAATTTGGAAAGTTTTAAATTATATTTGAATATAGTTTTTCATGAAAATCTATTATAAGCTTCAAGTAAAGTACCACTTACGATAGTTGTATAATGACCAAAAAGGGAGGTGCACAACTAGATGTTATAACAGTCTTAAATATAAAGTTTCAATTTTTTACGGCTTACCGTTTTTGAGTTATGCGAGATACATACGTACGTTCAGACGACACGACGAAATTAGTCAAAATGGATTCAGGGAGGGCCAAAATACCTATTTCCGTTGAAATCTGAGAACCGAAAATTTTCGCGTTTACAATACTTCTTTTACTTCGTACAAGGAAGTAAAAAATGAAAAAAAAAAACATTATTTATGGTTCATTGGAATTTTAAAGTTACTATTAATTACAGGGAATCATATACTAGTCGATAAGCTAGAGACCGTTTGTTCAAATCTCGCTGATTCAACTTATAGCGGGTGTATCTGTACTTCGGGAAAAAATTAAAGTGTATATACTATAAGACGTACTGATCATGGAACAAAAATATTTTTTTTTTAAATTCGCTAAATTAAGAATGGTTTACTTGAAATAAACATTTTTAGGGTCACTGGATTAGCAACATTTAACTAAATTAAATTATTAATTACACAACATTAGACATTTATTTGGTGTTGTGTAAACAATTACTTGTAAGAAGATTAAAATAAAATTATTAAAGTGCGTAACAAAATGTTGCCTTTAAATATTTTGCGAATTTTAAAATAGTTATTTGTGTATTAACAGCGCTGCAATAGTGTAAAAGGAATAAAGACACTTTACGCTCGTGATACACACATAATTTTTTCTACGATTGCATCTTAAAATTATTAAAAAACGTATACGTACTGAAAATAAATTCGTTCTGTCAACTGTCAATATGACAAGTTTCTATTTAGTTTGTATCCCTGGTAACTATTAAAATAAGCGCGCATTTAACATCTTTTTTTGATTGTTCCACAAAAAACGTCAACTTTACGATGACAAATGAGAGCGTAATTGTCAAGTTTTCATAGCAATTAAAAAAAAAACAATCACTTTCAATTGGTACATTTGTTTTGCTATTTCATAGCACTGATGATTTTTAGCAAATTACCAATAAACATTTCCGAAATAGTTCTTTACAGCTTTTATTTGAAGCATTTTTCACTAAAATAATTTTGGCAAATTTTAAAAATTCAAATTCGCTTAACATTTTTTGTATTTTCTTGAAATCCTTAAATTAGGTACCTGTAATTTTATATCTTAAAATTGAACGACACCATTTTTTAGCTTTATACTATACACCTATATACTGGAATTGGAATTAAGTTCTTTTTGTGCGGAATAATAAATAAATAATTAATAGAAATATTTATAAACTATGAATTCTGTTAAATTAAACACAATAGCTGGTAGCCCAAGCTCTGTTTTTACCTGTTTTAAGAGCAGTGTATTTGGGTGTTTTAACTATCTCTAACATGTTAAAACCGTGCTCTTAGAACACCCAAAAAACAGAGCTTGTGCTACCAGCCAATTTGTCATATTACTAAACCAATTTAATGAAGCTCTGATTATTTTTCTATTCACTCTTGAAACCCCGTTATTAAATATGACACAAAAACCTTCCTGAGTCCGGGCCTGCTTTCAGTGGCACCGATAGGGCTTCTTACACAGCTAGGCTACGGCTACGGCTACGGCGTCATGTAACGGTACCACGTGGTCTGTCTCAACTTCACATACACAACACAACTTACACCTGTTCTGTTCGAGTTTAGGAATGCATCTGCACGTGTGCAGTGCCACTTATAAAGCACGTTAGCTTTATGCAAGAGCTTAACGATTGAGATGAGCTTTTGTATGCAAGCGAGGAAGTTGATTTAGTTCCTGGACACTCCTAGCTTGTGCAACTTGTAATGGTGGTGGTTTAAACACACGCAAAGTGTTTTATTGCTAATCATAATTTTACTATATGTTAAAGGTCAGTTTTAAACTTGAAGTAAATGCACTGGAGCACCGTTAATATGTCCGTCAGGAGATCCCGAGTTCGAATCGCACTCATGCTACAAATTATATGAATATCACATTGCTGCTCGGTGAATGCGGACCCTGTACTTTAATTTAATAGCATACCCAGTGATGGGTAAAAGGCGTGATGATATATTTATTTTATTTATTTTTTAAATAAATAAAATCAGAAAAAAGTGCATGTTTAATAATTTCGCTCGAGGTCTAACGCGAGATGGTTAAAAATTAAAAAAATCCAAAAAATAAATAAATATATCATCACGCCTTTTACTCATTACTGGATGTGGCACGCTGCCGTAGTAGTCTCGGTAAGTGATATATTTCTTCGCATGAAGTGCGGTTATCAGTCGTCAAATCACGACCTTCAAAGATATTAGTGGTAGGGGCGTCACAGGGGTAGATTTAAATTGGTGAAAATTGTTTGTCGTCTGTGGGGATCAAACCAGGGTTTTCAAGATCCACAGGCCGACTCGATAACACTGAGCCAACTACCCCAACTGTCAAGAAAGAATAATACAATAATTATTGATTTATTTAAGTAAATTGAAGAAAAAACAATCAACAATAATATGAATTTGATATTGTTGTAACTAATGGAACCTGACAACAAATAATTTGGGAGCGTGCGCAAAATACTCATTTTGCGTTGTAGGGTGCAAAATACGTACTTCACGTATTGATATTAGCGAAAAAAAACTTAATATTTTTTTTGACATTCGTAGAAAATTTATTATTCATACAGCAATTTTTTTGATTATTTTTTCAACCTCAATTTCGACCAATAAGAGCGTGGTACAACTAGGTCTAAATTATATCGATAATTTTTCGATAATTTCCCGGCTAGGTTGCTAGGCGATCGATAAACAATCATTTTTCTGACAGTTGTAACCTATGCGCTATTCAGAATCATCAAAAATAATCAGCCGAATACCCCTCGAGCTTGAAAATTAATTGGGTATTTCCCTCTTGTTTCCCTGCGTAGCAACGAAACAATCGGGAAATACCCGATAATTTTCAAGCTCTCGGGATATTATATTTGAAAATGTACACATCTATACAGATTCACTCACAGAATTCACTGTGTCCACAGATCTTTATGATCTCTGCAACATTTTGAAATATTGAGAAGTAAATATGTTGAAAAAGATTGTAAATTATCTGAATGTCGATATTCGGTCACATCTTGCAACATCCGTTACCAAACCAATCACCTTATAATAACAATTAGATGATCTAGTTTCGAACAACCGGATTATATTGTACGTGTGTGAGTACCAGTGCCATTGCTCTTGATTTTATTGTTGCCGTTAAGTATTATTGTTATTAAGGTCGTTAATCAAACAATGGAATCATTATTGCATGAATTTTTTCTTTACTGGTCTTTTTATATTACTTATTACATGACGTATAAATTATGTTCTAGTTCTTTTTATGTTTAAATCTGTCGTTTCTGTATATAGAGCAAGAAAGTTTTTCATTTATTATGAATTTTTATTGAAGTAAAGAGTTTTTGAATTACCTATTAAATATTTAATTTGAATTTTTTAAGAGAAAAATAATAAAATACAATTTATTCAATAGATAGTTATTCACTTTTAGCACTCGTTGACAAATGACAAATAATAACAGATATAACAGTGAGAATTCACCACTCGTCACTGTCAACCAATAGGATCACGAATTTGTTTGAAAATGAACCAATGAAATGTATATTTCGTCGGAAATTCATCACTAGTGAAATGGATATCGGAAATACCACTGCTATTAATATCCTTAGTTACGAATAAAATAAATGATATTTTCAATATTTTCATAAACGTCAATTTTGAATACTAAATGTACACTGAAAAAATGTAGAATTTTCATCACTGTGCAAATAAATACCTAACTATTCTTGTTAATTAACTCTTGTTTGGTAAATTCTCAAGCCGAATACAACTCGTAGTATGAAAATTGACAGATAATATTTTGACATAAATATACATTCGTTGTTATGGAAATAGGAAACACAACTCGTGCTTCGCACTCGTTATGTTTTCATTTCCATAACAACTCATAATTTATGTCAAAATATTTTCAGCAATTTTCATACTACTTGTTATATTATATATGAAAATATATCATATTTATTTATTTGTTTATGTTACGCTGTACAACAGGAACTTAATCCCAATTACAGTACAGGGTCTGCACTCACCGAGCCGCATGTAGTAGTTCATATAATTTTTAGCTTGATTGAGATTCAAACTCGGGATCTCCGGATTCGAATTATATATCGCTATCCACACCACCGAACTGACGGTCAATAAATTATAGTTAATATAATTTGTGCAATTTATCCTGTAATTTTGGTGCGTTTTTTAATTTATCTGACAGATATTGACACTTTGATTTGGCATCGATAAAGAAGTCTGTAATCCATATTAATTTAAAATAAATGTTTTTGATATTTTCTTGTAAGGTTTAAGTCACCTTGGCACTATTATCAGTTTTACGACAAACATAAACTAGCTTATATTAAATGCAATTTGAAATTATTTACTTTATTTGTTATAAAATATAGCTATCAACCTTAACCTGAAAATTAAGTTTACTACTGCAGTTACCAATAAGTATTTTATTATGAAAAAAACATAATCACCTAGAGACTTTAATGATCAATCAGAACCCGACGTCTTTTATCTAGAATTTTATTTGGTGCATTTGTGTCCAGTTTTTCTATTGTTATTATCTACGGGAACATGTAGTACCATAGTGAAAACAATCGCCTCAAAAGCTAGAGTTGTGAACGATATTAATAAATTAATAATACTATAATAAAAATAAAAGTGATAGAAAATGTATTCAAAATTCGAGATTATTCATATAAAAACAAATATATCATCACGCCTTTCATTCATTTCTGGGTGTGAAACTCTGCTGTAGCAGATCTCGGTAAATGATATATTTCTTCGCGTGAAATGCGGTTACCAGCCGTCAAATCACAACCTTCAAAGATGTTAATGCATGGAAAGTCACAGAGGTAGATTTATTCATTTTCAATTTGTAACCAAAAATGCAATTGAATCCTTGTGGTTAGAATTTCACCATAAGCTGTATCTCTACTGAAATTGGGATTAATTTATTGTTGTTAATGAAGTTATTATATTTAATAAAGAAAACTGGATGACGATGTACGGATGTGACGACTTGTAGCACGAGAACTTGAAATACGCATAAAAACCGGAGTCGAATAGCTAACATATGCCGAGCTGCTGCCAAATTATTTCAGTTTTTCTTCTTTATTTCTTTTTAGAATGTCGGACCACACACTGTTTACCGTTTTGATGTTTTGAACTATTTGAATAGTGTAGTTTGACACATCACTTGATGGCAATTTTTTTTTTAAACTTATTTCAACAAACTAAATTTGTTGAACCAATAAATAGCAAAATATGCAAATAACATAATATAAATATATCATAACGTTTTTTACCCATTACTGGGTGTGGCACTCTGCCGAAGCAGATCTCAATAAATGATATATTTCTTCGTATGAAATGCGGTTACCAGTCGTCAAATCACGGCCCCCAAAGATGTTAGTGAAGGGGGAGATTTAATATGGTGAAAATTGTTTGCCGGCTGTGGGGATTGAACCAGGGTTCTCAAGATCCACAAGCCGACTCGATACCACTGAGTATATATATATATATATATATAAATAAATAAATAAATAAATAAATATATAATCACGCCTTTTATCAATTACTGGGTGTTGCACTCTGCCTAAGCAGATCTCGGTAAATGATATATTTCTTTGCATGAAGTGCGGTTACCAGTCGTCAAATCACGACCCCCAAAATTTTAATGGAGGGGGCGCCACAGGGTAGATTTAATTTGGTGAAAATTGCTTGTCACCTGTGGGAATTCAACCAAGGTTCTCAAGATCCACAGGCCGACTTGATACCACTAAGCCACCTACCCAATATATATGCGAATAACAAATAGTTTTACTTTAGCCAAAAGTTTTATTTGTTTATCTGCGCATTTTGTAATCGCCAAATTAGCTGACAGCCAAGTAACGAATTTTTGCCGGGTTTTTGAATTTCGCGGGCTGAATTTTGCGTGTAAATGTTAACTGAAAATTAATTTTATTTAGCTATAGCTATCGCCTGTCTGTCAAGAGATGGTAAGTTTACACCACGCCGCCTTTAATTTATAACCAAGTTTATGTGATAGCCTTTGGTTGAACCTAAAGATAGGTTTGAAGCTTGAATCGCAGTTAATTTATATGAATAGCAATTAAAAATTGTATGTTGAGAAATTACAGAAATAACAGATAAAATCAATTACTAAATTGAATTAAAAACTTTTTAAAATAACTGTAATTGTACAATACTTCGTTGTAATTGGTTTTCAGATGATGAAACATTAAATAAATGTTTACGTTGAATTCATACGATGTTTGTAGTGAATTCTTAAGTTTAATTCCTTTCTCTTTTCTTGCTGGTCACAACATAGTTACCAGTTTACGAAGATATAATTTATTGATATTTTGCTGTAGGTTAGAAGTGTTGAAACGTTATGTGCATTATTGGTAAAAGATGGTTTAATTTTTAGTTGACGATGACATTTAGTAAATAGGTTTATTCATGCAGTTATGAAATATGTTTACTTTCTTGAATTGAATAGAATAAAATTAAGAACAGTAGTTTTATTGCTTTAAAGTTTTGCAATAATTCAAGACGAACTTTGAATGTCATTCTTAAGTGGAAATGTATTTTATAACACTTTTGTAACTAGTATAATAAACATAAATAATATAACATGCCACCAGAGACCAATGGATACAACTTGCATCAATTTATTTTAAATAAATACATCATCACGCCTTTTACCCATTACTGGTATCAGATTTCGGCAAGTGATATATTTTTTACGTGTGACGTGAAAAAATTTAAACAATTTAAATTTTTATTATTATTATTAATAATTGGCGACGTAGCGGTATAATATTTTGGTCATTTTCAAACAATAAAATGTATATAAAATAACTTTCAAGTTACATCGTACAATTTAGAATTATAATGTAATTTGACATAAACAAACTTGTTTACATACATTTTCGCTGTTGTCAAGGAATATTACTTTTATGTCAAAGACTATTAATAATTTAAAAAATAATAAATGTCAAAAGAATATGAATAAATTATTGGTGTTATTCTGTAATTTTCTATAACGCTACAGTTCTGTAAATTTGAACAAAAGCGCATAGATTTTTATTAACAAATACATTTAATGCCATTTAACAATCAAATATGATGCGCTTTTGTTCAGATTTACAGATCTGTAGCGTTATAGAAAATTACAGAATAGCACCACAAACTTTATAATTACTTTTTCGTTTCTAATCTGACTTAAAAAAATGTATTAACACCTCGTAAAAGAATGTTATTTTTCTCTCGAGCTTCGCCCTCTGGGTACAAATTACACCTTATAAAACAATCATACATTTCTCTCTCTAGATGAATAATACAATCCATTCCTAGTGTATGTGCCGCCCGAGTACGAGAATAATTTTACGACCCTCTAATATTTTCTTGTATATCTATACAAAAATACGAGTATAATGTTGTTATAACAACCATTTCCGTTTGCTTGTTAAAATAATGTAAGCAAACATGTAATATATCTCTCATAATATCGCCGACAATGTCTTACATCTACTTTAACAACCACAGTAAGAACATAAGAGCTAACCAAACTTATAATAATAATTGCTGCCAACTGTCATTCCGCGAAAACTAAAAATCGCTAATGCACATTATGTCTCTCAACTGTTGTACACGTAGTTGTTCTGTATGTGTATTTGTTTTCTCTATAATGGTTGACGATAGCAATGCTAGTTTACTGTTAAATAAGGTTGCTAAGAGACAAGCGGAGAATATTAATTATATTTTAGTGATGTGTACAACAATTAGATAAGTATTGAGTTATCTTATTAGCGAGTATGAAGTATGAATTTGCCGTTAGTGAACAGATATGTGATGTGGTAAGCAGATGGCTATCATTTTAATTAATTAATGTACATATCTATCGTATTTATGTTTTTTCTTATTAAAAAGAATTTGCTTGAAGGTAGAAGAAGGAAATATTAAATTGAAAACAGTTGCATCAATTCCAGTAATCACCTGTCATGTATGGAAGATATGCAAGATATTGGAAAAATAAGTGAGATATTCAAACGTACAAACAAGAAAATCTACTGATAGTTATTGGTTAGATAATTCCCTGTTATGAAATTCTAAAAGCTGTATAAATAGACAGTCGTATTGTAGGTCTCTGCAAGAATTACAATTTTTTTAAAGTTTCTTTTACATAACAATAAATTTTAAGCAATTTTTTGTTTTATTTAAATTGCGTAGTAGGGCGCGGTGGCCGAGCGTGTTAAGGCACATCTCTTAACATACTGTGACTTCACCCGAACCAAGGTTCGTCAGTTCGAATCCGCCTGTCGACGATGTGTGATTTGTCGTAAAATATAAAATACAGTTACATGTATTTATCACACTCGGGCGCTATAAGCTAGTCACTTATACGTCTTAAATAATGTAGCATTTGACTACGAAAATCGGCAGTACGGCAGTGTAAAAACTGCGACTCGGTATGCCCGAATAGATATTATATTTGTCTTCATAAACTTCAGTAATATTATAAATAAATAAATATATATCACGCCTTTTACACATTACTGGGTGTGGCACTCTACCATAAGCAGATCTCGGTAAGTGATATATTTCTTCGCGTGAAGTGCGGTTACCTGCCATCCAATCGCGACACCCAAAGATATTAATGGACGGGGAGCCACAGGGGTAGATTGAAATTGGTGAAAATAAAAATATATTATACCGTACGAAAAATTAAAAACAACCCTTATTTTTCATGATTACTTGGGCATTTAGTAACTAAAATCAATTATTGTTATTTACATTTTACTTTTATGCATTGTACTTTCATACAAAACTGCCAACATAAAAATATAACTTTAAAACTACAGTTTTTATGTAGCTGTTAGAGCACTGTCATCATATTATTTTTTATAATAATATCAATATTTATAAGTAATCAGACTTCATTAAATTAACATAAAAATTCCAGGGTAAATTATTCTGTTCACAATATATTGTGTTACAATGAAAAAATATGGATTGTCATTAACTTACCAATAATTAACAGAAAATAATCAAGTTGTAGTTTGAACATTTGACATCGTATATTTTCCGTTGTCAAATATTTCTAAATAAAGTACTGCCCATATTTGATGCTAATTACACACTAAACAATTTATTTTCATATAAACTTTTGATATATACCTTAAAAAACTATATGTAAATGAATAACATTGTAATTAATTAGCAATTTGCCACTTCCTATTTTTGAAAACCTTTATGAAACTTCTTCCTGCCGATTACGTACAAAAATGTAATAGTAAAAAGTTTAAATTAAATTTCAACGATGAATATTAGATATAAATATTATGTTATTACTTCGAGGACAAAAAGAGAAACGTCAGATATGTGTAAAGGAAATGTCGAAATTATAATTTCAGTAAGGAATGAAGACACCGTTTAGTTTTAATTCTTTGTTTTATTTAATTGTTTGTTGTTATTATTGTATAAATATAAGTAATTTAAAAGTACTTTTTAGAATATTTTTGTTTAATTATACTTGTACTTGTACATATTTGGTTTAACAGCGACAATATTTTATAGTTGGAGACTAGTATTTTGTTGTCAATTTCAAACAAAGTTTGATTACTACACAAAAAACCAAAAATTCTTAAAATGAAAATCGTCGCAAGTTACTCTAAACAAAGAAGATTTGTTTGAATAATACTTGACGGACTTAAATTAAATGATTTAATTATCCGAAGGGTTAAAAGAGAGCTCATTTGAAGCGATCCTGACAGTTTTTAATTGTAAATTGACATCAAAACTTTAATCTTACGTTTCACGAAAAAAAAAGTTTTAGCGTTTACAGCGCCAGCTGTTGCAAAAAATAAAAGAGTTCCCGGATAAAACCTACATAGTTTTTTATGCTCTTTTCGAATCTGCAATAAAAAATAGGGGGTTCCATTTAAGATTTCAAAGTCACCCCCCTTGTCCACCCCTGGGGGGTTGAGGGTGAAATTTGTTATAGCATCGAACGTCCCCCTCCAAACCATCAAACTTTTATTCGGAATGTTTTTTTGTCTGATGTACTCGTTGAGAGAAATTCCCCTGGAAAGATTAAAATGGGACACTCTGTATAAATGAGCTTCTTATAAGATCGATAGTGAATGTAAAATTGTCAAAATAAATATGTGCAAGTACATAGAGGCAGAGACCGGCAATATGAGCTCGGTTCTAACTTGGTTATATTTAAAACTGAGTAACAGAAATGTTGATATTACAACACTATTCATAATGATATAAATACAAACATGTTGACATTAATCATATGACAGACCTTACACAAAATTCATCCAAAATTTTTTCTACGACTGCTATGAAAAGTTAACAATTACGCTATCATTTGTCATGGTAAAGTTGATGTTTTCTGTGGAACAATTGAAAAATATGTTTGTCGTGCGTCTCCAATGACAACGCGCGAAAAAGATGTTAAATGCGCGTTTATTTCTTTAGTTACTAATACAAACAAAACGGAAACTTATTATATTGACAGCTGATAAATTTATTTTCAGTACGTATACGTTTTTTAATAATTTTTAATTTGTATCACGAGCGTAAAGTATATTTGTTCCTTTTACACTATTATAGAAACTCTCGCCTTCGGCTCGCGTTGCAATTACCTTGTTCGAGTAACAAAAAATCACTTTACGCTCTTAATACACGAATAACTATTTTCTATAACAGTGAAAAAATGTTTACTTTTTACTTCCTTGTACGAAGTAAAGGAAGTATTGTAATCGCGAAAATTTTCGGTTCTCAGATTTCAACGGAAATAGGTGTTTTGGCCCTCCCTGAATCCATTTTGACTAATTTCGTCATGCCGTCTGTACGTACGTATGTACGTACGTACGTATGAACGTACGTACGTACGTACGTATCTCGCATAACTCAAAAACGGTAAGCCGTAGAAAATTGAAACTTTATATTTAGGACTGTTATAACATCTAGTTGTGCACCTCCCTTTTTGGTCATTATACAACTACCGGAAGTGGTACTTGACTTGAAGCCTATAATAGATTTTCATGAAAAACTATATTCAAATATAATTTAAAACTTTCCAAATTTGGTATATAAGACTACTATATCAATGGAAATAACATAATAGATTTTGGTTAAAATAGACTAACCGGAAGTGGCACATTACATGAAGCTGCTAACAGTTTTCCTTGAAAAAAATGGTATTATTTTAATTTTAGAAATGAATGCTGCAAATAAAAGTTTTAGAGAATTAAATTCTGCGTCTAGCACATTAAGAATTTTTAAATTAGCTTTTTGCATAAACGAGATATCTAAATTTAAATATTATATATTTTTTGATTTTTAAAAAAATTAAGTTTGCTATGGATTAGAACAAAAAATAAAAGATTTAATGTCAAATATGTGCAATTAAAAAAATATCTATAGTTTAATACGTGTACAAGGAAGTCATGTGGTGTCCACATCAGATTTTTTCTCTAGTTTCAATACGCGAAGTACGTAATTTTGTCATCATTTTACAACGCGTAATATGTGCACTGTTTTGCATACTAGTTCGCAAAATGAGTATTTCGCACACGGTCCTAAATTATTTTTCACGTTGCATTGGATCAATAGTACTAAATTCATATTATTTTTGATTGTTTTTTTTTTCATTGACTTGAATAAATCAATAATTATTGTATTATTATTTTTTGACAGTTGTAGTAAAAATGTTTCGTGGTCGAAATTCTTGTTTTTGGGTACGTTCAAGTAACAAAAAAAGCCCTCATTTCGCGCACTTAATACAAAAATAACCTTATTTTATTAGATGAATTAATTGATTCTTTTTTTATAGTTTTATATTGGTTTTAGTTGTTATTCTATTATTTGTCGTCCTAACTAGGTACATATTTGTAAAGTAGATAAAAGATCATAGTTTTCTCCTACAATTAAACAGTTTTCTTTTGTCTATTTCCGGCAACGAAAGTATACCCAGTGACACATTTTCATTTCATGAGTAGGTAAATCTTCTAATCAGTAAGTGGCGGCATGGGGCATGGCTCAGTGGCGTTCGTGATCGTCGGGCGCATAACGAGGTTGCCCCGACAATTTTAGTTGCACAAAATATGCAAATGTGCGCACAGACGACGACCATGTGGCACAGAGGTGCTTCAGATGCTTCGGATGCTTCCTCACCATAAACTATCTGTGCCAAGGCAACGAGACAATTGACTGCTCCTACACAACATTCATTAGTGTGCCCACGTTCATATAAATATGTAATTACTTTGTCATATATTGTTTTCACTGAATTTATTAACTACTGAGACTGAGCGTCTATCATACATAGATTCATATTCATTTATGGATTATAATAGTATATTATTCAATGAGTAATAGCTATTACTTGCGAATAGAATACTATACTTTATCTACGACTATATGTTATTATGTAATAAGATTTTACAATTATTTTTTTTATGTTACATTATGAATAAGTCAGATTGCTTAAATTTTTTGTTTTTATTTTTATTTAATAAATATTAACACTACTTAACATGGAATAAGTAGCCCATAATGACGATGATTTATATTTATCAGAAAGTTCGCCAAAATATACTATAAGAACATTTACCAAAAAGGAATTTACATTTTTGCGTATTCGCCAATCCATAAAAGCTTTATAAACTTGTTCATACTTTTGTTTGATTTTTCGGGCAGTAAATTTAAGAAACGTACGTGTGCGGCTTCTACAATATCTGGTGGAGTACAAATTTCACTTTGTTCGCTTTCAGAATCCATAACTCACATGTATAATCCAGTATTATTGTAAACAAAAACGTTTTAAACTAATTTTGACAGATAATTAACAATAGCGCGCTTCATTGTTTCATAGCATACTTAACGTGCGGCAATTATCGTTATTTTTTGATTGGCTATTAAAGTGTTAAGTATTGAAAATTCAGACGTGTGATTGGTCGTGAAGTGTTGAGTAATGAATTATTACTTAACACTGTCAATAATGATTAGTATTACTTATCATAAATTTCATAAATAATGAATACATTATTTAATAAGAGTAGATAAAGATATTAATGCACTGTTAGTGTTGAAGTAGAATGCAATTATGATGTTTTTTATTGATAGTCGACAAAACAAACAGGAAACAAATTATCTTTTATTTGTAAAATTAACATATTATTACATCTATTATCTTATAAATGGCTTCATTCTTCACGCTATTATATAAACCTTGTTGGGTGTGGTAGATATGTTGCAGCAGATGTCGGTTGTGATAATTTGCCTGTGTGTGAAGTGCACTTACCAGCTGTCAAATTACTGCCCTCAAGCTGGAATCATAGCGTAAATTTTAAGATGATTATTTCTCTTGATTTTCAATCTATCATAATGCTAAAAATTTAACGAATAAGCATAATTTTATACTGATAAAAGTTCGTTACTAGGGTAAAATCCCGTTAATACAGTAAAATCTCGTCATTTCACTAAATGTTATCAATATTATGTTAGAGTTTTGAAACATTTTTAAGAATATAGTTTAGCTTAATTTCACTAATCCAAAATTCAGGATTATTTAAAACTTTTTTTGAGAATTGAGTTATTAAAGTCTAATTTGTCAACTTTTAATCAAGAACATATTAAAAAATAAAATGTACTCATTGTTCAAAACTGATTTTTACAAATTTTAAATATTAACTTGCACTTCCATTGGTTGGTCATGAAACTTTAAGTGCTTGTAAGCCAATAAAAATCCTATTTTGTATATTATGGGATAGGTGGCTTAGTGGTATCGAGTCGGCCTGTGAATCTTGAGAACTCTGGTTCGATCCCCACAGCCGACAAACAATTTTCACCAAATTAAAATCTACCCCTGTGGCTTCCCCTCCACTAACATCTTTGGGGGCCGTGATTTCACTGCTGGTAATCGCACTTCACACGAAGAAATATATCACTTACCGAGATCTGCTTCAGCAGAGTGCCACGCCCAGTAATGGGTAAAAGGTATGATGATATATTTATTTATTTATTTATAGCTAAAAACAGTTGTGACAATGATAGCTGTTTCACATTTTTATAAGTTCATTAGAAGGACAATAATTAGCCAATCAGAACCAGGAAAAAATACAACCTATACAACCTTACTGTAATCTATCACTAAACGGTCTTTATCTGTCTATTAATGGTGTCTAAATTAGCGCATTAGCGTTTATTAGATTAAGAATTTAATAGAACATTCTGAATAAATAATAGCGCCAAAAATGTTAATAGAAATTATTTTTACACTTACAAAATTACATGATTGTTGAATAGAAAAAAAATGTAACGGTTTATTTCTAATACAGACAGATATTCTTTCAATAGAATAAACTTAAAACAATTTAAACTATAAAACAGTAAGACAGGTAATGCGAGTATGTACAAAAAGAATGACTTAAAACAAGTTCTTTACACAAAATTAACTATTAACAAAAACCAATTAAATTTATGCTCTAACTATTCTCTCATTCAGACCACACATCTCTTATTAGATATTACTCGTTTTAAAAGTATACAGGCTGTTTCACAACTTATGGCACTTATTTTAATCATGTATACACTACTTAGATTGTACAGGAATATTTTAAAAATTGACACTTATCTATATATACTGTAACTTGATCATTATCTGTTACCGTTCGATTAATTAATGACACCCCTTATTTTTCATCATTTATCAATATTTCAACATTTTGGCCGGTAGCACAAGCTCTGTTTTTGGGTGTTCTAAGAGCACTCTTAAAACAAGCAAAAACAGAACTTGTGCTACCAGCCATTGTAACTAACCTATCCTAACAATATTAAGAAAAATAAAATAAATATATCATCACGCCTTTTACCTATTACTGGGTGTGGCACTTTGCCGTAGCAAATTTCGGTAAGTGATATATTTCTTCGTGTGAAGTGCGGTTACCAGCAGTCAAATCACGGCCCCCAAAGATGTTAGAGGAGGGGAAGCCACAGGGGTTGATTTAATTTTGGTGGAAATTGTTTGTTGGTTGTGGGGATCGAACCAGGGTTTTCAAGATCCACTGGCCGACCCAATACCACTGAGCCACCTACCCCATATTATACATAACCAAAATCTTAGCCTAAAATATGAATACTAACTCGGGCCTTACAAGACTTGAAAATAGGATTTCTAAGAACTGTATTTCAAAATGGGGTAGGTGGCTCAGTGGTATCGAGTCGGCCTGTGGATCTTGAGAACCTTGGTTCGATCCCCACACCAATTTAAATCTACCCCTGTGGCTCCTCCTCCACTAATATCTTTGGAGGCCGTGATTTGACGGCTGGTAACTTCACGCGAAGAAATAAATCACTTATCGAGATCTGCTTACGGCAGAGTGCCACACCCAGTACCGGGTAAAAGGCGTGATGGTATATTATTATTATATTATTGTATTTCAAAATAACCATTTTATATTTGCATATATATGGACCACTCTGCCCTGTATGGACCTCATAAGAGAATTGTTTTTTTTTTCATCGATGTATTTTCTTTCCCTTGATAATTCTGCCTTGACTTTATGGATTATTGGTAACACGTCACAAGAACTAACTTCACGCAAAATGTCCTCACCATAACCGACCCGACCAAACTAATCTCCATATATAACTATGTTCTGCAGGCCCTTCGAACCAGATCTTTTATATTAAATGAGTAATATCCAATACTGCCATGATACTTCAGATACTAAAATTAAAATGAAATGAAATGTTAAGAATTGTTAAAATGAAATACTGTGTACCAATCACATTGTATATGCATATTGCGATTTACAAATAAATGTTTATTATTATTATTATTAGTAAAATATCATGTACAGGAAACAAATTAATCCATTACTTAAGAAATATACTACAATATCACATACCTACTCACAATACTGCTCTTTTTAAACGTACTTACATTCATGTTGTCCCTAGCATTCTTAATATAATACCTTCTCCATTACTAAATTTACAACCAGCTACGTTTGCATCTACATTGAAAAATTGTTTCTTAGTGGTACAATTTCACTTAATTGAATCTTTAAACCTTACTCTATTATTGTATTTATGATCTTTTTTAATATCTATTGTTAATCCATATTTGTCTACTTTTAATTAGACTATTTATCATGTTTATTAATTGCGGGATAAATATGATGAATGAAGACAAGCGTATGATTCTTGATTTTAGATTAATTGGTTAGATGTTTCGAGTGTTTACCTGCAATTGTGTGGAGATCACCTTCAGAAACAAGCGTAGTGTACAGGAGCGAATGGATGAATGTTTGTTGTGTGTTGATGGATTTTGGTTGTGAGAAAAGAAAGAGTTTGTATGGAGGAAGTGTTAATGTGGTCGAATCGAGTATTGTGTGTCAGGATGAGAATGTTGACGGGTTCGTGCTACCCCATTTAATGGGATATAGCGTGATGTTATATATATATGTATTAATTACCATGTTTATCTTATATATGTCTAATAACTTGAATTTATGCTATACCATAATTATATAAATTTATTTTGTTATTTTGATGTAAAGGTTAAATGGGAGATCAGCTTTTGCTGTAATTTTGCCAAATAAAATTATTATTATTATTATTAATCTATAATAATCAATGAATCTGTTATGAGCGGTATCAAACTAATACAAAATTAGACATTTCTTTTCGTAATTTCCATCTAAAGAAAACATTGAATTCAAAAACATGTAAGCATCAATAACCTTCTCACCATCACCGAAGACATTTAAACATTTAAAAACTCATCAAATTTGCATATCGCGTTGAAGTCCCTGCACATGTCAGTGTCATCTGCCGGTGGTAAGTCAAGTTTTAAATGCCTGTCCATTGTTGTAGTTATACTCATGTAACCGCAAATGATTGTTCCACTACCGCACAATGGCTCCGCTTACCAGCTGCTAGCACTAGCAGTTCTTGAAGATATAAGTTTAGTGTAAATGTTACATTACATTTTACAATAAATGATTCTGTTAGTTGCCGACAAAACAGTTGTTTGTTGTGTGATGCGTAATGTTTGACTTGTGTTGAATGAAGTAGACGCTTAACGGAGATGCGGATAAATGTGAGCGAAAGAAAATATGATTATTAGTTTTGAAACGTTAGGAAATTCATGTTCAAATCTTGAATGAATGGATTTGTTTTGGAAGTAAAGGTAATGTAAATTTTAACGAGGTTTTTAAATCACTGTTATAAATTAGTGATGTTTTTGGCAGATGTACAAATATCATTTTGTATTTAAGTATAAATAAATTAAACAAATTGGTTAGTGATTATGTTATTAAACCATGGTTAAATTACCAGTGGGACACGAAAGGATGGTGAATGTTATAAACTCTCCGTATTTTGAAACTTTATAAATAACAGTTAGATAATTTGACAGTATGTAATGGCATTGATGCTTTGAAATAGTTGATATTTTTACATCAATATTAATAGTGACTAAGAATAGAGATAAATGATTGAAGAAAATAGTTCCTTACTAATCTTTCGTGCTCACTTCTTTCTTTAGTTATTAGTAAAGCCCGGATTTTTAGGCAATTGCCTAGATTCAAATTTTAATATACTTCAGGCAATTTCGTTTTTCTATACATAGGTAACATGTTTACGTGTAATGGAATGTTTTTTTTTTCGTGCCTTAGAGTCTATTTTTTCTATATTTTGGTTATTGTGCCTATTTTACCTTATACAGCCTATTTTGCCTATTTTTGTTGCCTATTCTAACTTTTATTGAGCAGACAAGGTTTATCATCTACTTCGTTGACTAATTCAGCACTGGACAAAGTGTTTCAACCTAACCTATAATATTACTTTAATCAAGTTTTTGTGTGTGAATTTAAAATGCCGAAAGAAAAAACGTTTTTTAGTCAAAATTTTACGTGGGAATTGAATTGTCTTTGCCATTAATCAATGGAGCTGAGATATCTTTAGACGATATGGCTAAATATAAGAACGCCCCTGTCACATTTTGTGATGTCGAACGAAGTTTTCAACTTACAAGCAAGTTCTGACAGACCGAAGATAGTGCCTTTCATAGAGCAATTGCTCGTAATATTTTGTGAATTAAAGTATACTAAATAATTTGAATTTGCATAATAGTTAATAAAATGAGAACCCTACATTATTATTTTTCAGATTGCGTTAATTTTTATTTAAAATTATTATTGTTTTCTAACGAAGAGTAGATACGAGTACCAATATTAGAAAAAGGAATCGTTTATTTTTTTTAAAACAAATTATTTACATTTAGGCTGCCTAAAATCCCGCCTATTTTAGAGTAATTACCGGCCTATATGCCTGCTTATTTGGGTGTTTTTAAGAGCCTAAATATCCGGGCTTTAGTTATTAGTGTGTATTGAATTGAAAAGGACATTTTGCCATTTAGCACTTTTAGTCACTTATACAGGGTGTTTCACAACTTAGAGCAAAAAATTAAAGGGTATATTCTGTACGACGTGCTGATCATGAAACAAAAAGAATTTTTTTTAAATCGCAAAACTATTTTCCATTTTTACCAGTCCAAAAATTTCGTTGCCACTGCCACTGGGTGGATGATTATGTTAAAGTTATTAATTAAATAAAATTCTATTATAAATAACTGCTAATAATTGAATTGTGTAATTATTCTTTCGTAGTTGATATCTACTTCATTGTTTGTGTTTAATAGGAAAGCGAATCCAGTGCAGTACTACAAAAATGTTTTACGTTAACAACCCTTAATTTTTCGAATTTTAAAAAAATTCTTTTTATATATATATTCTTCTTGTGAAGTGCGGTTACCGGCCGTCAAATCTCGGCTCTCAAAGATGTTAGTGGAAGGGGAGCCACAGGGGTAGATTTAATTTAGTGAAAAATGTTTGTCGTCTGTGGGGATCGAACCAGGGTTCTCAAGATCCACAAGCCAATCGATAGCACTGAAATGAATTTAACGAATTTATTTTTCAGTTTCCTAACTTATATTTATTTATTTCTATTTTCTTCAGGCACTTAAGGCACTGAAGCTTTAATTTGATTTTAATTTAATTTATTTATTTAAGTTACGCTGTACAACAGGAACTTAATCCCAATTACAGTACAGGGTCCGCACTCACCGAGCCGCAGTGTGATAGTTCATATAATTTTTAGCTTGAGTGAGATTCGAACTCGGGATCTCCGGATTCGAATTCCATATTGCTATCCACACCACCGTATTGACGGATGACTAATGTCTGAGTAAATAAAAGGAAATCGAAGAAAAATATTATAGTAAAACATTTGATATAATATTGTCAGTTATGTCAAAATTAAAAGTTTCGTTCGTACAAACCGGCATTAGGTATATAAATTCTTTATAAAAGTAATTAAATGTTAAAATAGTTATTTATAACAAAATCTGGATGAGTAAGCTGTATGCGTTGAAAGCTTGAGAGCTCAGTAAACACACTTTCAGGGTGTGTTACGTACAATTTATTTTTTCTACGATTGCTATGAAAAGATGACAATTACGCTCTCATTTGTCATCGTAAAGTTGACGTTTTCTGTGGAACAATCGAAAAATATCTTTTTTGCGCGTCTCCAATGGCAACGCGCGAAAAAGATTATTTCAATAGTTACCAGGGATACAAACAAAACAGAAACTTGTCATATTGACAGTTAACAAAACGAATATAGTTTTAGACGTATACCTACGTTTTTTAATAACTTTAAGATGCAATCGTAGAAAATATTATGTGTGTATCACGAGCGTCAAGTGTCTTTGTTCCTCTTGCACTATTGCAGCTCTCGCCTTCGGCTCGCGCTGCAATTACCGTGCTCGAGTAACAAAGAATCACTTTACGCTCTTAATACACAAATAACTATTTGACAAATTATGTATGATATGAAAAATATTTTCGCAACTGATCAACATGAAATCATTTACTTTTTTAATCTACTTTTGCAATTTAGGGATCGGTATAGGTATTTGTGTATTAAGAGCACAAAATGGTATATTGAGAGGTAATTCTCTCGAAAGCAACAATTTGTTTGTACAGTCGTCAGATTACATTTTTTGTTTTCAGTGTCAATTGAAAATGGTTTTTTGCTGTTACTGGTTGTTATCGCAATGTTCAATGAACGTTTTATTTATAATTAAAAATTTGGAGAGCGAGCGTTTTTCTGTTTTCAGGGTGGCGACTAACCTGGAAAACCGGGAAAACCGGGAAAAGTCAGGGAATTTTATATTTCTGGAAAAGTCAGGGAAAAGTCAGGGAGTTTTATTCCATGTCAGGGAAAAAAGTTTTTTGTTCTTTAAATGTTTTAATTTTATTTTAGAAAAATAATTACAAACTTTTATTTCAAAATGTATTTAGTTATTTTTAGATTTTATTGGCAGAATACTCTTTATTAGATAGATAGTATACCTTTATTGGCAACAAATACCCTTTATTGCTTCTTAAGACTGAGAACCGCCATCTATGAAAATATAACCGAAGGATGTTTTGTCTAACGTTTCTACCGCGCTATGTTTTTTCTGTATGCAATATTTAAGGTTGTGTCTTTGCCTGTTTAGAAACACAAATTGATTTTGCTTTTACTATAAATTTAATTAAAAAAACAATTATATTACAATATATGATATAATATATGAAATGTAACCATAAATTCATAAATAAGTCAATATTCTAGAAGTCAGGGAATTTTTTTACTTAGTCAGGGAAAAGTCAGGGAATTTATTAATGTTACTTGAATCGCCACCCTGGTTTTGCGTTGACAACTGCAAGCCTACTTTGTATGTCAACTGTGGAAAAATAGTTTTATGAGCAACTTTTCATTCTGAACAACTTTGCACTTTATAATGAACAGGAAAGCAGGAATTTGTATAAAACTAATATCAAATGTTTAAATCTATATTCATCTTAAACCAGCATCACTTGGTATATGAGGAAAAATAACTCAGATATGCATTACATAACTGTTTTTCCCTTATCAAAACTATTTCGATTTGTAAACTGTGCGATACATTTGCGCTGATATCAAATACATCGTAGCGGTACTTATCAAGGCAGGAGAAGTAATGTGTGCACTTCACATATACACATGTCTCTCCTTCCCTGTTCGCTTCACTTTATTTCACTGTTCGATACAATTTAATCGAAGCATTCCGATCAGGCGCACATACCATCACATGCGCCTGTTACGGTAATAGTTATACTAGCATTAGTTAACTGCATAAAGATTCTACCATTCGTAAGTGCGATGTTTGCTATTTTCAAAGATTGAAAGGGAAACAACAGAACGCACCCTTCATTGACAAACAATAAAAGCTTCTAAAGTTGAGAAAGAAATACTATATTTCAAAAATATGCTAACGTGAAGTGAGACACAAAAGATACGAGTGAAATGAGATACGTTCGTTTCATCGATGAGCTCTTCGATGGAAATAGAGGAGCCTCTAATTTTCGTCGATGACGGGTGCGTTCTGTTGTTTCATCGAAGAGCTCTTCAACCAGTGTGCCATAGGCATAACATGAACAACGGGTAAAAATGCGCATCTCTAGTTTGAACGCACAAACTCTTTCTTGTTGAATTAGTAAACGAAAATGTTACCTTGGTTTTAATTACTGTGTCAATTACAAACTATATAATTTGTCTAATTGAGGACTCGTTTTTATATGTTACTTGTTGATAGCATAAACCGATTCCATTTAAAATTCTATGAATATTATCAACATTAATACATAAATAGTTAATAGCAGCCTATAACTGCAGGTCATATCTATTTATATTTTATCTTCTAACCGTTTCTGTTTTCTGTATTTATGTGAATCTATGCAATACATAGCACTCATCACCATTAGCATTTACGACTAGAGTTGAAATACGTACGTAAGTTGTTCCAAACATTTTCTCAGCGTCATATTGAGCGAAATTATAATTTATTTATTTATTTATTTATGTTACGCTGTACAACAGAAACTTAATCCCAATTACAGTACAAGGGTCCGTACGCACCGAGCCGCAGTGTGGTAATTTTCAGCTTTAGTGAGATTCGAACTCGGGATCTCCGGATTCGTATTCCATATTGCTATCCACATCGCCGTACTGACGGATGAAGACTATACAGAGTGATTCAAATTTATTGCCAAAAAAAATTAAGGATATATATTATTTGATATACTGATTACATCATAAAAGAAATTCGCCAAAATAATTGCACATTACTTGAAGTTTGTGCCCCTGGACTGATAGGTTGCAGCAATGATTCTTAATCGGGAGTCCGCGGATCTCTAGGAGTTCGTGAAAGGATCTCAAAGAATTTGCAAAACTGAAAAGTTGTGTTAAGTTTTTAACTGTAACTCTACTTACTAGTATTTATGTTCGTAATTAATTTTTTTATATTTTATTTTATGTTTTATTTAATTTTTCGTTCGTATCCGATTTAACAGCAGATTTTTTTTACTTTATTTGATACTTGCTAGCGAAATATTATTTGTAGTTTTTGTTTTTTGTAATTTTGTATGGTTATTTAAAATTTAATGCGCATGTAGAATACATATGTAAAAAAGTTGCTAAAAAAATTAATTTTCTAAGACGAATTAGTGAATTTGTATCACAATGGACTGTAAAATTAATATATAACACTATACTATTACCACATTTTAATTATTGTAGTACTATACTATACTTGTGTAACCAAAGCGAAATGAATAAATTACAATTTTTACAAAATAGAGCTATGAGGGTAATATTAAAATGTTCGCGGTACACTAGAATAAAAGATATGCTTAGTGCTCTGAACTGGCTTAATATTAAACAGCATTGTGAATACAATACAATGGTATTTATTTATAAAATTATGATGGGAATGTTACCAAAATATTTAAAAGATAATATCAGATTAAATCAAGATGTCCACAATTACAGTACAAGGCAAAAGGAATGTTTTTATATAGATTCTAAAAGCAAAATGAGCAGTTGCAATAACATATTTCATAGAGGATTAGATTGTTATAATAAATTGCCAGCATATGTTAAAAAAACCAAATCAGTTAAAGAGTTTAAAAACGCACTGAAATGCCATTATACTTCTTGATGTGATGTAAATATGTAGTCTATGTTAATAGTTGTTTTTATTTTTTCTTTGGTCTGTTTCATTATAATAATTATTTGGTTATTAAGCTAAATAAATAAACTTTATTATTATTATTATTATTATTTAATAAAAATTATATAGTCGGTCTCAAAGTTAGAAATTTTGCAGGAATTGAATTTTTATGGGATAGGTGGCTCAGTGGTATCGAGTCGGCCTGTGGATCTTAAGAACCCTGGTTCGATCCCCACAGCCGATAAACAATTTTCAGCAATTTAAATCTACCCCTGTGGCTCCTTCTCCACTAATATCTTTGGGGGCCGTGATTTGACGGCTGAAAATATATCACTTACCGAGATCTGCTTAGGCAGAGTGCCACACCCAGTAATGGGTAAAAGGCGTGATGATATATTTATTTATTTATTTGAATTTTACCATTATCAGAATAAAAATGTACTTTTTTTCAAATACAATTATTTTTTTTAAACATAAACACTTCTAAACATAATAATAATAATTATTATTTATAACATTGACAAAATATAACTTCAATTAAATAAAATAAATACTAAAAAACAATATATAAAATTCCTTTGTCAAAAATACCTATCAACTATATGTTCCATCGCACACAAAATTACATTCACTACAGAAAACTAGTAGAATTTTAAATATGTACTCATTATTAAATGTGATATTTAAAATCAAACACGATAGTGCTACAAGAAACATAATTAATTACGATAATTACAGTTCTCAAAAAATTCATTCGAATTTCAACTCATCCTTGAACAATGTCTGAATGTTATCCTGTAATGCGTAGCCAATCCTAGCAACAAAAACACTTCCTAAACAAGTTTTTTAAAACAAAATACTTTTTATGATTGAATTATTTTTATACATGAAAAGCTAACAATTATATTCTAACAAAAAATCACTATAAATATTTGTAATAACCATCGAGACAAATATTTCTTGTAGCATATCCAAAAAATATAGGCAAGTAACAGGTTCGCTATTAAATAAATTTTATATACTGTCAAACATTTTTTAATTACTTTATGTACTGAAATATGCAAAAAGACTGATTAAGAACGCATTTTTTAAAGTGTTTTCGTCAATATTGTCGAGTTCAAGTATAAATAATTTTTGTAAAACGTAATCAAAATTTTGAAATAATTTTCCATAAGTTTTTGCATATAAATTATTTCAAAAATATGGAATAAGTTTTCAGAAATAATTTTTAGTTTTTGCGATGGTTTCGTGTGTCAGGAAAATAGAAAATAATAAATAACAAAACCTTACTATAAACAAGTAAATAATAAATAATCTGACTAAAGAAACCGGCAGTACGGCAGTGTAAAAACTGCGGCTCGGTGTGCCCGGCCCCTATGTTCCGACATGGAATGATGGGACTCATTACATGACTATAAACAAGTAACTAAGTAACAAGTAAACAAGCAATTATTTAAATAATAAAATTTACGAAACTTAAACCAAAAATTGTTTTAACTTTCTTCATTTTTATTACAAGATTGTACTGTCTTATCTTTCAAATTCAATCAATTTCTACAAAAGAAATATTTCATAAATGGATAAGCATCGCTTTAGGCTTTAAACACATTTCAGAGCTATCTTCTACCTTCTAATAGTTTATTGATGAACTGGCGCTAACATCGGCCACGAGCAAGTCTGACACGACCAAGGTGATGACCCGTGGACACTACTTCACTACTGACCCCATGACTTGCTGTTCAAGGTCAACCACTTCACAGTTACCGAACAACAAGTTGTTTCGATGTTGAATAATGTGCTGCCTTGTTTTCTTAATTGAAATATTATTTGTTGCAAAAGTTTTTGATGATTACGTAATTAAAAGACGACTTATTTATATTGTTCTGTCGTAGCAGATCTCGATAATTGATATATTTCTTCGCGTGAAGTGCAGTTATCAGTCGTCAAATCACGGCCCTCAAAGATGTTTATATTGTTAAACATTTAAATTTTGTTGTGGAAAAGTTGAAAAGAAAAGTTTGGTATCCAAATGAAATATGATTTTTTATTTTTGTAATTTTATTAAATTCAACAAAATAATCTAAATTAATAACAAAATAAGTTAAAATAAATTGACATTGACAGTTTGATAGGTCATGTGATCAGCCTGTATTATATTAACTGTCATTTATTAAAGACAAATGAGTTATAAATTACTTTGTTCCTGTAACACGAAAAATAGAAGAGAGAATGGAATTTGTTTTGAATATTTGAATGTATTGTGATATATTTTTTGGATCGCTTAGAGAAATTACCCTTTCTAATAACATTTTTGCCTGGAAAATCCGTCTTGATTGATCTAGATCGGAAAATGCAAATAGAAGAATCGATAACACTTTACCGTTTTATAAATTTGCAAAAGTAGATTTTAAAAATTTTTAAATGTTTCTAGAGTAATCAGTTATCATTTATTTTGTGTATTTAAATATAGATTTCTATTGTCATTAATGGTCACAAAAATAGTTATTTGTGTATTAAGAGAGCGAAAAGTGATTCATTGTTACTCGAGCACGGTAATTGCAGCGAGAACCAAAGGCGACACTTTACGCTTGTGATACACACATAATTTTTTCTACAATTGCATCTTAAATGATTAAAAAACGTATTGAAAATATATTCGTTCTGTCAATATGACAAGTTTCTGTTTTGTTTGTATCCCTGATAACTATTAAAGTTTAATATCTTTTCCATTACTCTACAGAAAACGTCAAAATATTGTACATAACACACCCTGAAAGTTATGTGCTTTCAAGCTTCCTCTGGCTTTCTCTAACATATGCTTTCTTACCCAGGAAAGAATCATTTTCTAAGCTTGTTACCTAAATAATTATTATTGATTCATATTTATACTTCGTCTCATATAAACTCGTCTATTTCTCCCACTCGAAATCCTTCCTAGATTTTAAATAAAGTTAGTATAAAAATATCCAAGATAAACATTTACATATTAAAGTATACTAATGTTGCAATGTTTTATAATGTTTAAGTACTTTCAATGTTCTGTTTTTACAAACTTCCTTATAGAAAGGAGTCATAAAATATAAAATGTTATAACCTGGTATATTCACAATATACGAGTACAAACAGTAGAACTATAGTTTAATAGAATAATCTAGTACACAATTCTAATTTGTTTTAATGATGTATGACGCAAATTAAATACAAATCAAATAAGCAAAGTTAAGTATTATGTAACCTTTTTCTCAGGGGAAAGGAATATGAAAAATGGCAGCATTCAGAAGCACAATTATTTATATAATAAAAATTAATTTACATGAAATAATAATTAATAAAACTTTTTATAATAAATCTAGTAGCTGTAACCTATCTACCATTTGTTTAAATAGATAATACAAGTTAATTAATAATATGAGCTCACGTAGATTTCAAAATTAAATGTTTGTTTATTAATAACTTTTTGGTGTGGCTTTTAAATGACCTTAATATTATATGCTCTTTAAAGTGAGTAATTAAAAATTTGGTCATTCATTAATTCATCTGATCTTTTATTGGTTTAATAGTAATTGGTTTGTGTAGGTTATACAGGGTGTTTCAGGACTAGTATAACAAACTTTAATAGCTTATTCCTGAGGTCATTTTGAACCAAAAATGTCATATGAACATAGGTCCTATTCCTTCTAGTTACCAAAATACAAGAGGTTGAAGCTCTATAAATAACACGAAATTTTCAAATTTTTGTAATCAAGATACTTTCGGAAAACAAAACTGCGCGCAAATAGGGGATGGGAAAGTTGGCTTCTATTTGGATATCTGTCTTGGTATTCTCTGGACGCATAACGGGCATTACCATTACATAATCCATAAATAAAAATCATATCTGCATATTCAGCAGTACTATAACCATCCATTATGAAACAATAATACTATCAAAAGTACAACAATTTTTAATTAAGACAAATAAGGTATGACTTTTCAATAAAATTCTTGTTTTCCGAAAGTATCTTGATTACAAAAATTTGAAAATGTCGTGTGATTTATAGAACTTCAACCTCTTGTATTTTGGTAACTAGAAGGAATAGGACCTATGTTTATATGACATTTTTTGCTCAAAATAAGCTGTTAAAGTTTGTTACACTAGTCCTGAAACATCCTGTATATAACCTATAACTTAATTCTTTACGGTTAGTTATCCGTAGCAAATTACATTGCAATAAGTTCACTTCCTGCTATAAATGAATATAAAATCTAATTTTATTTAAATTTTATTCATAATCAAAAATCTAATAATATACTATGCATATTTTAACACATATAGTTCTAATATAATAATTAAGGAAAGATTGAAAGTTAGCAGAATTATTTATGAACATTGTAGAGGTCAAGTTTCTGTGCATTAATTTAATATTAATTTAATTATATGTATCAATGTAATAAATAGAAATGCTACCGTATTGGAATTTAAAAGGTGGAATTGAAATACGAAATTATGCAAATTGTTATATAATTTTCTAATAGACAAACATATCTGCATTATTAATTCAGAATGTTGCAGTTATAGCTCTGTAACCAATATGAAGAATTTAAAAAAAAAGTCGGTAATTGACTAGTCCTGAATAATGTTGATTTAGCTAAACTTATTTTAAACTGATATTAAAAATATAATCTATAACTTATTGGCAGATTAGTATTTGTTTCAAACTTTTAAAAAATAGATAAATTTTATTTGTTTATAAATGACAAATATATTAAACTGTCAAAGTAAATAACATGTATTCATTCAAATGACAAAATAAATAAAATATATTTGAATTTGTTGATTCATAGTTATTTACGTAAAAAATCAGGTAAGCGTTCAATTACAGGATGAGCAGATAGTTTAGACACAACTTAGGAATCCTGTACGACGCTTTACTGACGTGTTACGTATAACATTTTACCTGAAACTTATAAACAAATAATACATATTTTAAATTAAAAGAAATATTTGACTTACATATTCAGTCAGTATTTGATGTTGCTAAGTAACTAGACACTCACGTTTCTTTCATTACCTGCCTAGGCAGGCAATATGTTATATTCCTGACTAGGCATGCAAAGCAAAGCTTTTCTGAGTCTTAAAGGTCAGGCAAATGTTTAGTTTTCTGTCAGTTTCAGGTAAATTAAGTTTACTATGGATGCAAATTTATTCTGTACTTTGAAATATTGGTCATAACACTTTTTAAAAAATAGATAATTTTTATTGTAGCAAAACTCACAGTTAGTTCATAATTTAAGGAAAATAAATTAATGTAGTTTTATAACCAACAATTTTTTATTTGTCGACCAGTTTCGGTTTATAACACTTAAACCGTCTTCAGATAATCTTTAGTTAACAATTCTAATCGCAAATATAATGGCGAATCCAGTTTTGAGAATGCAATTAATAAAGATGTAATTCAGCTATTTACTTATTTATATTTCAAACTATCTGTCAATTAGCCACTTGCTTTATTGTATTTTTTATTATTATGTAACTAATATTATTTTTTCTTTACAGGTAAGTGTTTGTTCCGAATTGAAAATAAGATTTTCTTGAAAACGGCATCTACTCAAAGTCCAAACATAAGGTCAGATCATTGCTAATAACAAAAATTTAATAGTATTATAAAATTTATATTGTACCTACAGGTATTATTATTATGAAAGTAATAATACTTATAATAATATTTTCGTAACACATGCACAAGAAACACGTTCTTATTCCCTAATTTTAGAGAGAGAAACACTGCTTTTCTCCTATGTAGGATGTTCCTCTCCCTAAGTAGCATGTTTCTCTCCCTAGAGACTACGATTATTAGCTGTTTTGCGGCGTTTCCTAGGTAACTACTTACGCAACCCATATATGACATTTGTCCCGATAAGACAGTAATTTTTGTGCACTTGTTACGAAAAGTATAATATGCTTCACACGCGGGAATAATCGCTTGTTTCCCTGCCTTGATGCATAACATACTATTGTCAATTGACAATTACTAATTAAGTATTAAAAGTAAATTAAAGTAAATTGCACACAATTGCAGTTTTAAAGTTCTTTGCAAATGTTTTTTTCTCACTAATTCACTTATACTAGTTCTTTTAATTATAATTTGGATCGCAAGTTTGAAGACGCTTCCACTAATTGTAATTATGAATAGCTGTGAACGCAGATAATAACAATTTCATCACAGAAAGTAATGTTTTTGAATGATTTCCAATTAATCGTCAACATTCCATAACTGTACTTATAAATCACTATCCACAAATCAGCTCTCAGTGACATTAATTTCATTTTTCTTTCCTTGGGTTTCTTCACAAACTATTTTCTTATAATCTCAAACACGCCAACAAAACCACAACGAGTTGATAGGCAGCTGCCGTGACAGCCTCCTATGTGCAACATTCAGATATTTTATGTGTTCTAACAAGGTACAGTTAATTTTATTGCTCGACGTGCAGTGGACGAATTAAAAAGTAGTAGTGAAGTAGGTAGAAACACGCAGAGTCTACGAGGCTAGTCTTGAGGCAACACAGCTTTCCTGCAGCACATGACGGAGGGCTTTCACAACTTGCATGTAGCTAGTTGCATTTCATCCAGAGTTGTATTTTGCAGGTTAACATTACCAAAAAATCTGATGTGGCACCACATGACTTCCTTGTACGCGTATTAAACTATAGATATTTTTTTAATTGCACATATTTGACATTAAATCTTTTATTTTTTGTTTTAATCCTTAGCAAACTTAATTTAAAAAAAAAAATATAATATTTAAATTTAGATATGTCGTTTATGCAAAAAGCCAATTTAAAAATTCTTAATGTGCTAGACGCAGAATTTAATTCTCTAAAACTTTTATTTGCAGCATTTATTTCTAAAATTAAAATAATACCATTTTTTTCAAGGAAAACTGTTAGCAGCTTCATGTAATGTGCCACTTCCGGTTAGTGTATTTGAACCAAAATCTATTATGTTATTTCCATTGATATAGTAGTCTTATATACCAAATTTGAAAAGTTTTAGATTATATTTTGATATAGTTTTTCATTAAAATCTATTACAGGCTTCAAGTAAAGTAGCACTTCCGGTAGTTGTATAATGACCAAAAAGGGAGGTGCACAACTAGATGTTATAACAGTCCTAAATATAAAATTTCAATTTTCTACGGCTAACCGTTTTTGAGTTATGCGAGATAGATACGTACGTACGTACAGACGGCATGACGAAATTAGTCAAAATGGATTCAGGGAGGGCCAAAATTGCTTATTTCCACTGAAATCTGAGAACCGAAAATTTTCGCGATTACAGTACTTCCTTTACTTCGTACAAGGAAGTAAAAACTTGTACCTGACTACTGCTAACATTTAATTTAATAAATAAATATATCATCACGCATTACTTACTTACTTTGTCCGTCAGTACGGTGGTGTGGATAGCGATACGGAATTCGAATCCGGAGATCCCGAGTTCGAATCTCACTCAAGCTAAAAATTATATAAACTATCACACTGCGGCACGGTGAGTGCGGACCCTGTACTGTAATTGGGATTAAATTCCTGTTGTACAGCGTAACATAAATAAATAAATAAATAACTTGTAAGAGTGACAAACTAGCGGAGCGGACCTCAAATCAATTTCATGCAGTTTAAAACACCCCGAGGAAAAGTATATATGTATCATCACGCCTTTTACTCATTACTGGGTGTGGCACTCTGCCTTAACAGATCTCAGTAAGTGATATATTTCTTAGCATGAAGTTGCGGTTACCAACCGTCAAATCATGGTCCTTAAAGACGTTAGTGGAGGAGGAACCACAGGATTAGTTTTAACGTGGTGAAAATTGTGGGAATCGAACCCGGGTTCTCAAATCCACAAGCCGATCCTTGTGGTTCCCCCTCCACTAACATTTTTAAGGGCCATGATTTGACGGTTGGTAACCGCACTTCACGCAAAGAAATGTATCACTTGTCGAGATTTGCTGCGGTGGAGTGCCTCAGCCAATAATGGGTAAAAGACTTGATGATCTATTTTATTTATTTATTTTCAAATTGAAATGTCAAAGTAGTTTTTCCACGATCAGCCCCTAGATCCCGCCATATTGTTATCTATTTACGACAGTAAAAATCATGCTACTATAATATAAATAAACCGGTTTTTTACTTCCTTGTACGAAGTAAAGGAAGTATTGTAATCGCGAAAATTTTCGGTTCTCAGATTTCAACGGAAATAGGTGTTTTGGCCCTCCCTGAAACCATTTTGACTAATTTCGTCATGCCATCTGTACGTACGTATCTCGCATAACTCAAAAACGGTAAGCCGTAGAAAATTGAAACTTTATATTTAGGACTGTTATAACATCTAGTTGTGCACCTCCCTTTTTGGTCATTATACAACTACCGGAAGTGGTACTTTACTTGAAGCCTATAATAGATTTTCATGAAAAACTATATTCAAATATAATTTAAAACTTTCCAAATTTGGTATATAAGACTACTATATCAATGGAAATAACATAATAGATCTTGGTTAAAATAGACTAACCGGAAGTGGCACATTACATGAAGCTGCTAACAGTTTTCCTTGAAAAAAATGGTATTATTTTAATTTTAGAAAGGAATGCTGCAAATAAAAGTTTTAGAGAATTAAATTCTGCGTCTAGCACATTAAGAATTTTTAAATTAGCTTTTTGCATAAACGAGATATCTAAATTTAAATATTATATATTTTTTTATTTTTAAAAAATTAAGTTTGCTATGGATTAGAACAAAAAATAAAAGATTTAATGTCAAATATGTGCAATTAAAAAAAAATATCTATAGTTTAATACGTGTACAAGGAAGTCATGTGGTATCCACATCAGATATTTTTTGTATTAGTAAATAATAAATAAATATGAATATATCATCACGTCTTCTATCCATTACTGGGTGTGGCACTCTGCCGTACGCAGATCTCGGTAAGTGATATATTTCTTTGCGTGTAGTTGCGGTTATCAGCCGTCAAGTCTCGGTCCTCAAAAATGTTAGTTGAGGAGTAGATTTAAATTGGTGAAAATTGTTTGTCGTCTGTGGGAATCGTAAATCTTCACTTTTAGGTTATAAAACTCAATGAGATTTGAAGCCATTATCTCTTGCTAAACAAGTGATCAAAGAAATTCCGTAGACATGTTTGGAAATATTATCCAAATGCAGTGAGATCTAGACGACATCAGATAAAATCAGGAATAGCATCAGTCTGCTTATCGAAGCGAAACCTATTACATAAATTTCGATGTGCTCTGTCTACGGAACGGTTATAGTGGTTAGAAGAAGTAACCGGACTTGATTAGCCACTAACCTGTCCTGCAGTAGCGGAACAGAAACAATGCAGGCTTGCATTCAGATAGAATGTGCATAGAGAAATCTTTACAATCTTATATAATTTATTAACATTCACTAGAAAATGTATTTAGATTTTGAATAATATGCAAGAGTGAGCAAACTTTTGTATTCTTTTGAATTATGGTTTCATAGAGAGTTCATTTCTTTATTTGTTACTTTACACAACAGGAACTTACATACATAACATCACGCTATATCCCATCAAATGGGGTGGCAAGAAACATTCACTCTTTCCTCGCTTCAACCCCGTTCACTTTTCTTCAATACAAACTCATTTAATTACATCTATCCACTGATCAGATTTATTAAAGAATCAATCTTTGTCCAATATTCTTATCCTGAAACATCTTTCTTGCTTCAACCACATTCACGCTCCCTTCATGCAAGCCTATTAATTCCTCACATCAACTTAATGTCTTTTGTACCGGGTGGAACATCATACCTGTGTACATAGGCGATTAACATGAAAAAACAGTTTTTCCGTGCGCATTGCTCCCCAAATTATTTTAGGCAAAAATGCTTCAAATAAATGTTGTAGAGCATAACATTCTACATCTAAATCAATAAACAGAATTACATTTACATGCGTTGTAACGACAGAAATTAAATAAAAAAATATTAAAAATTACGTTGAAAATATCAAATAGCCATGGAATTGAAACAAAAATAGATAAATGCTATCGTGGATAAGTGCGCCTTAATCACAAATAGGCAACTCGCTAATGTTAGACATTCCTTCTACAATAGACTTGGTTATTGTTTGGCTGAAAACGGAGGTTTATTTGAATATTTATTATAATAATAAATTGTAGTGATTATTTTATTGAGAGAATTATTGTTTGATATTTGAATTGTAATAGAAAGGTTATAATTTTAGCATGACAAAACCCTATAAGAAATAAACGTTTCATTGAAATGTACAATTGTTTATTTATTATTAAATCGTAATAATAAGTATGGAGCTTTTTGTTTGAATTTTATTGAATGATTAATTTGTCGGCGCTAAAATATCAAATAGACAGAAAAACGTCAAGCATTTATCTATTTTTGTTTCACTTCTGGCTATTTGGTATTTTGAACGTAATTTTTGATATTTTTTTATTTAATTTCTGTCGTTACAACGCATGTAAATGTAATTCTGTTTATTGATTTAGATGTAGAATTTTATGCTCTACAACATTTATTTGAAGCATTTTTGCCTAAAATAATTTGGGGAGCAATGCGCACGGAAAAACTGTTTTTTTCATGTTAATCGCCTATGTACACAGGTATGATGTTCCACCCGGTATATTTTCTAATACGTTATATAATAATGGGGTAGGTGGCTCAGTGGTGTCGAGTCGACCTGTGGATCTTGAGAACCATGGTTCGATCCCCACAGGCGACAAACAATTTTCACCAATTTAAATCTACCTCTGTGGCTTCCTCTCCACTAACATCTTTGAGGGCCGTGATTTGACGGCTGGTAACCGCACTTTATGCGAAGAAATATATCACTTACCGATATCTGCTTACAGCAGAGTGCCACACCCAGTAATGGGTAAAAGGCGTGATGATATATTTATTTTATTTATTTTTAGAATGGGGTAGGTGGTTCAGTGATATCGAGTCGGCCTGTGGATCTTGAGAACCATGGTTCGATCCCCACAGGCGACAAACAATTTTCACCAATTTAAATCTACCTCTGTGGCTCCCCCTCCACTAACATCATTGAGGGCCGTGATTTGACGGCTAGTAACCGCACTTTACGCGAAGAAATATATCACTTACCGATATCTGCTTACGGCAGAGTGTCACACCCAGTAATGGATAAAAGACGTGATGATATATTTATTTATTTTATAGAATGAGAATGTTGATGTGAACTGATTTTTTTTATGAATCTTTTAGTGGATGTTCTGTGAATGTTTCAGGGGTTCGTGCTACCCTATTTAATGGGATATAGCGTGATGTTATGTATGTATACAGGGTGTTTCAGGACTAGTGTAACAAACTTTAACAGCTTATTCCTGAGGTCATTTTGAGCCAAAAATGTCATATGAACATAGGTCCTATTCCTTCTAGTTACCAAAATACAAGAGGTTGAAGTTCTACAAATAACACGAAATTTTCAAATTTATAATCAAGATACTTTCGGAAAACAAGAGTTTTATTGAAAAGTCATATCTTATATGTCTTAATTAATTTTATTTATTAATATTAACATGCATACGAGTTCAAGGCACTCATTTTGAACACATTAATTTTTTTTAAATTTGTTATCTTATTTCATATCGTGTTAACCTATTCCATGTTTGGTTATGTTATTCTGTGTCTATTTAATTGTGTCATTTTATGTTTTGTTCTCTAAATCGTATTCGTTAAGATTAATAAATAAAATTAATAAAGACTAATAAGGTATGACTTTTCAATAAAACTATTGTTTTCCGAAAGTATCTTAATTACAAAAATATGAAAAATTTCGTGTTATTTATAGAACTTCAACCTCTTGTATTTTGGTAACTAGAAGAAATAGGACCTATGTTCATATGACATTTTTAGCTCAAAATGACCTCAGGAATAAGCTGTTAAAGTTTGTTACACTAGTCCTGAAACACCTTGTATATAAAACAAATTTGTGACAGTTTAATATTTTCTATATATGATAATGTGGCAATACAACATCTGTTGTAGAAAGTTTCCTAATAATTTATACAAATAAACAATTTAAAATTAATATAAGACTAACAGATTTATTACTTGTAGTATCATCAACAACAATAATAAATTTAAATTTGCCACTAAAACTTCCCGGAAATGTCTACTAATAATAATATCTTACCACTTCACTTAACTCACTGACCAGTTCCGCAGTATAACCAACCTAACACTTCTCAATCTCATTTAAAGCTCGATTGAAGATTTTATTAACAATTAATCAAAATAATGAAACGGTTTCGCTTCTTCCACTTCCTGTCGGTACACAGATAAATACACTACAAACAAGAACTATGAATGCCAAGTGAAATTATTTGTGTAATTCTGCAACATTTGAACGCGAAGTGTAAAATTTTTGTTTCAATTCTACTGGACCGAATAATTTGAATTTGTATGAATTGTAATTACTTCCTTTATTACACAAATTTATAGAATTATTTATGGAGGATTTTCCTGCTATACTTTCATACAGTGAACGAATTTATTGACTAAATATGACAAAAAAACTGGTAATTATTTGTATTTATTTGCTATTCTAGCACAACAGGAAGTTAATCTCAATTACTGTAGCGTATACAGCAATCCAAACCACTTTAATACGTTCGTATTTTTTATTTGAACGCGCGAACCCTTGCTTGGTAGAAGTTGATTATATCCAGTAAAAAAAATGAAGTGAGGGAGAATAGACTTATTCAGCCTGAATTGTATTTGCTAATTTTAGTTACTCAGATTCCAATGGTAATTTTTTTTACAGAATTTTTCCTACATTTCTTTGGCTTTGACAACTCGTTTTAATGTAATTTTAATAAAACGGCGATATTTGTAAAATTCCTAAAAAACTAGAAATAAGTTATTGTTTTCTTAAAATGTATTTACCTGAAACTGACAGAAAAATAAACATTTGCCTGACCTTTAAGGCTCAGGAAAGCTTTGCCTTGCATGCCTAGTCAAGAAAATAACATATTGCCTGCCTAGGCAGGTAATGAAAGAAACGTGAGTGTCTAGTTACTTAGCAACATAAAATACTGACTGAATATATAAGTCAAATATTTCTTTTAATTTAAATTAATTTAAAATATGTATTATTTGTTTATAAGTTTCAGGTAAAATGTTATACGTGACACGTCAGTAAAGCGTCGTACAGGATTCGTAAGCTGTTTCAAAACTATCTACTCATCCTGTAATTGAACGCTTTCCTGACTTTTTACGTAAATAACTATTAAAATATGTACGACAAAAACAATAGTTTTATTTGTATAACAAGGCAAGAAAATGAGACATTTTCCAAAGGTGTCATTTCATTTCCCTAGCTGAAGCTCGGCAAGGTGTAAAAGAAAAGTATCAAAAATAAATTCTCAAACGACATAGCCAATAACCGCTTCATATTCCCGCCGACAATCACTTCTGCTTGCTTCTACTATACGTAATAACTCTACTCTAAAACATTGTTAACAAAGCAATACAGATCATCAGATGAAAGTGCTCAAAGAGTCATTAAACTTTCATAAATGAAAAGTAAAACAAAATTAGTTATTCAATAATTCGATACGGTTGAAATCATACCACAACTAGAATTATAATTTCGTATAATCGCTAGCAAAATGGTACTCATTTAGTTTCCTAGAAAATGAAAACATGGTTGTGGATAGTGTAGCGAATGAAAACTATCTCATTTTGCATTGTCCGATTTCATTATCATAACCAGAACTTGTGTACTTAGATCTCGCGCATCAACTTCGTTCACTATCACTCAATTGGTCAGTGAAAGTATGAAGAATCGTTTAGTTCTAATATATGATGGTTTGTTAGTAGCTGAAGATAGTTATTGAAGAAAATTATAGGAACTTGTTTATCTGAATGATGTCGTTTTTGTTTTTTTGTTGTTGTTGAATTGGGTTGGTAACTAGGGTAATAACGGTCATGGCAGTTATGATCATGTAACATACATATTATAGTTTTTTTTATGAATGTTACTTTTTTTTACTTTCTCGTATTCTGAGATTATATAGAGATGTATACTTAGAAAAATGCATCGTTTACAATATACAGGATGTTAAAAAATAAGTTTTTTCTACGATTGCTATGAAAAGTGGACAATTACGCTCTTATTTGTCATCGTAATATTGACGTTTTCTGTAGAACAATCGAAAATAGTTATTTACGTATCAAGTGCAGAAAGATGGGTTTTTTGAATGAGTGGTCCTTTGCTGCATGAGCGAAGCGAATGCTGCAAGACCGCGAGTTAAAAAAAAAACCCTTTCTGCACGAGTTGCGTACACTATTTTTTCTACAACCATAAACCAAATTTTGATAAAAATAATAAATCAAATTTCAGTAATTGTAACATCTTTGAAATTTTTTATTAATTTAGAAACTTTAGAAACATACCTGGTTCAATTTATCCATGACAACTGACAATGACAAACAAACTCAAGAAAGTATACTGTATAGAGTTTATTTATATTAAATTACTTTTCTGCACTAGTGCAGAAATAATTCACATTTTATGTACTAGTGCAAAAATCTGCTACTTTCATAATAAAAATAAGTTCAAAACCGCCTACTTTTAGATTAAGACGTTAAATGTGCGCGTTTCCAATGACAACGCGCGAAAAGATGTTAGTGCCGGGGGAGCCTCAGGGATAGATTTAAATTGGTGAAAATTGTTTGTCGGCTGTGGGGATCGAACCAGGGTTCTCAAGCTTCACAGGCCGACTCGATACCACTGAGCCACCTACCCTATAATCCATAAATCCATAAATCTTGATTTACAGAACGAACTATATATTTAGTTTTGTATCTATTGCATTTTTGCGTTTATATTGCACTGTTTATTAATGATGCGTGAATGTTGTTGAGCCAGGTTTGGCGCTTGACAGCTGGCGCTGGTGCTGGTGCTGGTGCTGGTGGCATACAGACCCACATAGTACAGGTGCGGCTTGCCACTTGGCAAGCAGAGTAAAGCAAGAGCCTCTGAATAAAACATGTGAATTATATATACGTAAATCGCGGAGGTCAGAGGTGTGTTGTTACGTGCTATCAACATTCCCTATTATCTGTATGCATGGATTCAAACACAAACACTATATTTATTCTTTCTAAACTTATACACAGTCGCAACCCAGTAAATATAACCGAGGACATAACTTATTAGTTCTTATATTTACCAAGCAAAAGTTTGCGCGTTCAAATCTCACTCACTATTATTACTACTATTATAAAGTACGACTGTGTTTGAATAGTTTTGATTCTACTATAAGCTCTAGGAAGTGGGATTAAGTTCTTCTTGATGTCAAACTAAATCATTAAATAAATCAAATGTCAACAGCTTATAAAATTATGTGTGGGGGGGATGAAATTACGATATTCAAGTGAAATAGAGTTTTAGATTCAAAACTAGTTACTTGGGGGTTTTTGGGGTCACTGAATCTATTTTCGATGTTACCCCTGGGTAACCAATGTAGAACGCGTAATATTTTGGTGTTTTTACTTCCTTAAAAAATAAAAATAAATATATCATCACGCCTTTTACCCATCACTGGGTGTGGCACTCTGCCTAAGCAGATTTCGGTAAGTGATATATTTTGTCGCGTGAAGTGCGGTTACCAGCCGTCAAATCACGGCCTCCAAAGATATTAGTGGTGGAGGAGCCACAGGGGTAGATTTTTTAAATTGGTGAAAATTGTTTGTCGGCTGTGGGGATCGAACCAGGGTTCTCAAGATCCACAGGCCGACTCGATACCACTGAGCCACTTACCCCATACGAAGTAAAGGAAGTATTGTAATCGCGAAAATTTTCGGTTCTCAGATTTCAACGGAAATAGGTATTTTGGCCCTCCCTGAATCCATTTTGACTAATTTCGTCATGCCGTCTGTACGTACGTATGTACGTACATACGTACGTACGTATCTCGCATAACTCAAAAACGGTAAGCCGTAGAAAATTGAAACTTTATATTTAGGACTGTTATAACGTCTAGTTGTGCACCTCCCTTTTTGGTCATTATACAACTACCGGAAGTGGTACTTTACTTGAAGCCTATAATAGATTTTCATGAAAAACTGTATTCAAATATAATTTAAAACTTTCCAAATTTGGTATATGAGACTACTATATCAACGGAAATAACATAATAGATTTTGGTTAAAATAGACTAACCGGAAGTGACACATTACATGAAGCTGCTAACAGTTTTCCTTGAAAAAAATGGTATTATTTTAATTTTAGAAATAAATGCTGCAAATAAAAGTTTTAGAGAATTAAATTCTGCGTCTAGCACATTAAGAATTTTTAAATTAGCTTTTTGCATAAACGAGATATCTAAATTTAAATATTATATATTTTTTTATTTTTAAAAAAATTAAGTTTGCTATGGATTAGAACAAAAAATAAAAGATTTAATGTGAAATATGTGCAATTAAAAAAATATCTATAGTTTAATACGGGTACAAGGAAGTCATGTGTTGTCCACATCAGATATTTTAATTTAATTTTTTGCGATTCTTGCTATTACCACCTTTCAGGGGTGGTTTGTATCTCTAAAAAGCAACTTCTGGAAAAAAAAATAGGGGTTCAATATTTCTTCGAGTTCTATTAGTGTGCCAAGTTTCATTTAAATCGCTGAGTGACAGTTGGGTAGTATTACTTGTAAGTAGAATCTTCCTTTTCTCCAATTAAATAGCTAAAATAGTTGCTATCAAGGAATGTCGAGAATGCGTTTTGTCTGAAGAAGCGATTGTCTCATATTTCAACTCATGGCCTTTGCGATAGTAAATGAGTAAAGAGTCTCAATCTCACAAACTGTTAAAAGTTAACCATTGGAGTTGTCAAATACAATATACAGCGTAATATTTTACAGCCATGTGCCATGTAATACCGACAATTATTATTAATAAATCTAAGGTTGCACAATCTGTTGAAAGGTGCGCTCTGTATTCGATTGTTAGAAGATGTAGATTTTATAGCTTGATATTAATGTGAAACAACAGGTGCGTGCATACACAAATAGAAGGAGCGTCATTAGAGAAATGTATGTTTCTGTTTCACATTCATTTATTTGCAAATTAAAGTCGGCATCTCAGTCTTCTGGAAAATTGTCAGTGAATTAACTACGAGTATGTGATACAAACTATTAATTTAAATAATAGGTTAATTAGTATTTTAAGTAAATACTAATTAAATTTGGTTAATATTGTTCTTAAATAAAAGTGTCATTGCAAACGACACTCGTGTCAAGTCAAATATATGAAAAAGTCATGAGATTGAGGTTATGACACAACAAAATAGAGTGGAAATTTGGAATAAAATCAGATTTGAATCACAAGCGACCATAGCCAGGGGCGGATCCAGACTTCGAATTAGGGGGGGTCATGGAGTGAATTTTGTCTTCTAAATATAAAAAACATTTGTATTTGCTTATATTATATTCCTGCTTTAAATAATTAATGTGTAGCTTTAAGTAAAATTACTTTTCTATAAACAATTATAAACGTGGTGAGGAAAAGTGATTTTTTTTCACCTCAAAATTTTCCTCTAAGAACGCCAACACTTTTTAAATCATAAAGTTTCAATATCTAAACGGTTCTTCGATAGAATACAAAAATTATTGAATTAGAAGTTGATTTTCTAAGTGCAAATGTCGGTAGTCACATACTTGACTAGGTCTTAAATAGAATACCTCTCCCATCTGCGGGTCGAAATAATATCCCACAAAATATTGGTTTTTGGCTATTTATTAGAATAATAAATCAATAGTTCTTAATTATCTTAGAATTTTAAGTTCTTAGATAATATTTTCTATTTAATTTGTTTAACAAATTGAGTTATCGTAAATAATGACATCATTATTATGTATTAGGGCCAACATTTTAAAAAGTCCATGCTTAGGGGGGGGGGGGTCATGACCCCCATCACTCTCCCTCTGGATCCGCCACTGACCCTAGCTTAGTTGGTTTAAAGCGAGGGCGAAAAAACTATTTCCTGCCAAAGGTCATTTGTTAATCGTAACATAATTCGAGGGATAAATATATACAGGGTGTGTTGTTTAATACAACCAATTAGTTTAGCTGGGACAGGGACGTTTAATCGTTTTATGCCGATCCCTCCGGTTTAAAATGAAAATACTATACTAATGTAAAAAAAAAAACACTCTAGCACTTTAACATTATACTAAATCTCCATAGTGGTATAGTTTACAAGTGCCTGAAGTGCCCTTAGCATACGACTACATTTAAATGTGCAACATTAGCACTATAATAATACCTAGTTAGTCCCTTTCTACTTCAGTGCAAATTGCGGCTGAATTCTTCTGTTAACATTCACCTGCACCACATTCTTCGATCTCGGAAATGCGGAAAATATTTTACATGTATTACGTTTTACATTCATACATTCCTTTTAACGGAGTAAATAGCCCAATGACAACGCGTCGGACTGTGAATTTAAGAACCTAACAACAGACTAATTGATTCTCTCCATATTAAAATTATTTCCGTAGCTCCCCCACTACTAACAACTTTATTAGTCGTGATTTTATAATCGCACTTT